>SJYQ01105548.1:0-12312 GCA_006410935.1 Redunca redunca | reverse complement strand
AAACTCCAATACTTTGGCCACCTCATGCGAAGAGTTGACTCATTGGAAAAGACCCTGATACTGGGAAGGATTGGGGTCAGGAGGAGAAGGGGACGACAGAGGATGAGATGACTGAATGGCATCACTGACTCGGTGGACATGAGTTTGGGTAAGCTCTGGGAGTTGGTGATGGACAGGGAGGCCTGGCATGCTGCGATTCATGGGTTCGCAAAGAGTTGGACATAACTGAGTGACTGAACTGAACTGACTGAACTTGATTTCCTGCAACTTCCCTCCATGTGGATGCCCTTTCTTTCCTCGATTCCTCTCTCCTGTCCTTCTTTCCTTTCTTCTTTCTTTCCTTTGTTACATCAATATTATATTGACTGCTTCAATGCCAGGCACCATGCTAAACCGGAGAAAATGAGATAAAAGTGTGTTTTGTCTTCAAGGAGTTCATAGTCTGACACTGTTGATGATACAGTGAGGGGACTGCACCAGGGGTGGGGGGGTGTAGGAGCCAGAATGGGTAAGGAGGTAAGGGAATGGGGAAGAGTTTCTTTGACATTTAGCTGCCTTAAAGGATCTTTGGGTCAGACAACTACGTGCTATTTTCTGTTGCTGTTGTTTAGTCGGTAAGTCGTGACCCATGGACTACTGTGATCCCATGGATCCCACCAATCTCCTCTGTCCATGGGATTCCCACGTAAGAATACTGGAGTGCATTGCCATTTCCTTCTCCAAGGGATCTTCTTGACCCGGGGATCAAACCCGCCTCTCCTGCATTGGCAGATAGATTCTTTACCACTATGCCACCAGGGAAACCTGCCATTCTCTAATTCCTGAATTCTTTTTGCCTTTGGAATCTTTGGGGGTGTCTTTCTTCCTGTCAGATTGTTGTCTAAGACTGTATCTGAGTCACATTCTTTGGGATGCCAACCTTTCCTTCCTAGTTAGCCGAACGTAGCTTGTAGATACCTCAATTACAGTGCATATCACATGTTAGTCTAGCTATTGGCCTATCTCTCTTTCGGACTGGATTTTGATGTCCTTCGAGGAAAAGACAGAATCATGTTTATTTTTGAACTGTCCTTCATTCTCAAAGTGGCATGGCTGACATATCATAGTACTTAGTAAAATGTTGATAAACGAAGAGTTGTCTATTTACAAAAGAAAATGTAATTAACACTTCTGATTCAGACTAAAACTATTCAGATGATCATTCTTAGTATCTTAGCACCGTGCTCTGTAGAAAGTAGGTGTTCAATAAAAACTAAGTATTTGATGGTTTTGTCAGTGAACTATCTGAAGTAATGTTAGGAATAGGACACTTATCATTAAATCTACTTCTGTAGATAAATTAAGATTTTCATGTCCAACCGAGTGTCAGGGCTCTCAGTGTTGGGGCTCATGTCCAACTGAATGTCATGAAAAAAAATTAAAAATTGTTTGTTATAGAGCTAGTATTGAGGATTTTCTTTCTTTCCTCGGTTGGGTCATGGTTCCAAATTTTTGTGCACAGTTGAGGCACCAAGGTATGGTGCTGTTGGGAGAAGGCTATAGGAATTGCTGCTATAGGAGTTACTGCCACAAACTGTAGGAGTTTCTGCCAGGAGTCTATAGTCTTCCATCATCAAAATGGCTACAAAGAATAAATGCTAGAGAGGGCTTGGAGAAAAGGGAACCCTCCTACACTTTCGATGGGATTGTAAATATGTACAGTCACTATGAAGACCAATATGTGGGTTCCTTAAAAAACTAAAAATAGAGCTACCATATGATCCAGCAATCCCTCTCCTGGGCATATCTCCAAAGAAAACTTTAACTGAAAAGATGCACCCCAGTGTTCAATAGCAGCACTATTTACAATAGCCAAGACATGGAAGCAGAGGTAAAGAATATTACTCAACCATAAAATGAATGAAATAATACCAGTTGCAGCAACATGAATGGACCTAGAGATTATCATACTAAATGAAGTAAATCAAGCAGAGACAAATATGATATCACTTACATGAGGAATCTTAAAAAAATGATTCAAAGGAACTTATTTACAAAACAGAAAGAGACTCACAGACATTGACAGTAAACTTATATTACCAAAGGAGAAAGGTGGGAAGGGATAAATTAGGGATTTGGGGTTAAAAGATACACACTGCTATGCATAAAATAGATAAACAAGGACCTACTGTATTACACAGGAAACTATATTTAATATTGATGTGAGAGTTGGACTATAAAGAAAGCTGAGCACAGAAGTATTGATGCTTTTGAACTGTAGTGTTGGAGAAGACTCTTGGGAGTCCCTCGGACTGCAAGGAGATCCACCTAGTCCATCCTAAAGGAAGTCAGTCCTGAGTGTTCAATGGAAGGACTGATGTTGAATCTGAAACTCCAATACTTTGGCCACCTGATGCAAAGAGCTGACTTATTTGAAAAGACCCTGATGCTGGGAAAGATTGAAGGCAGGAGGAGAAGGGGACGACAAAGGATGAGACAGTTGGATGGCATCACTGACTCAATGGACATGAGTTTGGGTAAACTCCAGGAGTTGGTGATGGACAGGGGGGCCTGGTGTACAGAGGTCCACAGGGTCGCAGAGTCAGACACGACTGAGCAACTGAACTGAACTGAACTGAATAACCTCTAAAGTAAAAGAATCTGAAAAAGAAGAATGTATATATATCTGAATCACTTAGATATGTACCTGAAACATTGTAAATCAACTATACTTCAATTAAACAGAGTCAGCCATTCTAATCCATATCTGGTAAAGGCTCAGCAATTTCTTTTGCAGCTGCTGCTGGTTTTGTCCTCCTAGGCACACCATGCAACCGTTTCTTCTCTGTGGTTGTTCCTCCTTCCTGGGAGCATGGACCTCTCTTGTCTGTCTTTTTCTCCTGGCAACATTTACCTCCAGTAGAGGGGAACAGTTATGGTGAGCAGAGGGGTATAGTGCTAAGCTGAGAGGAGTCCTCACTCCTCCTATTCTCCTTTTTTTGACCCTGATTACCCTTTCACCAGAAGTACCTTGGTTATAGTTCTAAATCAAGTCCTCCAGGTCAATCACTCCCACGCTCAAAGTAATGCCAAGCTGTGTGAGTGATCTAACCTTTCACCAGCGGTTTAGGCTTTCTGTATGATAAAAGTCAGAAAGACTCATGGCCCATGACTGTTTTCCATCATGCATCATCCCTGTCCTGAGGAAATTACTGCAGAATCCGCACTGGCATGAATTAAGAGGAAGGGGAAAGGGGAAAAATACATGGAGGAAAACACAAATATGCCACTAGTAGATTCTGATATCTTAGAATACTGTCCTAACCATTGTAGTCCCTTAGTCTTTGGGTCTCATAAAAGTTGTGAGAATTACAGGACAAAGTACTGTACATGTAATGTATTTAGAATAGTATTTGTTACATAGACAGTGAGAACCTAACAAATGTTAGTTATTAATATTGTACAGGGCTCCTCCAGTCATGGAAGGACCTTGGTTACTGTCCAAAATCAGGTCCTCCAGATCAGTTACTCCCACACTCAAAGTGGTGCCAAGCTGTGTGAGTGATCTGTTCTGCATGCGCCCTGAGGACAGTAGGCCGGTATACTCATGTCTGGTCTTCCTGAGGGTGGGGTTCCAACCTTCTCTCTAGAGGATTCTCTTTGTTTCCAACATGGGCTTCCCTCTCAACACCACTTCTAATTCCCAGGAAACTTAGTCACAAGCCCAGGTGGTAATCCCAGTTCTAGTTTGGGTCCATGTGTTGCTGTTGGCCTTTCTGGTATCCCCCAGACTAGATAATTACATTGAAATTCAGAAGCAGCATGTAATTTTTGGCACTGATGTCTTTAATTAAATTCAATAAGCATTTATTGAGCACCTAGAGCGTGTAAAATAGGCTTCCTTGAAATACATTTGGCCCTTAAGTATTTAGTCTGTTTTAGTTAATTTGGATTAATGTCGATACATCTTTCAGGGTTTTATGAAGAATAAATATTAAAATGGAAAAACATTTGCACAAATCTTTGCAAATATAAACGTATTGTGTGGATTATTGCTGCTACAGTATTAATATTAACTGCAATAACGACACTGTTACTTCCCAGGCAGGCGGTAGCGAGCAGCTGTAAGGCCAACAGGAGCCAGACGGAAGAGGTCAGGGGAGGTGCCTTCAGCACGTCCGGCCCAGAAGGGGCGGAGCCTTAAGGAACATACCCAAATCCTGCCCCTTACTCCGCCCTTTTCGTCGGGGCGCGTAGGCGGTTACCATGGCGATGACGTATAGAGGGCGGGGCGGGGCGGGGCTATGGAGAGGAGGAGGAAGATGGCGGGAGGGCGGCTCTGAGGAGACCTCGGCGGCGGCGGAGGAGGAGAGAAGCGCAGCGCCGCGCCGCGCCGGGGCCCATGTGGGGAGGAGTCGGAGTCGCTGTTGCCGCCGCCGCCGCCGCCGCCTGTAACTGCTGGACCCAAGACGGAGTGAAGGGGAGACGGCAGGATGAAGTTCGCCGAGCACCTCTCCGCGCACATCACTCCCGAGTGGAGGAAGCAATATATCCAGTATGAGGTACCGGCGGCGGCCGGGGAGTGGGAGGACTTGGAGGGGCCACCATCTCGCAAGTCCCGACCTCCACCGCCGCCTTCCGCTCTTGCTGCTTCCCCCGTGCCCGGGCGGACTTTGACCCGGTGCGACGGGGAGCCACTGCGGCATCCCAGCCGCGGCCGGCCCCCTCTGGGCCCCGCTGACCTTCCCCTCCCCCGCAGCCCCGTTGCAGCCGGGGTAACGGATATGCGGGCTGCGGGCCGGGAGGGATTGCACAGCCGGCCGGGGCTGAGGAATGGTGGTGGGAGGGCGAGCCGCAGGTAGCGGAGCCGGGCTGTGAGGGTAGCCTGGGGTACAGCGGTTCCGCGCTAATCCCCTCCTCTTCCCGCTCACCCTGACCTCTGGTCCCCACCCTGGGCGAGCGCCCCCTCTCCAAGGTTAGGTCTTGTTTCTTTCGGCTCACCTCCCCGAGGAATCTTCTTCCTAGATTAGCCCCTCCGGTGATTTCCTTCAATTCACGGAGCCCTTCAGCTTTCCCCCACTTGCCCACTGTTGACAAAGGCTTTGTAACAGGGTCGAAACTTGATTTAAATGTGTATCACACGTGCGATGGTTACAGTAGGCAAACATCGTAATCAACTGTTTTGTTTTGATAATAAGACGGTGACTCGTGTTTTCACTGATTTCATGAAGTATATAAAGTAATCATATCTTTGGTTTTGGCTCTTCGGTTTTGGAATGGAGTGAAGGGGAAGAGGAAGAAAAAAAGAGAAGGGAATTATTAACATTTTCAGTTTTTCTTTCCTAAAATTTTTGTTAGCTAGGGAGAAAAGTACTGTCTTGTAAACAATGTACTTTTAAAACATTCCTGTGTATTACAGAAATCATGGCCCTCCTCACCCTTAATTTCTGTGATGACAGCTCCTGGACGGTATTTAATAGATAGTGATAAGGAACCTTACGTTAATGAAAGGAAAAGTAAAGATAATGAGCCCATTTATGTATTCAGAAGCCAAGATACCTGAAGGGTTTTAAGCTTTGCAATAGGTTATTCTCAGTGGCTGGCAGTTCAGCTCCTGGATAGAGAGACTTAATCTGTAACCTCCGGTAATTCACATCTGTGTTGTGTGCAGGAACAAAGAGTATAAAATCAATATGAACACAAATATGCTAGCTAGATTTTATGAATTAAGATATTTTGGTTCTCTTTTTCATTTCTATTTTAAGTTCATTGAAAGGATGTTTAGGCGATCGCAGAAGTTTATTTATTCATATAACAGTTGTAAGAATTTGAAGGCAAGGAAAGAGACATAAGTAGGTTAAACAGAACCTTGAAGATTGTAAAATAAATTCACCTGGTAACATACAGTATTTCATTATTGCCAGAAATGAAAGGCCTAGAGGTGTTAATGCTTTCTTTCATTTAATTTTCTTATAGTGTTTTGTGACTACGCTTTGTAAGAGTGAAATAAGGGACAAGCTTTTCAGCCTGTAGAGCTCTTGATTTATTGTTTCTAATAACGTTTGGTCAGTTTTAAAACCTTGGCTAGAGTCCAGATGATGGTTTTTATTGAAAGGAGGGTATTGGTCTTTCATCTTTCTAGTAGTAATTTTCAGCACCACTGCCAGTTCTTCATAGAACAGGGCATCCTGAAGCAACATCCTATATAGTATGGAATGCTTCATTTGGGGAGAAGTAATAGTGACTGGTTGTATGCTGAGATTCATTTTAAGTATTACAGCTCTTAACTGTTACAGAATTGTATTAATTTGGAATACAGTTTTTAGGGCTGGAAGGAGAAGCATAAGACTTAAAGATGCAATTACCTCTTGATTTATAATACCAGCTTTGTGGCTGGAGTCATTCTGGTACTCAATTCACATACTGCATTTGGACACTAACTAGTCCTAGATGGTTTACTTTAGGTTGTTCAGAGAGGAACACATTTCACATGTATGACTGTGTTATTTTTTCCTAGGCCAATTAAAAATTATTTTGTAAAAAATTCATTAATTGTAGATTATTGAAATTTTATTCTACAGAGAGTCCTTACTTTGTGACTTGGATCTTTCGTAAGCTCTTTATTTGGTAGGGAAAATTAATAAAGAGCACTTTTCTTTTTGAATTGGAGCCATTTTTTATGGGGTTGGGATCTGTGTGTTGTATATTGTTTCTCAAGAGCTAGTGCTGTTCCTTTAAAAATAAAGAGGCATAAATAAGAATCTTTAGAGGAATTTGGCAGCTTAGAAACTTTGGGGAAAAAAGAATATCGTGAAAGATGTCAGCATTTGCTCGAGAGAAGAACCTTTTCATATGGCAGTAAAATGTAGTTTCTCACATGTGAAGATGATGCTCTTGAAACAGTTAGTAGAACAGACTTGGATTTGTTTTTCAAGTACTGGTGATGAAATTTTGGTATATTACCCATGATTTCTAGTGTAGGCTGCTTTCTACTGCTGTGAACTGTTATGAACTGTTCAGCTATTTTGGTTTTCATGTCATTTTACTGCATTAAATTTTACCTGAAACATCAGAGCGTTAGACAGAAGCTGAAAATGTTGTTTTACCTCTATGATTATATGTACTATTGTGTACACACAGTCATGCAGTAAGTGCTGATTCTTGTATATGTTTGTCATGAAGCCATGGGGACAGGCTTTTTGCCTTTCCAGGCTTCTGTCCTTTTTCATAAAGTAAGAATATAGGGTTAGAGCTTTTTAAGGTCCATTGTAGTTCATAGGTTTTTGATTTAACTTTTAATGCCTTTCATTTTTTGGACTGTTAAAATTAGTGTTAGTGATCCATCAATATCCTGAAAATGATCAGTTTCTAATTTAAAAATGAATTGTGGAGTTCATAGACTCAATCTTCATAGGTGGAATAATAAAGCATAAAAGAATAGAGCAACAGGGAGAAATCATACAAAGAAAATTGGTTTGATTCATTTGTGAATAGTTTTTACAAAGAATAAACACAAATGGAAAGAGGCTATCCCTTTTTCCAGTAATCTATTTGAGTATAAATCTTGGCACGTAATGCAGAACATCAATAAATCTTTTCAAGAGCACTTTTTAAAATTTAGAATCAGTGATTGCATACTTTAGAGCTCTGTAATTGATTAATCAAAATTAATTTAGACCAGTTTCCACCAGACTAGTATGACCATGTTAATATTTTACAGAATATTAGCAAAAGAAGCAAATATATTTGGTGCCTTTGGCTGCTGACTTGTGTTTTCTTCCCTAGGGTCCTGTGCTGCTTTGGTTTCTCAGGAACCAGGAATGGTTTTGTCTGTGCATACTGTAGTTTTGTAAGGTACTAAAATAATGAGGTATCTAAATTTCAGGATTTTACAGTTAAAAGGGAATTGACGGATTATCTGTCTCCTTGTTTTTTTCAGATGAAGAAATTAAGATCCAGAAAGGTTAAATTACATGTCCAGTATCGTATATAGTCTCTTGAGCACAGAGGTGTAAGCATTAAGAGTCAGGTCACCCTGACTGTGTGACCCTGATGAAATCACTTCCTCTTCTGGGCTTTAGGTTCTTCATCTGTAAAGTGAGAGAACTGGACTTGATTTCTAGGCTTGCAGCCCTCTATTTTCTAAGGACCCATATAGCTCCAAATTTCTGTACATTTTGATGGTTTCATTATGCTTGATATATGAAGATGATAGAACTTAAAGTATTACTATTAAAAGCATTCTTTTAAATTAATAATCTCTTTTTAAAAAATTTTGATGATCATCTTAATCTGTGAATGGAAAACTGACCCAATGAAGCTTTTATTGAACTCAAATGAAAAGTGATGGTAATAGTTTTAATTTCTTTTGTTGCAAGATTTGGAAAGGATTCTGCATAATCTGCATATCCCTTTTTTCAAGTGTAAGGAAACACTATAACATTATTGTGATTTTCATTTGTAGAACTCTCCCATGAGAACACTTGTGTTGCAGGCTTCAATTTCCCAAAGGAATTATGTTGATTAGTTAGGGTTAACTTGCCTTGCTGGAACTTGTTTGAAATTTCCAGTTTGGCCACCCGATGGGGCACAAGCCACACTTTTCCTTTCAGGCACTTCTGCAAATGAAAGTACAGTATAGTATATTTAAAATAACGTTTATAAATGAGTATAGCAATAAGATGCCTGGTATTTACAAAATGTTTCTTAAGTGAGGTAATTGTTGTATAAGATAGGAAGCTATTACTGTTATTTTCATTGTTTAATAAGAGTATGTTAGGGTGAGTGTCCTGGAAAGATTATACTGTCTGTCCATTCCTGAAAGTTGATTTTGGATCAGTTTTTGGGTGAAGGCCGGTATCATAAGAACATAGAATCTTACTTAACCTGGGGTGACCGTGGAAAATCATTCCTGGCTTCAAATTCAGTCCTAACCTGAAAAGCATTTGAGAGACTGATTAAGTTTTGCTGGGGTTTCAAGTATATTTGCATCATAGCCCCAAAGGAGAGTACCCAACACTCCCATGAAGGAAGGGAAGGTGGTTTTAGAAGTGTTACTTATGTTCATTTTTATGTGTAAGACAGGAAGAAATGAAATTTTACTAACATTGAATAAATATGTTGACGAGATGACCTCATTTTAGGAGGTGGTCTGAAGGAGAGTCAAGAATTGCTAATAGTTTTCTCACTTGTTTGTTCACTTTCAGCAAATAGCAGTTCAGTTTATAGTTGCATATAGTTAGATGAATTTATGGATATGGCCTCATTTTGACTAAACTAACCCATAAAAAATGGATGTGAATTGAAAAGACTTCTGTGAAGAAACCAATAATGCGAGTACACATGAACCACAAGCACATGGCGGAGCTGACAGTTCTGCTTCCAGCACGAGCTTTTATCAGCCAGGTTACAGAAGAAACGATGCTACGTTAATAGACCTACCAGGCTTGCCAGAAGGTTTCAAAATAATGAAAGTAATTCTTCAAAATAAGATTTTAACATCCGTTGTCATCCATAGTGAACTTCACCCTAAATATATGTTATATATTAGAGTATTCTGCATTGGAAGGTCAGTTTTCCAGCTTGTAGCCATTATCATCAAGTTTCAAAATTAACTGAATCTTGAAGTTTGAATTAGGCCTTTGAAATACTAAAAACTAGGATTTTAAAAAGCAGTGAAACTTTTCTGTTTGATTGTTCTTTAAAAGTATTGTTATTGATAATTTCTTAAGAGAGATTAAAAATATTTTTGTATTATGCACAAGTGAAAGTTTAAATTAGTTTATTATTGTCTCATCTTTTAAAACTTCCATTTAAAAATTCTATGTTTTATAATGTACACAGTTGTAGAAGGAGATAATTTATAAATAAAGGTACATATATTGGAGGTGCATGGTAAACTTTTTAAAAATAGTAATGTAACAAAAAAAGTTTGAAAGATTTTGCTCAAGTTGTACGGCTTAACTGGAGGTAGTTTGTGGGTTGCTTGGTATTTATTTAATTGGCCTTTGGGAGACTGTCAAAATTCACTAGGGGTCTTGCCTTGTTGTATTTTTGTTTTCAGGTCTTCCCCTTACCTAGTAAATGCTAAAAGAAGTCAAGTAGACAATGCTCATGAACAAATGCCTAAAAAAATTATTTATTCATTCAACACATATTTATAAGGGCTCTATTATGTGCTATAGGCTGATAGATTTGTCATTAAGTTCTATCTCTTTTATCTTAAAAATAGAAAAAACCAAAAACCAATTTTTTGTGTGTATGTGTTTGGTTTTATATTTCAGTCATATTTCAAGCACATATTTCAACATAGTGCTTTCAAAACTTAAAATGGTATAGAAAAGGAAGATTGTAGATTGAGGACCTGGAACATAGATGTAAATTTGAATCACTTTGTAAATAATATGGAAGAATTCTCCCTGGCTTTTCAAACTTTTTACATGTTATACACCTTTAAATTTAATTGTTTATAGAAGGAAATTTGCTTACCTGTTTCTTCCTATCACTAGGCAGGTGTGGTATCTGTGGTATCAGAAAAGCCTTAAAAAGTTATTTATTATAGATCATGGGAAAGTTTAATTAACTTGCTGTAAGCATAACTGTCAACTTTCATATTATGTGTAATGAAAGGGACAGTGTGATGATTAAGAAAACATAGCCATCTCTTATTGAAGATGACCTGCAGAATTTAGAAAGACTGTAGACCATAAATAAGGAGATGTAAGTCCTTAGAACCAGTTCTGTAACTGAATATTCACAGATAATTAGTGAACAAATCATTTTTTTGAAGATTGAAGGCCTGAAACATCATACAGGAAAATGAGAAGCTTTTAGATTATTGTATGAATTACTTACTTAGACTAAATTGGTAAAGTTGTAATTCACAGAGTAATCCATGTGCTTTGTGAGCTTTTTCTATACCTTAGAGAAGTAATTCTTTAACTTTTTGGTCTTTGTACCATTTGAAACTCTTAAAAATTGTTGAAAAGATTCCAATATCTATTGATAATACTCTGTATTTGAAATTAAAACTGTGAGAGGTGTGAAACAGAGTATACAAGCACACCTTCTACTGCCCTTCAGGGACGTGACATCACATTTCATGTGGCCTTTGGGAACTTCCGCTGTGTGTACTCCTGAGAGAATCAGTGAAAAAAGTGCATGATGTTATAGTATTATAATGGATAATGGGCCCCTGCTGCTCACTACTCAAAAACCAATAAAGAGGCCAGGTTGTTGGAAAGAAAAGTTTGCTTTATTTTGGATGTTGGCAGTGGGGCTGGGGTGGAGTGGGAGGAGTGGGGAGATGGCATACTTATCCAAAGACCAATACCTGCCCCACTTCTTCTATAATCAATGGACAAGAGTTTTTGTAGGCTTAGGGAGGGAGCTACATGCAGAAACAGCACAGTCAGCTCTGACAGTCATCTTGAAATTGATTATCGGTGGTCTGACCAGCATAATTTCATATATTTTAAGTACAGATAATCTGCAGTCCCATGGTCGGTTTGTTCCCGTTTCCTTGAGGCCAGTTCTCAGAATTTTAGCAGCTTATGTCATGGCTACAGTCTGGTCATCATGCAGTTAACTTTTCCTACGTGGTAGGGGTTTTAGTATCTGTTAAGACAGCTCACAGGATATGGCTCAGACTATTCCATATCCCTTGAGAAGGGACTAAAGGTCTTTGACTATACTTTATAATGACTGGTGGTGATGGTTTAGTTGCTCAGTCATGTCCGATTCTTGCGACCCCATAGACTGCAGCCTGCTAGGGTCTTCTGTCCATGGGATTCTCCAGGCATGAATACTGGAGTGGGTTGCTGTTTCCTTATCTAAAATAAAGCTGCGTGCTAAATTGCTTCAGTCATGTCCAACTCTTTGCAACTCTGTGGACTGTAGCCTACCAGGCTCCTATGTCCATGGGGATTCTCCAGGCAAGTATACTGGAATGGGTTGCCGTGCCCTCCAAGGGATCGTCCCTACACAGGGATCAAACTTTTGTCTTCTTATGCCTCCTACAATGGCAGGCAGGTTCTTTACCACTAGCTCCACTTGGGAAACCTCAAAATTTAACATGGATTCAATGAAAGTGAAAGTGGCTCAGTCGCGTCCGACTCTGTGACCCCATGGACTACATAGTCCACGGAATTCTCCAGCCCAGAATACTGGACTGGGTAGCCATTCCTTGTCCAGGGGATCTTCCCAACCCAGCGATTGAGCCCAGGTCTCCTGTGTTGCAGGAGGGTTCTTTCCGGCATTTTCTCACTTCTCTGATCAAACTTAATCTTTGACTAAAGTTTTTCCACAGATAAAAGGCAGGTTGAGGACGGCGGT
>SJYQ01105355.1:0-14419 GCA_006410935.1 Redunca redunca | reverse complement strand
GGATCTTCCCGACCCAGGAATCGAACCCAGGTCTCCCACATTGCAGGCAGACGCTTTACCCTCTGAGCCACCAGAGAAGCCCTGGAGAGAGGGAAAGGGAGACATTAAATTGATTTGGACAGACTTCTCCTCAGAGTTATTGGCAACAGCTTGTCTTTCTTTCCGGAAGCCCACGGGGTGAGGCTGAGGAGGTGGGGGGTGGAGAAGCCCTGTGTATTCAGGGGACAGGTCTCCGGGCTCCAAAGACACAGCCAACTGAGGGCCTGGACAGACCCAGAAGGCTTCAGAGAGGATGCAGCCTTGTAAACAGGCTGGATTCCAATCGACAGAGATGGTGGAAGGGGAAGGCCAGGCCGGGCCTGCCGGGGTGGGATGGGAGTCACACGGGGGCAGTAAAGGCAGGGAGGCCGCAGGAAAGGAGTGAGGCAGGGTGCTGGGGCGGGAGGGAGCCTGGCCACAGGGAGCCCCCTCGGTGGAATCACTGGGGCACTGCCAGCCAGGCTTGGAGATTTAGAGGGGACAGGTCCCCAGGAACTCAAGGGGAGCTAAGGCTGCTCTGGGAAGAGCAAGTTGAGACAGAGTTAGGGTCGCGGGTTCCAGAGGGCAGGTCCAGTGTGGAGAGGCCGAGCCGGAGGCCATGGTAAGAGCAGCGGGGCCCCGGGTGAGCCCTGGGCTCCGCCTCATCCCACCCTGGGCCCCCTGAGCCTCAGACGCCCTTCTCCAAGCAAGCGACTGCTGCCTCCTTGCAGGTCCCCACGGAAAGCCCAAAGAAGGCCATCTCTCTCACAGAGGCCACGCTCTGGAAGCAGGAGGAAGGCGCCCGGCCCCGGGCCTCCAGCCTGGACCAAGGAGGAGAGGGCTGGCAGGGCCTGGGCAGTGCTGGCCATCGCCCGGTGAGGAGCAGCTCCACCTTCCAGAAGTAAGGGCGCTGAGGCTGCTGAGAAAGGCCCCCCGGTAAAGGTACCGGAGTCAGGAACAACGTGTTACAGTCAGACCCTAGGCAACTCAGTGAAATCAGAGAAATTGGCCAACCCCAACCCCCACCCCCACCCCGGGTGCCAGATGCCTCCCAACCACAAAGAAAGCAGTGTCCAGGCTCACCTCACCCTGCTGGAGTGTGCCGGCCCGGTGCCGTGACCCAGGCGGTCCCTGAAGCCTCCAAACCCGATTGATGGTTGTGTTGGAGGCCATTCATCTGTGCTCAGCAGGGAGAGGAGGGCATGGCCCCCCCTCGTCATCCTCTGTCCAGTACTGTAGTACCTTCTTTTTTATAGACACACGTTTTAAAATTTTTTCTCTTTTTAAAACTTCATTAATTTGGCTGTGCCTCGTCTTACTTGCAGCACACAGGATTGTCGACCTTCATTGTGGCCTGCAGGATTCTTTTTTTTAAATGCTTTTATTTATTTACTTATTGGCTGTCCTGGGTCTTCGTTGCTGCGTGGGGCTTTTCTCTAGTTGAGGCCAGCGGGGGCTGCTCTCTAGCTGCAGTTCCTTGTTGCGGCGTCTCTTCTTGTGCAGCAGGCTCAAGGCGCCCACGGGCTTCAGTATTTGTGGGGTGTGGGCTCGGGAGTTGTGGATCCCAGACTCTACAGCACCGGCACCGGGGCTTAGCTGCTCCAGGGCATGCGGAATCTTTCTGCATCAGGGATCGAACCTGTGTCTCCTGCATCGACAGGTAGATTCTTTACCACTGAAACACCAGGGAAGCCCCAGCATGCAGGATCTTCAGTTGCGGCCTGCGAACTCTCAGCTGCGGCCTGTGGGATCTTAGTTCCCTGACCAGGGATCAAACCCATGCCCCTGCCTTGGAAGCGTGTGACTCAACCCACTGGACCGCCTGGGAAGACTTGATTTTCTCTAGTTTTTATGTACTCACAATTATACATGGGCATATATATATATCTCAATACCTCTAATTATCCTCGTCATGAGTTTAAACTAGCGGATATATTTAAAGATATTTCTACATTTCTCTTTTCTTACTTGTCTACATCCAGAAACCCCTGGCACATCGAGCTCACCATTTTTAACAGCCACACTCTCTCTGGTTCCCCCACTGAACTCTAGATGGGCTCTTCTGGCTCACGACCATTTTCCAGTGTCATCCCAACCCCCAGTACATTAAGGAGTCTAATGATGGAAATTTTGGCCTGAGTGAGAGGAAAGGGCAGCGAGAAGGCAGCATGTGGTGTTTCTAGCAGAGTCTTGCCCATCCTCTTACTGGAGGCCAGCAGTCCTCAGCTCCTAGTGGTGGGAATGCTGACTGTGTTATTGTGAAATCATTTGTATATTGTGAAGTGCTTTGCATGTGATGGAGTGATTTGCATAGGTAGGGAGGGCATCTTAGAGATCCCAAAGCAGCATCCCTGAGTGTCTTCCTCCCTTTACAAAGTAAGTAAGTTGGGGCTTCCACTTCAGAACTCAGGAAGTGGAACAGGAGGGCGCCCCAGCAGACCTAAGGGCCTGGTGGATGAGGCAGACAGGACTTTCAGAGGAAAGCTGATCTGCTATGTAGTTGGGGGTCTAGGAAGGGCAAACGTGGGTGAATGAGGTAGAATAGGGCAACTGGTATAGCACGTGACAGCCCCATGCTGTCCGAGCCCCCAGTAACAGAGTGACACATGACGGATGAAGGACCGACCGCAGGAGCAGATGAGGGTCAGAGGCTGGGAGACTCCCTCCCCGGACACAATCTCTACCCAAGGGGGCACCCAAGTGCCCCTTTCCTAGTATTATATAGTCCTGGCTGATTCCCCAAGAAGAATGCAAAAGTGGAAACGCCAAACCAGATCCCCATGATCCTGCAAGTGAGAGGTGCTCCCACATACTCTGGGTCCAGGGACATCCAGGTTTGAATCGGGCTTCTGCCATCTGTGCCACCCTGAGCTAACAGCCCCCGCCTTAATGGGACAGACCCGAGGATTCAGTGAAGACAGTACGAACAGAGTGAATGGCCCGTCATAGACTGTCAGTTAAACTGCAATAATAATGATGATGCTACTGTTTGCTGCCCTTGTCTAAAGTGACGGAAGCACAGAGTCTCTGCTCCCCGAGGTTTGGAGTTTACCGGGCAGCACCGTCGGGCCACCGTGCATTGGGCTCCAAAGGGTTACAAGCCCTGGAGACAAAAGGCTTGAGGTTCCTAGTGAAAAACCAAAGCATAAAAATAATTCGATGAGTAAGAATAAAATTCCCTCTTCTGAGGTTCCCGGGGCTAGGCCCCTCCCTGTGGCGGACACTTCCCCTTTCCCGGGCTCATGGAGGAGCCAGGCCCGGCTGACTCAGAGCGGGAGCGCGGCAGCCGTCCCACGCCCCGCACACCCGGACCCCGGCCCGCGGCGGCGCCGTCCAGCGGCCGAGCGCGCCCCCGCGCGGCCGCGGCCGGCACCGCCGCCCGAGAGAGGAAGCGGCGGCCGGGCCCGCAAGCCCAAGTCCCCCGGCCGCTCGCGGTCCCTGCGGGGGCCGCTGCCTCCGCCCTCGCGCAGCCAGGCGAGCCGGGTGCCCACGGGGCGCCCACTTCCGCCCGACGCTCCCTGCCGCCGTCCCGGGTCCGGCCCGAGCGGAAGTGCGCCAGCCTCCTGGGTCCCCCAGAGCCTCGAGGCGGAAGCGCGCCCCTTTGCCGCCGCTCCCCCCGCGACCCCGCGGCGCGCGGCGCGCCGGGTTCCGGACAGGTCCCGGGTGACGTGGCCGCGCGCGGGGGGCGGCTCCGGGCCCGGGTGGAGGGGGGCGCCGGGCCGGGCGGGGCAGAGCCGGGGCGGGGCGCGGCGCCGCAGCTGGATGGCCGGGGCCACCCGGAGCGCCGCCGCCGCCGCACGGTGAGTGACCGCCCGCCGCCCGGGGCCCGAGCCCCGGACGGGACGGACTCTGCCGATCCCCTTGCCCAGGTCAGACCTGGGCCGCTCGCGCGGGACTTAAAACTTCCTTGGGCTCTTCTCCTCTGTCTCCCACGCGTCGTCCCCATCTCTCCCCGCTCCGCATCTGTTTCTGGCTCTTCCCCTCTTCACTCTGCCGCTCTTGCTCCCTGCCTTCTCTCTTCCCCTCTGACTCTCTCGGTACCCCCCATCTCCTGTTCCACACTTGGGGCCCCCTCACCTCTAACCGCGACCCGCCTCTGCCTCCCAAGCCCGGCCTCCCGGCCGCAGTCCCGCCTTTGGTCCCCAGTGGAGCCCAGTGGGTTTCATCAGGGTCCCGTGATGGCCCGGAGATCCCAGACCCTAGCGTCTCTTCCAGCTGCTTTCCCTCCCTCCCACCTCCATCAGGAGCTGAGGAAACTGAGGCAAGGACATCACCGGCTCAAGGTCACAGCCGGCCTGAGGCTGGGCCGACCACATTTAAACCTCATGCCTGCGTTCCCAGGTTGAACTTCCCTCTTGGTTGACTCACATCCAGATCCTGTGATCTGCCCGCTGGGTACACTCGGGCTGCCCCTTAACGTGAGGAGGGCTCTCTGTACCTTCACCATGCCAGGCAGGCTCACCCGACGGGCAAACTCATCTCACCCTCACGACCAAGTGAGGGAGGCCACACTGATCTCCCTCGGAGGAGGAGACTAAGGGCTCAGAGAAGAGCTTTAGGGACTTGTCCACAGTCAGGCGAGGCAGGCACGGCAGCCCACTCCAGTATTCTTGCCTGGAGAATCCCCATGGACAGAGGAGCCTGGTGGGCTGCAGTCCTCGGGGTCGCAAAGGGTCGACGGGGCTGAGCAACTGAGCACACAGCGGCGCGAGCCCAGCAGCTTTAAGCGTGGAGCGCAGAGTTAAGGGTGGTCTTGGATGCCCGTGCCCCGTGCATCTGGGAGGCTGCTCGCCACTGAAGGAGCCTCTCTCCCGTCTCACCTCCTGTCTGTCTCCCGGCCCCGGGACATTAGACTCATTTCCTGGGAAGAAGCCCTGATGGTCTTGACCCAGCCCAGCTGCTTGGCTTCCGCCACCTGTGCTTCCTAAGCTCGTCCCGTCAGCTAGACAGTGCCGCCGGCCGCCGCCCCTGGGGGTGTCCTCACTGGGGCGCATCCTGGCAGCCAAGCTTTCTCCCCTGGCAGCCAGACACCCTGATGAGGCGGGCCTGCCGGTGGCTGAAGGGAACGCAGCCAGAGCCTCACCCTGTCATTAAGGAAAGTTTAGCCCTAGGCGGACAGGCTGACACCAAGTCTGGAACTGGCTCCCAAGGGAAAAAAAAGTGTGTGGTCTTTGGAAGTGGGGTGTGGAGGAGCAGAGTCCCATTGCTCCGTGCACCCCTCACAGGGGTCCTTGGAGGCCCTGGGGGAGGCAGGCAGGAGAGCAGGCGCCGTGGCCGCCGGGAGCACGGGGAGGGTCCAGGTGCCACATTTTCTAAGCAGGTGTGCGGCCAAGGGTGGCCGCTCATGCAAGTGGCCTTTGTGTGTTTTTTCAGCACGTGGCATGCCTGGATGTCCCTGCCCCGGCATCGGCATGGCGGGACAGAGGCTCCTCTTCCTCGTGGCTCTTGCCCTGGAGCTCCTGGGAGGGGCTGGGGGCTCCCAGCAGGCCCTCCGGAGGCGGGGGGCGGCAGCAGCCTGTCGCCTGGACAATAAGGAGAGTGAGTCCTGGGCGGCCTTGCTGAGTGGCGAGAGGCTGGAGACGTGGATCTGCTCCCTCCTGGGCTCGCTCATGGTGGGGCTCAGCGGGGTCTTCCCGCTGCTTGTCATTCCCTTGGAGATGGGGACCACGTTGCGCTCAGAAGGTGAGTGATCCCCCTCTCCGGCACCCAGGGGCAGCAGGTGACTGGGGAACCATGCCGCTGCCCTTCCTGGGAGAGCCGGTTCTCGTCCCAGGTGGCATCGTGTCTGAGGCAGAGGCCCGGACTGAGTACAGTTCTTCCCCGCGGTCCAGTGAGCCGGGCTGCGCCGTGCTTATTTGTTCATCCATCTGTGCACCTGTTTATTCTGAAAAATGAACGTCAGCGAACCTTCACTGTGAAGCGAGAGGCAAGGCTGGAAATAGGATGCCAGGCTGCCTGGGGTTCAAAGCCTGGCTCTGCCACTTTGGGTAGTATTGCGAGGGTTCCTTAACTTGGCTCTGCCTCAAGGTCCCAACCTTAAAAAGGGGGATAATAACAGTATAAACTTCATAGGTGTTATTGTGACGATTAAATGCACTAATATCGATAAAGCGATTGGAAGACTGCCCAGCCACTGAAAAGCCTGGGGGATATCATCCGCCCGGGCTTCCAGACCTGGGAGGAGGGTGTTCTTGAACACAAGTGGACCTGCCTCCCCGAGTGTCACCCTGTACCATATTTAGTGAGTGAGGAGTGGGTTTGGGATCTTACTGAGACGTGAGGTGGTGGTGCTGCTGCGGCGGGTGGGATGACGCAGGAGCAGACAGTTGCTTTTCAGCCTGTCTAGATGTTATGCCGCTGGGGTGATACATGAAACGCTGTACACAGACCTGATGAGCGGCGGGGCTAGGTGTCACCTCTGGCCAGAGTTTCCTTGCTGTCTCAACCACGCTTAGGTGTGGAGTGTGCAGGCTTACGTCCCGGGCTCCAACCACAGCGAGGCTGGCTTCGTGTGGCATGTGGTGCCACGGTGACCCCTACAGGGGTAGGGGTGGTGGGCCCAACACACATAAATTAAGCAGTTAACATGAAAAAAAAGAAGACTGCCCAGCGCTGGGAAGGGGCTCCATGTTCACCAGCCCGTGCCCCGTAAAAAGCGCCGCCTCTCGCTTCAGCCCCCGTTCAGCGTGCAAAAGGGCACTTAGACCAAGAGCCCCCAGGGTGGCCTTCCCTGGAACACGGAGAGGCTGGCAGCCCGCCTCCTCTAGGGAGGGCACTGGGAGGTGGGCACAGGCGTGGCAAAGGGCTTTCCTTGGCTTCCCCTTCCTACTGTGTGTGCATGTCCACAGTGACAGTCTGATGAAAGAGAAACAGGATCAGATGGGGAGCCCTAAAGATGTAGGTGCCTGTCGCCCCCAGCCAGGACAATGTCATGGAAGTTCTGGACCAGCCTGGGAATCTTTGAAGCGAGGGTACCCCAAGGACTTGTGCTGCCTGCCAGGCTGAGGAACCATTCATTCAGCAGATGGACATGCGTGCAGCCATGCCGGGCGCTGGGCTGTGGGCTGGCACCACAACTGTGAACACAGCCGTCTTCAGGCCTGGCGCTCCTGCCCCTCTCATTGCATCCCTGCGGGGTCAGCCTAGGGAGGACTTGGATTGTTAGCTCCATGTTGCAAATGGGGACCCACGGGCACAGAGAAGTTCTTCGAGGAGCCCAAGGTCACACAGCCTGGGAGCAGTAGCTACCCTGGGATCATACCCCCACCACCAAGCCACCTTTTCCCTGTGGGCCTCAGTTTGCCTACTGAACCAAGGGTTTTGAGACAGCCCCTTTAGGGCACTTCCAACTCTGGGTATTCTAAGTCTGCACAAGTTGTCAGATCTCTGCCACTTCGCTGAGAGTATCAGTGGCTGAGACGAGAAAAACTCCTTTAATAAGCATTTCCTGTACATGTTGTCATTTAATTTCCTCAAGATCACTCACTGTCAGATACAGTTGTCCCCAGTTTACAGATGATAAGACTGAGTCCTGGAAGTAATCTGCCCAGACTTAGCAGCTGCTGGCTTTGGGACCTGGGGCCTGTCCGCTCTCTTAGCCCTGAAGCAGTAGTGGCTCCATGGGTATCCTGCAGGACGCGGTGAATTCCTGCTGAACAAGAGCCCCTACTGGGGCTGGAGGCTGGGGGCCCGGGGAGGCCAGCAGCCCACGTCCAGCCCTCCAGAGACCTGCAGTCTGGTTGGGATCACACTAGGAGCCCAGTAAGCTGCGTGGGGAAGGGGTCAGGCCAGGGACTCTGGCCTCGGTTCCCAGGTCCCGCATCTCTGCCTTGTAGCTGGGGCACGGCGCCTGAAACAGCTGCTCAGCTTTGCCTTGGGGGGACTTCTGGGCAACGTATTTCTCCACCTGCTCCCTGAGGCGTGGGCCTACACGAACAGCGCCAGCTCTGGTGAGTGAGGCCACAGGCTCGGGGGAGGCCAGGAGGGTGGTGGGCAGTGGGTGGGAGCTGGTGCCCACGCCCAGGAATGGCCTAGGCCCTGCCCACTCTGCAGAATGACTGGGAGAGGGGTTCCTGGACCTCTGTCATGGTCCCAGTGCCCCGGTTCCAGTGGGGACGCCCCCACCCGGGATCTGTGGCCCTGGCGTGTCAGTGCTGCCCCCTACAGGTGGTGAGGGGCAGAGCCTGCAGCAGCAGCAGCAGCTGGGGCTGTGGGTCATTGCTGGCTTCCTGACCTTCCTGGTGTTGGAGAAGTTGTTCTTGGACAGCAAAGGGAAGGAGGAGACCAGCCAGGTGAGCCCCAAACTCCAGAGCCTACACAGGTCAGCCTTCGTTCTGTGGTGGTGCTAGGGCCTGGAGGCCCAGGTTTTGAGTCAGTTCAGTTCAGTCCCTCAGTCGTGTCCGACTCTTCGTGACCCCATGGACTGCAGCACGCCAGGCCTCCCTATCCATCACCAACTCCCGGAGTTTACTCAAACCCACGTCCATCGAGTTGGTGATGCCATCCAACCATCTCATCCTCTGTCGTCCCCTTCTCCTCCTGCCCTCAGTCTTTCCCAGCATCAGGGTGTTTTCCAGTGAGTCAGTTCTTCGCATCAGGTGGCCAAAGTATTGGAGTTTCCGCATCAGCCCTTCCAATGAATATTCAGGTTTTGAGTCAAGCCCTAAAAAAGAGGGTCTCTTGGCCCTTTCCTGGGAGCTCTGGGAGGCTGGGCCAGCTTGTCTGGAAGGATCCGGGCCCCAGCCCCTGCTGTGACTTGTCCCCATGGATGGTAGTGACAGCAGTGTGGAGGGCAGAGGGCCTGTTGGGTCTGGGGTCGCCTGGCTGGTTGAGCAACGAAGTCTAGCCAGATAAAAGGGGTCTCCCCTGTCTCACTCCCTTTGTTTACCCTGGCCAAGTGGGGGGCATCTAATGTCACCTCTCCCCCCTTCTCCTGGCCCTAGGCCCCCAGCAAAGACCCCGCAGCTGCTGCCGCGCTCAATGGAGGCCACTATCTGGCCCAGCCGGCTGCAGAGCCCGGCCTGAGCGCCGTGGTCCGGAACATCAAAGTGAGTGGCCCGCTCGGGGCCCCCCTTCCTACAGCTGCCCCACCCCGAGTGGCCGGCCCAGCTCAGGCCCGCCTGCCCGGCTCAGCCCAACCCTGTCCCTCCTCATCCAGGTCAGCGGCTATCTCAACCTGCTGGCCAACACCATAGACAACTTCACCCACGGGCTGGCCGTGGCCGCCAGCTTCCTAGTGAGCAAGAAGGTGAGTGGGGTGGGGGCAGGGGCACAGGCCATCGCGCTGAGCATGCAGGGCCCGCACTGACCAGATGGCCCTGCCACCAGCCCGCCTCCTCCACGCTCCCCACACCCAGCACCTTATCCCAGCCTCCTTACGGCAAACACTCCTCGGGACCACGTGCCTCAGCCGAGCTGCTAGACTCGGCCCCTGCCTGCTTCTAGACGCTTCTCCCCACTCCTGCTCCCTCTGCCCTCTGTGCTTGGGCCCCGAGGTCTGTCTGCCCTTGAACTGGCCCACCTCATCCCGCTCTGGTGGCTGCCTCCTCCCTGCTGCCTCTGCTTGGAGTGTTCTTTCTCCCACTCTCATCCTTCAGGCCTCCGTTCCAAAAGCACTTTCTCAGAGGCCTCTGCTGACCCCTCGTCTGTCAGGCCCCTCGCGTCCCATGGCGCGTAGTCCATCCGGTCCCCGTGGCCCGTCACGGTGTGTAGTCACACGGCTCCTTCTGTGTTTACTCAGGCCTTGCCTCTCCCCCCACTGACGGTTCCCTTCTTGAGGGCGGATTCCTGGTCTGTTTTATTTGCTGCTGTGTTTCTAGTAGCCAAACGGTGTCCAGCCAGGGCACCCAGAGCAGATTCTGGTAGGATGAGTGGGCAGGTGGGTGCCCTCAACACAGACCCCCCACACACACTCCCCTCCCTCCAGATCGGGCTCCTGACCACCATGGCCATCCTCCTGCATGAGATCCCCCACGAGGTGAGTGCCGCAGGGTCCCTGTGATCAGCCATGTGCATTTGCCGCTGGTGGGGGGTACTTGGGGTGGGACCGCCCAGCAGTGGTTGGCTTGTGGGGCTGCACCAGAGACCTGCGGCTACTCAGTCTACTCAGGCTACAGCCACCATCGCAGCCACGCTCCCGCCACCTCGGGACTGGGGGCTCAGTAGAGGGGATGTGGGCCGGGGGTCCCAGCAATGGGGCTGTTGCTGGGGGTTCGGTGGACCCATCCACACCTGAGATGCTCAGGGCGTCTGGCCCCACCGGGGCCCAGAGTGATCGTCTGGACCTCCCCTCAGGTTGGCGACTTTGCCATCTTGCTCCGGGCCGGCTTTGACCGATGGAGCGCAGCCAAGCTGCAGCTCTCGACGGCACTGGGGGGCCTGCTGGGCGCCTGCTTCGCCATCTGTGCGCAGTCCCCCAAGGGAGTAGGTACGGGCGTGGGGGTGGTGGCGGTCCGCAGAGGGGCCCTGGCCGAAGGGCACGGCCGCCCTGACCTGGGTATCCAAGCCCGGCTCTGCCCGGGCCCACCCCGCGGGAGGGGGACCGGTCGGTATACGTGGCCGCCCAGCACCCCCAGCCAGTCAGGGCTCCTCCCCCTGCTGCAGAGGAGACGGTGGCCTGGATCCTGCCCTTCACCTCCGGCGGCTTTCTCTACATCGCCCTGGTGAACGTGCTGCCCGACCTCCTGGAGGAAGACGACCCGTGGTGAGCTGCCCACCGGCACTGCCGTTGGCAGGCCCCTGCCCACTGCCCATTGGCCCGTGTGGCCCCTGAGCCCCGGCCCTCTCGCCCGCAGGCGCTCCCTGCAGCAGGTGCTTCTGCTCTGTGCGGGCATCGTGGTGATGGTGCTGTTCTCGGTCTTCGTGGAGTGACTGTCCCTGGCGCCCCACGTCTGCACAGCAATAAGAGACTCAGATTCACTCTGTGACCGTGTGTGTATGTGTGTGTGTGTGTGTGAATATGCGTGTGTCAGAGAGCGAGTGCGCCACCAACCCAAGAGGGTGGTGTGCATGTGCGTGTTGTGCACACGTGGCCAGAGGTGTGTGCGAGGCCGACACTGTGATCCCTGACGCCCGGGCCCGCCCACTGGTCTTCTCCCCGACACCCCGTGGGCTTGCACCCCCGGAGTCAGCAGTGAGGAATGGGAGCGCCGGTCCCGAGCAGAGGCGTCTGCGCAGGACGCTGGGAGGAGCGAGCTGCCCCAGGAGCCAGGCCTGCAGCAAGCCCCAAAGCTGTCCGCCGCCGAGGCCTCGGGGGCCCTGGGCCTTGGGGGTAAGCCCCTGGGCGGGTGCACCCAGCTCCGAGCAGCCAGGGACCAAGGCTGGGCACCTTCTCGGCCGCGGGCCGGTCCTCCCTTCACCAGCTCCGAAGCCAAAGAGAGGAGAGGCGGCTGCTTCGCCCCTGGCTCCACTCAGTGCTGACCCACCCAGCACAGAGCTGGGAGATGCTTTCTAAGACCTATTCCCAGTCAGCCCTGGGCCGGCTTCTGTTCCCCTGCTACGAACCCTCCCTGGCAGGGCCAGCAGCTCTTGCCACCTCCAGCTGCCAAACGGCAGCCAGCAGGGCAGCGAGCAGCCCCGGCCAGTGTCCTCCCCATCCAACTGGGCGCTCCTGCCAGCCCAGGGTTGGGCAGACACTCTGGGGGCAGGAAGACGGGGAATGGTGGCTGCCCACCCCCCAGGCAGGCCCCCTTCCCCAGCTGCCGCGGTTGGGGCTGGGCGGGGGCGGTGAGGGCTCCACGCTGTCAGCACTCAGGAATGTGCTCTGGGAGAATGCTGAAGCCATAATCCCCAGCTATTTCCCTTGGCCGAGGCCCAGGTACTCAGCTGGCCCGCTCCACAGCCAGGCTCCAGCCCCGCCGCTTGGCCATGGGCGTTGGGAGGAGTTGCCGTCAGGAGGGGCTGATCGGTTTTATAGCAGTTTTGCTGTGATTCCGTTTGTATCTGTAAATAACTTGTTGTATAGATGAGATGCAAATAAATATACACAAACTGGCTGCCTCTGTTCTGCATACAAAAGCCAGGCACTTCGTGTCCCCGCCAGGTTGACTGCTCTGCGCAGGGCTCCTGCAGGTTGCCCAGCCTGTCATCCCCACCTTCCAGCCCTTCTGCTCGTCTTTGCACTCTCTTGAGCTGCTTCTCCAAACAGGGTATAAACATTCTACGTTTCCCTGGCTCGTTCTGTTGTTAGCTTATGTCAATAAAACAAACCTGGTTCTAGGCCATTATAACCCACGTCACCCTGCAAGGCTGGTGTTCTCTCAGACCTGCGAACCAAGGGCTTCCCAGCCTGGCCTGAGTAACTTCACCACAGGAGGAAGCTCCACCCACAGAGTCGTCTCCAGGTTTGGCCTCCATGAAATTATTTCTCGTTAAAAAGAAAAAATGAGATCTTTATTCTAAACCACACCCTCCCCTCCAGTGAACAGGCTGAGTAAAGCCAGCATCAGGCATGGGAAGGAGCTGCTTCCTGGGAGAAGGCGGACAGGGAGCCCGCTTCCTCTCCCACCTTCGGCAGGCGGTGGGGGGGAGCACGGAGTCTGGTTCAGGGTGTGAGGCCCAGGTCAGCTGGTCGGTGGCGGGGAAGGCCTGGCTCTGACTCACTACCTTCAGTGAAAAGGGACCTGCTCTACCCGTGACAGCCAGGGCCTGGTGGGCCCAGGCCTGATGAACGGAGGAAGCCAGGGCTGTCACCCCAGCCCCCACCAGCCCTCAGCAGGCTCAGGGTGTCGGTGGGCTCAGCCCACCGAGGGAGGTAGCCAGGTCCCATTTACAGATGGGGGCTCCGAGGTCAGGGGTGAGAAGCCTGCGGTCTCACTCAGGTGGGGACGCCCAGGAGAGGGACAGAGCCCATCAGAGGCTATGCTGGGGCTGCTCTGGAATGGGGGGGGGAGGGGGGGAGTCAGTGGGATCACCAAGGAGCGCGCAGTGGGGGTGCCCCGACTCAGGCTGGTGGCCAGAGGCAGTGGGAGAGGGAGGGGCCTCTGGACTGGCCAGCAGGCAGTAGCAGTTCTGGGACTGTGGGCACGGCCCCTCAGAGGGATGGGAAAAAGAGGGTAAGGGGCTCTTGCCAGGGGGCAAGTGAGAGCCGATGGGGCGTTCTCGAAGGGTTGCTGTTTTAACAGGCCGTTTGGGGGGGGTGGGGGGACAGTCAAACCTGCTAACGACAACACAGTAGGCTCTATCTCACTCCTAGGTTTGAATTCTGGCTATGCCATCTAAGAGTTGTGTGGTCTTGGCCCAGGTGCTCAGATGCATCTATAAAATAGGGGTGCCCTACTGGTGGCTGAGATTAACTAGATACAATTATGCGTAAGATCCGCAAAGCATGTGGCCCAGGCCGAGCCCTCAGCCAGCGGTGAACCACCCGGTCAGCTTTCAGGCGGCAGAGCTGGAAGGGTGGCAGGCAGATGACCAGCAAGATGGTAAAGGGCTCTGACAGGACGTGGGGCGTCACAGGGACGGGGCTGGGGGCAGGACCAGGGGTGGGAGAGGACACAGCGTGAGCGGGGTTAGGCCTAGAAGGGCTCTCAGCGGATCTTGCTTGAAGCTCATTTTTCAGCAGGAGGAAACGGGCCAACAGCGAACCAGGACGTGGAGACAAACAGAAGGCTTGGCAGCCAGGAACCAGGGAGCCAAGGCCCAGGGCCTGGCTTTACCAGGAAGCAAGGTCGAGGGCCAGAGTGCCAAGATTCAAAAGGAAGGGAAACACTAGTTTGGCTTCTGTGTGGGCCCCTCAGGTGAGCTGCAGGTTAGCAAGAACTTTCAGAGGCTCAGGCGGGGTGGGGAGTATGCAGTCAGAGGGGTCTGGAGGCCAGGAGACCCCAGGGGGCTGGGGCACACGCCCATCCCTGCCAGGGGGCCCTGCCCTGACAACTGGTCTGAGGCCCATGGCTCACTCGGGTTTCCAGCAGCAGCACCCAGGGAAGGGCCTCCAGCATACACCCCTACTCCTCTACCCAAGGCCCGGGGAAGGCGAGGCAGGCAGGCAGCAGAACAGGAAGCGTCCTTTATTGGGCATGTCTGCCAGCAGGAGGCCCCTAGGCGTAGTACTGCAGGTTGGCCTTCTTCTTGGCCTGCACCTCCAGGATGCCCTCCATGTAGTCCTCGTGAGTGAGCTCCGTGGCACCTCTGCGCAGCGCGATCATGCCCTGCGCCCAGACAGACGGACAGGCTCTGGGTCCCTACCCATGCCCCAGCCCCCAGACAGGCTCTCGGGTCCTTCCCCACGCTCCAGCCCCCAGGACAGACACACAGGCTCTCGGGTCCCTCCCCATGCCCCAGCCCCCGAAACAGACAGGCTCTCAGGTCCCTCCCCACGTCCCAGCGCTCCCAGACAGACAGGCTCTCGGGTCCCTCCTCACGCCCCAGCCCCCAGAACAGACACACAAGCTCTCGGGCCCCT
>SJYQ01105319.1:0-38434 GCA_006410935.1 Redunca redunca | reverse complement strand
CCTCTGCTCCCTTTTTCTCGTCCCCATTTCCTTTCTTCTTGCACGCCACTACAGTGCAAGACCCACACCGTACCACTCCGTGGTTCATTACCCAGCCAGGGGGGATTGATGGTTATCAGTTTGAGAAAAAAAACATTGCCAGCACCAGGAACTCGAAATTCTCTCTCCAGAGGTCACCCAATCCTGACTTTTGCGGATAATCACGTCCTTGCCTTTTGTCTTTGTAAGTGTACCTTCCAAACGTAATATCCCATAAACAGTATAGTGTCTTTCATTTTTGCCCATTTTGTGATCTTTATATAAATAAATACTCATGCAATATATATTCTTTTGTGTGTCTGGCTTCTTTCCCTCAAGATGTTTCTGAAATTCATCCATTACCTCTTAACTGCTGCTTATTTTTATTAATCTGTCGTATTCCATTATATGAAGATACTACATCTTAACCATTCAGCTATTTGAGGACATTTGTTTCTAAAATGTCAGCCGCTCAGTCGTGTCCGACTCTTTGCGATTCTGTGGACTGTAGCCCCCCAGGCTCCTCTGTCTTTGGGATTCTCCAGGCAAATGTACTGGAGTGGGTTGCCAGGGGATCTTCCCAACCCAGGGATCGAACCTGGGTCTCCTGCATCGTAGGCAGATTCTTCACCGTCTGAGCAGTAGAACCTCTAGGTCAAAAGATACCTGTATCTTCCAACTTTAAGAGGTAACACCAAATTTCTGAAGTGCCTGTACCAGTTTACACTCCTTCCAGCAAGTGTTTGAGAGTTGTTGTGCTCTGCTTCCTTGCCAGCACGTGGTATTGTCAGTCTTCAATTTTAGCCATCCTGGTGATTGTGCAGGCAGCCATGAGGTATCCCATTGTGGTTTTGGATTATGGTTTCTTGCAGACTGATGAGGCTGAACATCTTTTTATGTTTATTTGATATCTTCTTTTATGAAGTACCTGTTCAGAAGTCTTTGTTTGGGGGTTACACATCTGTTTCTTCCTAATTTGTGGGAGTTCTCTGTCAAAGAAGAAGATAGTTTACTATAATATCTTACTGCCCTGCCTTTCAAAGTAAGATCCACAGTCCACTTGGAAGTGACTTCTGTGTAACTTGTGAAAAGGGGGTCAAATTTTTCATTTTTACCAGAACCATTTATTCAGCACTGTTTATAAAAAACATCATCTTTTCCCCATCTCTTTGCTGTGCCACCTTCATCATCTTCCAGTCTTCCATTTGGAATCATTTCTTTCCATCTGAGGAATTCCCTTTAGAATTTCTTTAGTGCAAGTCTGTTGGTGACAGATTCTTAGTGTTCACAGATTTCCTTATTTATTCTTCATTGAAAAAGATTTCTTGAGATATCATTCCCATATCCTAAAATATACCCATTTAAAGTATACAGTTGGGTGATTTTTAGTATTTTCATATACACACACACACGCGCGCAGTATTTTCACAGACTTAGAAAACCATTGCCACAGTCTAATTTTAGAACAGTTTCCTCCATTTTAGAAGGGTCTTTTCAGTAGTAGCAAAATTCTTGGTTTACCATTATTTTCTTTTAACACTTTTAAAGATACCTCATGGTTTCTAACATCGATTGTTTTCTGTTGAGAAGTCATTTGTCTGTCGTTCTTTGAAAGTAATCTTTTTCTCCATTTAAATTTTTAAAAAACTTACGTATTTTAAAAAAGATTTATTTATTTGGCTTTACTGGGTCTTAGTTGAGGCATGCGGGATCTTCGATCTTGGTCGCAGCATGCAGAACTCTTAGTTGTGGCATGTGGGATCCAGTTCTCTGACCAGGGATCAAACCTGGGCACCCTGCTTTGGGAGCTGGCGTCTTAGCCACTGGACCATCCGGGAAGTCCATCTAGCTGCTTTTGAAATGTTCTCTGTTTTTGGTTTTCAGCAGTATTTTCTGTGCTGTATGGATTTTTTTTAAAAACAGATGAACATAACTTAGGGTTTCTTGAATCTTTGGCTTCGTGTCTTTCATTAGTTTTGGAAGTCTTATGCCATTAAGACTGCATATTTTGCTTCTCTCCCATTCTCTCTCCTTTCCTTCTAGCACTACAGTTATGCGCGTTAGACTATTTCACTGTATCTTCTGTGTCTCTTAACCTTTCTTCTGTGTTTTCTGTCTCTTTTTCCTCCATTCTGGATCTCCCCTCTCTTCTCTTTCCTATCACTTGAGTTTTTAATTTCAGTTATTCTATGGTTTTTGGTTCTTTAATTTCGATTTGGCTTTCTTTTTATAGTTTCTTTGTTATAGTTTCCAGCTATCTGCCAAAATTATCAGTATTGTCTTTCAGCTCCTTGAACATGGTATGTATAATGCTTGAAGTTTGTCCCATTATGGCAGTATTTGTAAGTCATTTCCAGTGTCTGTTTGCCTTGTTTGTCATTCATATTGTCTTGTCTCCTCATGTGTCTAATTGTTTTTGCTTTTTAATTTGTTTTAATTCTGCTGGACATCAGATTTGCAAAATTGTTTGTAGAAAGTCATTTGCCCAAGACGATGTTTTTCTCTTCCAGAGATAATTCACATTTGCTTTTGCCAGACAAATGGGGCACGTATAACCTGGAGTCTTTTCGGTGCAGTCTCAAGGATGGGGATGTTTCTGCCTGTTCTGTTGGCCTTTAGTGCTAGTGTTCATCTCTTCTCTAGCCCTGTTATCCCCCAACCCAACACCATGCTTTTAGGATTCCCCTAGAGTAGGCAAACACCCCCGGGGAAAAGTAGCCCCAAGTTCTGATCTCATCTGCCTGAGCGTCTGATGTCCCGTCTCCCTTCAAGTCTCCAGGCAGACTTTTACTCTATCTCCCCCCTGCTTTTCTAGTTCTTTCCAGCTGGAGGGTTGTTCTCATTTACTAAGTTCGTGTTTGCTGGAAGCAATAGTCCCTGCTGTGGCGCTGCTAGTAGTGAAGGACCGCCTGCCAAGCGGGAGACCTGAGAGGCTCGAGTTCAGTCCCTGGAGTGGGGAGATCCCTGGAGGGGGAAATGGCCACCCACTCCAGTACTCTTGCCCGGAAAATCCCATGGACAGAGGAGCCTGCTGCTGCTGCTGAGTCGCTTCAGTCGTGTCTGACTCTGTGCGACCCCATAGACGGCAGCCCACCAGGCTCTCCCGTCCCTGGGATTCTTGAGGCAAGAACACTGGAGGGGGTTGCCATTCCCTTCTCCAGTGCGTGAAAGTGAAAAGTGAGGTCACTCAGTCGTGTCCAACTCACAGCGACCCCAGGGACTGCAGCCCGGCTCCTCTGTCCATGGGATTTTCCAGGCAGGAGTACTGGAGTGGGTGGCCATTGCCTTCTCCGCAGAGGAGCCTAGTGGGCTGCAGTCCATGGAGTTGTAGAGTCAGACGTGACTGAAGAAAGAGCATGCACGCAAAAAGTCCCTGATATTAGGGACAGTTTGAGTCAGCATCCAGTTTTGGAGGAGACTTAAGCTATCAGGTTATAGAAGCTGTGGAGAATTCTACCATGTATTTTCTTGTGCTATAACTGTATTAGAGCATTTCATTTTGTGAAATGCACTTAGGATCAAGGTAGCTTTAGGAATAAATATTTCCTTTTAGCAAGTAATTAATTAGAAAAAATGGCAGATCAAAAATTGGTAAAGCAAAGGAAGCAGTTGCTTTTTCTCCCTTTTAATATTCATTTCTTTTTTCTGTCTTGATTTCCTTCACTGTTTGTTTGATAAATCCACTTGACTAGAACATTTTATTTTTTGATCTATAATAGAGTTCTCAGATCTCATTTTGGGTGATCAGATGACAAGTCATGGATATAGAAGAAAGTTTTTAAACACTTTTTCCAAAATGAGTCATCCATTTACCCTTTTTCTTTATGGATTTTTTTTTTTCTTTTAAAATGCTGCTAACAGTTTGACGTGGTTCTCTGTTGCAGACTGTTTGTAGTTAAACATCCATACATGTGTATTCACATGTACCTCAAACACTGGGCTTTGGCAAATGGACCTAAATGAGTTGAGGGAGGTCTTTTCATTACCTTTGTTGTCAACTCATTTAATTTAGATATTTATAAGCAGTATTGCTCATCTGTGAAAATCCTTTTGTTCAGTGCTAAAATTTTTAAAATGAAAATGTCATATTTTGCTTGCTAGATAATCTCATGGGAGTGCATGGATTGAAAAGGGTCAATGGTACCTCTGAACTGACCCTATCCAGGAGTGTCTTAGAAAGGCATAGGGCTGGAGATGCATTCGAACAAATAAGCTGAACATCTGAGGCACATGTCCACATGTTGTAGTAAAAAGCTCTGTTGAATCAGACGACTTGGATAATTAAGGCTGTGGCTGAGTTTCTCTTGGGCTTCCCAGGTGGCACTGGTGGTAGAAACCCACCTGTCAGTGCAGGAGATGTAAGATTTGATCCTTGGGTCGGGAAAATCCTCTGGAGGAGGGCAGGCAACCCACTCTAGTATTCTAACCTGGAAAGTTCCATGAACGGGGAGCCTGTCAGGCTACGGTCTGTAGGGTTGCAAAGAGTCAGACACGACTGAAGTGACTTAGTACACTGAGTTTTTCTTAATTTTCTAGACTGTTGCCTGAATTCTTATTTCTTTTTTTCTAACAGACCTTATGTATTCTCATATCTTTATTCAGAAATCATCTTTGGAGGCCTTCTCATTGGTACTGGGTTAGATGGGAAGAAGGAACCAAACCCCCTCCCCCAAATAGTTCCCATCCCTAAAAGATTTATAGACCCCTTTCTGAATCCTTTTTCTACTTAAAAACAAGACACCCACATATACAGTATTCAAAATATTTCTGTTTATATACTTTAATCATTTATCTCTTGGGAAGATTCTCTTCTGTGAACATTTTCCCTACCTGCCTTTTGTCTTTTAAAGATCTGATATATAGAAGTTTAAGATTTATGTTATTAAGGCATTTTGTTTGGAATTTTTCTATCTTTCTTACATTTAAGTTAGCATTTGTCTAGAAGTTTGGTAAGTTTTAAGTTGTTTTCTGTTTTATATATAAAATTTCAAGAAAGTGCATCCTTCAAATTGTCTGGAAGATGAGGTAAAGATTCAAACTACATTTGTTCTTCAGAATTGCTGATCAGATACTTGATTATGTCAGTAGATATGTGGCAGAGGTACCAGGAATGTTGAACAGCAGTACAAACATGTGGATCCCAAAATCCACTCCAGGGTGCGTGATAACGTCTGAAGGAGCTTTATCTTCAGCACTCAGAAAATTTGCCTGCGTGCGTGCGTGTGTGCGAACGTCTGAAGGAGCATTACCTTCAGTGCTCAGAAAGGTTGCCTGCCCCTGCCAGGTCCAGCCGTATATGTGTGTGTGGGTCCCATCACCAGGTGTGTGTGTGTGTGTAAGGCATGGCCAGCCATATATGTGTGTGTGGGTCCCATCACCAGGTGTGTGTGTGTGTGTGTGTGTGTGTGTCTGTGTGTAAGGCATGGGTCAACCTCCCATCACCAGGTGTGTGTTTGTGTGTAAGGTTGCCTGCCCCCGCCAGGGCCAGCTGTGTGTGCGCATGTACGCACTCTCATCACCAGGGCCAGCCATGTGTGTGTGCGTGTGTGCGTGTGTGTGTAAGGCATGGTCAGCCTCTTATCACCAGGGCCAGCTGTGTGTGTGTGTGTGTCCCTGCCAGGGCAGGCGTGTGTGTGTGTAAGGCATGGTCAGCCTCTCATCACCAGGGCCAGCTGTGTGTGTGTGTGTGCGTGTGTGTGCGTGCACGCGCGCGTGCGCGGGCTGGTCAGGCTCCCATCTCAGGTCTGGTTGTGTGTGTGTGTGTGTGTGTGCGCGTGTGCGCGTACATGCTGGTCAGGCTCCCATCTCACAGGTCTGGTTATGTGCCAGGGAACCATCTCCTCTGGGCCAAGGGCACTGTATCCGTTTGGAGTTCTGCAGAGTGCAGTGTGATTATAGGGTACAGTGTCAGCAACCCAGGCACAAACATGGTCTTCGTATCACAGTGAGTCCACACTGGCTAACACACTGGAGTCCAAGCACGTCTCTGAGCTCGCTGCTATGGAACAGACAGCACACGTCCAGGTGTCTCTGGAAGTCGTCTAGGGAGACCAGATGTGGAGGCGTGGTGCCGCTGTGTGCGTATCTTGGCTCCTCTCTCTCATCCTGTCTGCTTATTTTTAGACCTGTGTCATTACCATATTTATCTTGTGGGTGATTTTTTTTTTTTTTAAGTACTTAACATTTTGGCTGTGCAGCACGTGAGATCTTACTTCCCCTATGAGGAATTGAACTCACGCCCCCTGCAGTAGAAACTCAGAGTCTTAACCAATGGACTGCCAGAGAAGTCCCTGAGTGATGATTTTTAATATAAGCAATGTCAGCTTTTTATTGGAAGTAATGTCATCTTGAATTTTGCTGGTTTGCCAGTTTTGTTTGTATCTAGTCACATAAATACAAGAAATTTTCAACCTAGTTTTTTTAAGTTGCACCTGAATAAGCTACATGAAAATAAAGTAAACCAGCATTGCTTCACAAGATTTTTTTCCCTTTGAAGGGAATCTGTCGTCTACCAAGTTTGAACCTTGCAGTAGACTGTAAGCTTGATGACTGTTAGTTGTTAATTGAAGATCACAAGTGCTAGGGTAGTGCAATAACAACTTAAAGAAGAGGGCTTCCAGCTTGCAGCTGGGCGAGGTGGGAAGGACAGTGGTCCCCTCAGCGAACTGCTGTTTCCTTTTCCCATCCTGAATGGAGAAGACCTTACAGGAATGACTTCCAGCAACAGCTCTCATTTTTTCTGGTTTAAGTGGGACTTCCCTGATGGTGTAGTGGCTGAGAGTCTGCGTTCACAATGCAGGGTGCCCAGGTTCAAGCTCTGATCAGGGAACTAGATCCCATATACCACGTGCAGCTAAGACCCGGCACAGCCAAATAAATATATTTTTTAAATGCAATTATATTGAATGTGGAGAATTTGAAAACATAGAAAGCATAAGGAAGACAATAAAAACCAGCATTGATCCTACTATTGAAGGAAGGATAACCCATTAAACACGGGGTATAGTTCCTTTATCTTTTCCATGTGTGAGAGTGACATTTTCACAAAATTGATAAGGCACTGTGTATTTGTATTGGGGATTTTTGCTTTCCACATGTATGCATTTCCCCTTTATTATGAATGTTCTTTGAAAACATGTAAAATGGCTGAATAAAAGTGTATCAGATGATATACCATAATTTATTTACCAGTACCCCAAGTTTGGGACAGTTGGCTTCTTTTTAGAATGTCATCATTGTAAGTAACAACATGGTAATGACTGCACGTTAAGTCTAAGTCTTAGGGTGCATCTCTGATTATTTCCTTAAAACAAGGTAGCAAAATAGTATTACTGGCGCCAAAGTCTGTTGATATATATTATCAGAATGTAAATTTTAAGCAGGAAAGAGAGAAAGATAATGAAAGGAAGTTTATACTCCTGGTCTTAACTTGGAGTTTCCTCTCCCCAAAAGTTTGAGGATTAGAAAAGGAATTAGAAATAAATGGTGTGGTTGCACCTGTTCGCCAGTCGGGGGAGCCCTGGTCCCGAGTCCCCTGAAACAACTGTGTATGAAGATGAATTGTCTGTCTTTGTCTTTAAGGCTGTGTGAAAGACATCTATTCTTGGGTTTGGACTTAAAGTAGGAATGTGAATGAACTTTTTTTTTAATATTGATTTAGGCCACCTTTTGTCCCTCGTATTCTAAGCAGCCCGGGTTTTAGAGTCTAATAGACCTGGATTCTGCCCCACAGCCACTCTTTACCAGCTGACTAACTTGGTGCAAATTGCTTAACCTTTATGACCCTCCACTTTTCTCAAATCTAAATGAGGATAATCCTGCTTCCTTCTTAGGTTTGCAAGGCTCAAACAAGAATACATAGAAAGTTCTCCGTGTATGATGTTCAATAAAAGTTGGCTGTTTACCTCCCCCAGCTCACCTTTTTATGTCTGTGAGGAAGATACATCCTGGACGATCTGGGACGGTTTTCTGATTTCAGATATTCCGCCCTTTTGTCAGATTGCTGTCTAACTTATCTACCATAGGTGATAATGTTTTGCTTTAGAAACCACAGTTGCTATTGATAAACTTCAGCTTCTAAAAATGATTCAGGGACATTCTCTATAAAAGACACAAAATATAACTACTGAAATAAAGACAAAACAGGCATTTTATTTTGGGGTAGAGAAGATGATTGTACTAAGAAAATTTAGATGCAGAAATAGTTACTGCAGTTGAGCAGTTGACTGTGAAATTGACGGACGTGGTAGCAGAAAGCAGTGGGAGCCGCTGGGACGCGTGTCCCGAGCTCTCCGAGGAGATGGACGCGCCCCTTACAGGGGCCGGCTCGGGGAGCCTCTTACCTTCTGCAGTCTTCCCCTTGTCGCACAGTTGTCCCGGGCGCGTGCCCTGTGCAGCTTCCGGCACCTCACCCTCTCTGGGCGCTGTGTTCCATCCTGGGCTCTCTGTGGAGCTGTGTCTGTCTCTGTCATCTAGTTCCCATTCTCTCTCAAAGGATCCTTAAATAAGCAGAGGTCTGAGTGACCAGCTCACGAGTTAACCTGAGGTCAGCGGCTTCCTTTTCCACTTCAGCTTGCTTAGTGCCTAGCCTTCAAATCGTAGTTGAAATGTCTCTTCCTTGGGGAGGCAGTCCTTGGCCCCTACCCTGACTGAGGGCCCTTCCTTGTTTGCTCTGTGGGATCCCATGTTTCCTCTGCTGTTACTCTTTTCATAATTATCATTCTTACCTTTTTCGGCCTAAGCCTTGTCGAGAGTTACACCCATTTCGATCTCTGTTGGGTCCCGAGAGCCTAGCGCTGTGCCTGGTGCTTGGTAGATGCTTCATGAAAATCGATGCTGCCACTTGAACCCCAAATGGGCAATAAATCATGACATTCATTCTGCCCCGTCATGGGTCCTTCCAAGTACAACATTCCAGGCAGCTCCCAAGTGGGAGATGCTGGCACGCAAGATGAAAACGTTCATTATGTGCTTGATGAATTCCTCAGGTGACAGTGCTGATATCTGGCATTTCCATACCACTGCCAGGGAGCAGGCTGTGTTTATCGATGTGTGGATGGATTCTTTTTTCCTTCTTTGTAAGGACACTATGCACTGTGACTCTCGGTGTCCCTGTGTTTCTCATACTTTAACATGCGTAGGAATCACCGTGTGTGTTGCTGGGGACGGAGGAATGCATTTCATAAGTCTTTTGTTTTTTTCTTTTTATTAATAGAATTTACGTGTTAAAGCAACTTTAAATTAAGCAGAGAGTACGGAGAGTTCCCATACACATATCTCCACTGGTACGTTCCATGGTTAGCATCTTACGTGGTCCATTTGCTGTATTTAGTGAACTGCTATTGATGACAGTGTTAATAGCTGGAGTCCACAGTTGTTTGTTGGACCTAGTGTCCTTTTTCTGTTCCATGTTCTGATCCCGAATACCACATTACATTTAGTTCTTAAGTCTCCTTCGGCTCCTCGGTTGTGATGATTTTTCAGATTGTCTCTATTTTTTGATGATCTTGGCTGTTTTGAGATGTACTTACTTAGATATGTTGCAGGATGCCCTTCTGTTGGGATTTGTTTCATGTTTTGTTCATGGTTAGGCTGGGGTTGTTAGTCTGGGGCGGGAAGATCATGGAGAAAGTGACATTCCATTCCATGTTACAGAGGGTGCGTACCTGCAGCATGCTTTATCACTGTGGACGTTGACCTTGATCACCTGGCTGAAGCGGCATTCGTCAGGTTTCATCCTTGTGAAGTTATCCTTTCATTCCCCTTTCCATGCTGTCTTTTCAACACAGTCCTTGTCCATGTTGTCGTTGTTCAGTCACTAAGTCGTGTCTGACTTTTGCAACCCCATGGACTGTAGCCCACCAGGCTCCTCTGTCCCTGGGATTTCCCAGACAAGAATACTGGAGTGGGTTGCCATTTCCTATTCCAGGGCATCTTCCTGACCCAGAGATCGAACCTGCATCTCCTGAACTCTTCACCACTGAGCCACCAGGGAAGCCCAATACTGTTGCGTAGCCCATGCTTAAAGAGTAGGGAATTATGATCCTTCTGATGATGGTTTTTAAATTTTAATAATTGTTTATTTTTATGTTTATTAGGAAAAATCACTGCATAAGATTGTGAAGCTCGCTCAGTCGTGTCCGACTCTTTACAACCCCATGGACTGTAGCCTACCATGTTCCTCCGTCCGTGGGATTCTCCAGGCAAGAATACTGGAGTGGGTTGCCATTTCCTTCTCCAGGAGATCTTCCCAACCCAGGGATCGAACCCGGGTCTCCCGCATTGTAGGTAGACGCTTTACCATCTGGGCCACCAGGGAAGTTCTGCATCAGATTAGTGGTATTAGTGGTATTTTAACTGGGTTCTAGAAAACTACCCAAGATGAAGGCTCGTGTATGTTTGGAGGAGGGCATAGGATTGATATTTGGGGGAAGGAAGGGTGATATATCCATTAGGTCCCGTCTTCATTTGTCAGAGGAGTGCCCCACATGGCAGCTCTCTGGGGCCACAACAGACCCCCCTCTCACCCCCAGGCAGGCACTGGACACAGGTCAGAGCCTGGACAAAACTGGTTGCCTCAGGGATGGCAGGAATGAAAACAGTTAAGGCGGGAGGAGCTGAAATGATGCAGACGAGGTGCGTAATGCATGTGACTTCGTGGGTATTTCTTTTTTCAGTTTTTTTTTGCTTTACTGTGTCTTGATTGTCAGTCACGGCTAGAAAGGTTTCTACGTCCCCAGGTTGAATTCACCTATGGTTTTTTTTCTAGTGCCTGTATCGTTTCTTTTTTCTTTTCAAACTGGTAAGTCTCTGATCCACTTGGAATTGAATATATAGGTTTGAGAGCCAGATCCAGCTTTAGCCTTTTCCAGCTCGTTTTCCAGTTATCTCAGTACGACTTATTAAAAATTCCATCTTCTCCCAGTGTTTTTAGATTCTGTCCTTTGTCATATTTAATCAGTTTGACCCATTTCTGGAGTTTCTGTTATGTTCCATTTCAGTTCTGTTCAGTCGCTCAGTTGTGTCCGACTCTTTGCCATCCCATGAACCGCAGCACGCCAAGCCTCCCTGTCCATCACCGACTCTCAGAGTCCACCCAAACCCATGTGCATTGAGTCGGTGACGCCTTCCAGCCATCTCATCCTCTGTCGTCCCCTTCTTCTCCTGCCCTCAGTCTTAGGTTCCATTGGTCTGTATTTATTTGTGTGCCAATATCTCATTTAATTAAAGAGGCTCTATCGTGTGTTTTAATATTTAGGAGGGCTAATCCTCTCTCACTGCTTTAGCGAGTTGATTTTAAAGAAAATGATCAATCAATAGCACTCGCGCTAAACAGACGTTACAGAAGTCATGGCTGAATAGCGCCCTAACCCAAGGAGCAAACCCAGAACAGCGTGACTCAGGCACCTGAGCGCCGGGACAAGCCCTCACTTTAGCGGGACAGCTTGGCTTCTGAATGTGCGTTTACGGAGGCGTCTGTGAGGCTGGAGGACACTCAACAGTCAGTGTGACCCTCAGGATAGGATTGTCAGCACAGTCAAGGCACCCTTAACCTCAGTCACCCTCTCTCCAAAGTGTGAGTGAAGCTGGCTTATTTTGGAGGGTTTTACGTGTAAAAAATACTCATTTGTCAAACCATAGAAAATTAGATTCAGAAACTTAGAAATTCTCTAAGTCCAGTGGTTTTTAACCCTCACTGGGCATCAGAAACAGTTGAAAAGGCCACCCCCCCTCCCAGTGCTAGGGTCCTGCCATAGAGAGTCCATTAATCTGAAATAAAGTGTTCTGTTGTTGTTACTTTATTTAAAATCTCTAGTCAAGTACGCAGCCAGAGTTGAGAACTGCTGATCTAGACCTGAGATCAAAACTGGGTCTGGTTTCTCTGAAAGGTAGCACATGCTCAGTAAATGTTTGTTGGCTGGCGCGTGAGCCCCCTTTGTCTCAGATGAGAAATAGCCCGTTTCTCAGACTCCAGAGGCCTTGCCCAGGCCCACATATATTGTGTGCTTAGTTGCTCAGTTGTGTCCGGCCCTTTGTGGCCCCATGGACTGTAGCCCGCCAGGCTCCTCTGTCCGTGCGGATTCTCCAGCCAAGAATACTGGAGTGGGTTGCCATGCTCTCCTGTAGGGGATCTTCCCAACCCAGGGATTGAACCCAGGTCTCCCGCATTGCAGGCAGATTCTTTACCATCTGAGCCAGGGACATGAAGCTCAGATTTCTTATTTTTTCACTCTTCTTCACCCATGGTTTCCTCTTTAGTTACAGGTCAAAGTAGGCAAGAACATTTGCTCTCTTGATTCACGAGTTCATTTTTATGACCTCAACCCCAGTTCCTCCTGTTCAGTACAGCAGAAACTTGAGAATGATCCTTTGACTTTGTAGTGAGAGAATTGGACTGTGCTGAAATTTCAGCCTGTGTTCAGTGGCTGCCCACCTCTCGGTGGGAATCAGGGAGGGGCGGGCAGGAGGAGCAAGGGCCCAGGGACCCGCCTTCCTGTGTGTCTCTTGTGTGTTGGGCTCCAGGTCTAGGGGTTTACAGCACCTGGGTTCCAGCCGTCTCATTTTTTGAAGGGAGCTCCATGCCTCCCTGTTAGATTTCAGATTACAGGGCATGATGAAATTAGTTTTGATTGATGCTTTGTTTTAATTAGGGCTTTATGGTTTTCTGTTAGTCAACAGCAGTGCCAGCTCTGTTTTCTCACACTCCAGATTGCTTCATCGCCTGATTTGGTTAGTCCCCTGGGAAAAACTCAAATTCAGAACTGCAGAAGTTGTAGAAGTCAACTGGAGAAGACTCGAATTGCATGATGAGTATTTTATGTTAGAAAGTTGCCGTCTGGTTCAGGTTTGAACAAGGCTTTTGTACTAGACTGGGGATTCCACTTCTGGCGGCGTTCTGTCAGATCACTGGGACCTAAGACGCACTAAGAGCAAGACAAGGTGAAAAGCTGAGAAAGAATTGTCAGTTTGAGGGCACAGGAGAACCGCAAGGCAGAAGGCATTTTCAGAGCCAAGCTGTGGTAGAGATGTCAGGTAACCGTACGTTTGGCACCATTTCTTTTCTTGAAGCGATTGTCAGCGCTGCAGGTGTCACCTGAGAAGATGATTAGAGCTTTAGGCAGATTCATGGGACGGGAATTTTTTTTGAAAGTTGGTGCACACCCTTGCTGAGGAGGAGAAGCCCTAGTAAACACCCCAGTTTTCCCAAGGGCTCTTCTTAGGGACAAGAGGGAACTGGACACAGACTGGCCCTCTCAGGAGCCGGAGCACTGCTTTGTCTCAGCTCTGTGCCTAACTAGACTAAGGTGATCTGAGCAGCTTGTGCCTCTGACCTACCTGCATGTCAGAAGCAAAAGTAAATCCTCTAGGAGCCTGGAATTATCTGTGCACTTCTCGTATGCAGTGACTGGCATTCAGTCAAGAATTACCAGATAATACGAGAAGACTTAACCCTAAACAAAGGGAAAACAGACAGTAGGAATAGACATAATGAAATAATCAGACTTGGATTTTAAAAGAAATGTGATACGTATATCTAAGGAGATAAGTTGTGTTTAACCTTTTCTTGTTCACCATGGTCATTTCAGCTTAGAGGCTAACTTAGACTCCTGGACAAGAGTGTTTATACTTTCCAGTGGTGGGCCAGTGTGAACAAGTGTGGCTGTGTGTGGCTGCCAGTTGTCCTTGGGCATATTTGCATGGTTGAGACATTACTTTGCCAACAAAGGTCCGTCTAGTCAAGGCTATGGTTTTTCCAGTAGTCATGTATGGATTTGAGAGTTAGACTGTGAAGAAAGCTGAGCACCGAAGAAGTGATGCTTTTGAACTGTGGTGTTGGAGAAGACTCTTGAGAATCCCTTGGACTGCAAGAACCAACCAGTCCATTCTAAAGGAGATCAGTCCTGGGTGTTCTTTGGAAGGAATGATACTGAAGCTGAAACTCCAGTACTTTGGCCACCTCATGCGAAGAGTCGACTCATTGGAAAAGACCGTGATGATGGGAAAGATTGAAGGTAGGAGAAGGGGACGACAGAGGATGAGATGGTTGGATGGCATCGCTGATTGAATGGACGTGAGTTTGAGTAAACTCCAGGAGTTGGTGATGGACAGGGAGGCCTGGCCTGCTGCAATTCATGGGGTCGCAAAGAGTCGGGACACGACTGAGCAACTGAACTGAACTGAATCATCTTTGCTTAATCCCCTACTTTGTAGCTTTGAGGTAAGGACAGGAGAGAAATTAGAATAATGATCATAGGCATTTAGATCTTAGAACTAGAACAGCCCCTGGAGGTCAGTATTTTGACTCTTGTTTTTATCTTTGAGAGACATGTACATTGTTGAGCTTGGCTTAGGCAATGTGAACACACACGGATGTTATTTTACATGGTAGAGCTGATGTTAAACACTTAATGAAAACATAATTTCAGTAAATATGAATACCCTTTTCATGGCCACACCACACAGCTGTGGTATCTTAGGTTTCTCAACCAAGGATCGAACCTGGGCCCCCAGCAGTCAGGTACGGTACCAAGTTCTAACCATTGTACAGTCAAGCAATTCCCTAAATGTGACTACTTTAAAAATATTTCAGAATTTTAAATTTATTACTGTAGTAAATGTGAGTTGTGTTTTTTTTTAAAGTATAGACTTCTCTTATAAATACATAACCACTCTATCTATTTTCATGTAGCATATCTGCTTAAAAATTTGCTTGAAAGGTAGATTTTGAGTACTTGAAAGCCACTAGGGATCAGGCCCTGAGAGTTGGGCCTTGTGTGTTACTATGTAGCCAAGAAGGGGGGATGGGGCATCTGAGGTGAAAGTGCCAGAAAACAGGTCTGGTCAACATAGCATTTATTTGTTTATTTGTTAATTGCATCTGTAATGGGCTTGACTAGGGTCTTTCACCTTCTGTGTTGGTTCTTCCCTTTTGAGGTTCTTTGTACTGGTTTATTATCACTTGAAGACAATGGTCTGCAGGACATCTTTCATTAATTTAGTTTAATGTCCTCAGCTCTTCAAGTTATTCATGATTTATCTCTAATTAGTGGTCCTTTTGAGGGCTTCCCTTTCACTGAGCTCTGACCCACTGACGTCATTAGTGAAAGTCCCTTAGTCGTGTCAGACTCTTTGAGACCGCATGGACCATCCATGGAATTCTCCAGGCCAGAATACTGGAGTGGGTAGCCTTTCCCCTCTCCGGGGGATCTTCCCAATCCAGAGATTGAACCCAGGTCTCCCAAATTGCAGGCGGATTCTTTACCAGCTGAGCCACAAGGGACATTATTAGCATTTAAAATTTTAAATTCTCTAACATTAGCCTGAACACAGAAAAATGTTGGGCCTGGCACTCAGTTGAAACCCTTGATACAAAACAGAAACACCACACTTGGAGCCTCTGTGCCTGTAAACAGATGAAAATCAAATGTACCCATTCTTCTACTAGCCGAGATGTCTGACTGAGCATCTTTAGGGACTTCCCATCCTAGGAAGAAGGAAAGTGCCCTCCTGGATTTGTGTCGCTGTGGGTGTGAACAGGACACTGAGGACAGTCCCCTAGAAGAGCAGCGGCAGCGGGAGAACCACCTGGAGGGAGAGAGGCGCCCCAGGGTGTCCGCACCTGCGGTGGGGAGCAGGCCGCGTCGCCGGGGACCACGCCAGCAGACAGAACCCTTCTCTGGGTTTTATCGAGTCCCCGGTGCTGATGGCTGGGCTGTGGGTAGAAGCCATGATTATCCACACGTGTAGCTTGTCGCCATGAAGCTTGAGCACAGGCACCTCACCCTCGGTGAGCCTAAACCGAGACTCCCTACTGCTGTCTTTATGAGCAGTTGGTTTTTGACAAAGATGCCAAGAAAATTCAAGGGGGAAACAGCCTTTTCAGCAAATGCTGGGACACCTGATTATCAACATTCAGAAGTTGAATTCCCTACTTCCATGTACAAAAATTAATTTTTTATGAACTTAAATGTTGAAGCTAAACCTTTTTTTTAAAAATAAGTATGTCTTTCTTAACTTGTCTGTATTTTTGGCTGTGCTGGGTCCCCATTGCTGCGGGAGGGCTCTCTCCACTCCAGTTGCGGTGCTGGGGCCTCTCGTCACGGGGGCTCCCCCAGAGTCACTGCAGCCTGGGTGCTCCAGAACACGGGCTCCTTGGTTGTGGCACGTGGACTCGGTTGCCCCTCGGCATGTGGGATCTTCCCGGACCAGCGTCCCTTGCATTGCAAGGTAGATTCTTAACCACTGGACCACCAGGGAAGCCTGCTAAAACTTCTTATGGGAGAAAATATAAGAGTAAGTCTTGAATTTGGCAATTTTTTTTAGATGTAACACCAAACCACAAATCATAAAAGAAAAAAAATAAGTTGGATTTCATCTAAATTAAAAACGTGAGGGCTTCCCTGGTGGCTCAATGGATAAGAATCCACCTGTGAATGCAGGGGACATGAGTTCAGTGCCTGGTCCAGGAAGATCCCGCATGCTGTGGAGCAACTGAGCCCATGTGCCGCAACCGCTGAGCCCGAGTGCTGCAACTACCGAAACCCGAGTGCCCTAGAGTCTGCGCTCTGCAACAAGAGGGGCCCCCTGCAACGAGACAGCCATGCACCACGATGAAGAGTAGCCCCGCTCACCAAACTAGAGCGAGTGTGTGCAGCAGCGAAGACCAGTGCAAAGGAAACCAAATGAATAAAGAAGTTAAAAATTAAAAAAAATAAAAATAAAAACGTGAGCTGCAAATCATACTGTTAAGAAAGTGAGAAGACAACTCACAGAATGGAAGAAAGTACCTGATAAGGGATTTACATCTAAAATACACAACGAAGTCTTCCAACTCAGTAATAAAAAGACAACCCACCTTAAAGGGGGTCATATGATTCACATGGACACTCCTCCAGAGAAGAGATACACACGGCCAATAAGTACACGAACAGGTGCTCAGCATCATGAGATATGAGGAAGTACGAACCAGAGCGCAGTGAGGCCCCACTGCCTTCTCACTGGACTCAGAAAGATGGGTGAGGGCTCCCCCAGTGGTCCAGAGTGAAGAATCTGCCTGCCAGTGCAGGGAGGCAGGCTCGATCCCTGGTCTGGGAAGATTCCGCATGCCTCAGAGCAGCTAAGCCTGTAAGCTGCAAGTGGGGAGCCCATGTTCTAGAGCCCGTGCTCACTGCAGTGAGAAGCTCGGGCCCCTCCGGGAAGGGCAGCCCCCTGCTCTCCGCAACTAGAGAAAGCCTGCTTGCAACAGTGAAGACCCAGCACAGCCAAACGTGACTTTTTTTTTTAAATAAAAGGACAGGTAATAACAAATGTTGATAAGGATGTGGGTAGTTAATCTTCACACATTGGGTAAGTGACTGTGGCAATAAATCTCATATTGGAAACCTCAAACATTGCCTGGGGAGAATGTACAGTTGCTTTGGAAAACAGTCTGGTAGTTCTTCAAAATGTTAAACATAGAGTTTCCTTATGTCTCAGCGTTTCCACGTTGAGGCATATACCCAAGAGAATGAAATGTACCTCCGTACAAAACTTTACATGAATGTTCGTAGGAGCTTTATTTGTAGTAGCCAAACAGTGAAAATGACCCAAATGTCTCTGTTCTTAGGAATGGATCAATAAAAAAAAAGGAACGAGGTGCCCATCCTGATAAAACATGGGTGAACCTTGAGAATATTATGCTGTGAGAAAGAAGCCAGTTACAAAAGACCACATACTGTGTGATTCCATTTATATGAAATGTCCTGAAGAGGCAAGTTTGTAGGGACAGGAAGTAGATTAGTAGGTGCTGAGGTTAAGGGGTGAGAATGGGGAGTGGCTGCTGGTGGGTGTGAGGTTTTTGTTTGGGGGGGTGATAAAAACAATGTAAATTTAGATTGCAGCGATGGTCACACTGCCTTGTAAGTATACTAAACAGTCATCAAATTGTGTACTTTAAATGGGTTACTTCTATGGAATAAAAGTCTCTTTCTAAATAAATCTGCTTAAAAAAAAACCTGAACGCACCGCTCTCCTTCCCAGACTTTTCTTCCCAGCCCGAACTGAAACCTGGAGGCTTGATGAAGTCATTCCTTCCCTACCCCCAGATCCAGGCGGATGTGTCATTATCATTTCTTCTTCCCTAAACTATCTTGTCTGTTCCCCTTTCTCCGGAGCTATGATATTACCATAAGTAGGTCGTCTTCATTATTTAAGTGCCATAGTCACATTCCACTTTCCTTCTTAATCTCTTTGATTGTCTCCTCGGTATTTTGTTAAATTGTCAATACTCAACTCTGAGTTAATATTCTCTTCCTAAGTTTCTTGAGAATATTTCTGTGTCTTTCTGGATAAAGTAGCTTCTTAGCATAGTTTACGAAGTCTTGGGTGAACTGGGCTCTCGCTGCCTCTTGAGATTGGTTTTCTCTGTTCTGCATGTTTATAAGGAACCTACCCTCGAATGTTCTTTGTAATGATAGTCTTCCTGATTACGATGCCGGTTTCCAGTGGTCAGCCGGCACGTGTGGCGCCGTGCGGGACAGGGCAGATTCTGGAGTTTCCATTACTGCATCGTAAGCACTCACTAATGAATATTTCCTGAGTGAATGAGTGTGATCATAGCCATTATCTGTGAACAGGAATTCACCCAGCATCTGCTCTTATAATTTTGGTGGTTAGGTGTTCCCTGGTACTAACCCAGCCCTAGGTGTCTCTCCCTTCTTCTTATATTCAGTGTGTATTTGCTTCTCTGAAAAATGTCTGCTGATTGATCCAGGTCCTACATCGTCCATCACAGCACCCAAGTTATTAGACTGTGGCGGTCGTTTCCTCGACTTTGCCCTGGGTGAAACACCCTGCTCTCTGGAGCTGTGTAGAACAGGCTCTAGTCTGTCTGTGGTTCTCACACATTGTTGACTCCAGATACAATGTGGCTGTGGTGAGACCGGGGCAGAGTTCTGACAGGTATGTTTCCGGTTGTGCAGCCCTGATCGCTGTGGGTTTCAGAATCTGGCACAAAGTCCAGTGAGGAGGCAGTAGCAGGCTGAAAGAATTATTCACCAAAAGTACGTTGAATAAGCTCAAGACTCTTCGAGCTTTCTTTGGAGGGGAGCATTTTCTGTCACCAAGTTTGTGACAAGTAAATTCTTGTCTGGAAGTATTTCTTGCTTCACCACTATTAAGGCAGCTCTCTTTTTAAATCACAAAAATAGTTGATCATAGTAGAAGATTTACAGGCAATGGGTCAGCAAAGATAAGAGGAAAAGCAGCCTCATCACATCACCCAGGAGGGCCACTGTCGACTTTCTGCTCTGGGTGCTCTTGTGGCCACACGTTAAAAGATCTTGTGGATTTGTTCTGTGCCTACAAGTTTGTGGGCTTTTTTATTTGCCAGTGCATCCTGCTTAATGGCATACTTGTGAAACAGTCTACCGCTTAGCTTTTTTCAGCATTTCATTATGAACATTTTCAGACTTTAAAAAATGGATTGCCCAGTGGATGTGTGATTCCCAGCACCGCCCCGCTGTGCAGGCGTTGTCGCTCCTCTGTCCGTTTACACCCCTCGCCTCCTGGGCGTCCGCGTTATTTCCTTCAGAAGGGTTTGCCTCACAACAGTTTGCTAGTATTTTGTTGGCTGGAGGTGTCTAGATCATCTAACCAGTCCTCACTGTGGGTATTTAGGTTCTTCTCCATTTATATTATGGTTGTCCTCTCGTTGAGTTTTGAGATTTCTGGATATAAGCCAGAAATCTCCCTTCTGGTTACATTCCAAACATAAGCCATTTATCAGTTTTGTGATTTTACCTCCATCTGTAGCGTGCCCTTTCATCTTCTTGGTGGCATGAATCTGGTGGTCTTGAAGCATGTACATCTTTTATTTAGATGAAGTCCAGCCCACCAATGCTTTCTTCTGTGGATCCTTCTCTGCCCAACTCAAGACCAGGGAGATTTTCCTCTAGAGGTTTATAGTTTTAACCCTTACACTAGAGCTGTGACCCACTTCAGCAGCGATGCGGTCATGCTTACGTGTTGTATGAAGTAAGGGCCTCTTCATTTTTTGTAGAGATTCTCCACTGATTTTGCACCGTCTGTTGGAGAGACTGCCCTCTCCCCGTTGAGTTGCCATAGCGCCTTTGTTGCAAGTCATTTGTGTACTCTTTCATCATTTGCTACAACATAAAATAAATTCCTTGTTTTTATTTTATTCTTTTTTTTTTGGTGGCTTGAACAGCAGGCGTCTGCTTCTCACGGTTGTGGCGCCGAGGGAGACCATCTGCTTTTTTCGTTTCTGCCTCTGCTCCTTTCGGCTTCACTCACCAGGCGTTTTGGAAATAGTGCACCTGCCATGGCGGCTCCCCTCTCCGCTACTGGTGGTGGGTAGTAGAGGCGTGAGGGTGTGTAAAGAATCGGAGTGGGGGCTGCCCCGCTTTTGACCCTTTCTCCTATCCACCAAGGTTGGTTATTTGCTTGCGAAAATAAGTGATAACTGTTAAAAGAGTGCCTAACTGGTGAAAATTTCTAAGAACGACGATTGAATAGATGCTTTAACTGTGGAGAAAATGTCGTCTAGCATGTGCTAGGATGTCAGCAAATTTCAGAAACCTTTCTTAAGACTAAGTTTCCTCCACGACTCTCTTTTGAAGTCAGCTTTCTCGGGGCAGTCATCTAATCCTGTTTTATAGTTGGTGCAAATACAATTAAATGTGAAAGTGCAGCTTAGAAAGACCTGAACTCTGCTTCTCCATTAACGTACTTGGTAATACGGATAGCAGGGACTTCCCCGGTGGTCCAGTGGTTAAGCATCCACCCTCCGGTTGTCCAGTGGTTAAGCATCCACCCTCCGGTTGTCCAGTGGTTAAGCATCCACCCTCCGGTGCAGGGGCTCAGGTTCGATCCCTAGTCAGGGAACTAAGATTCTGCGTGCCACGGGGGAGCTGATTCCGTGCCACAGCTAGAGAGCCCTGCACTGTGACGGAAGTCCTGTGGGCCACAGCTATGACCCACTGCAGCCAAATAAGTAACTAAAGTGTTAAAAATAGAAATAATAGTACAGGATAGCGGTAGCTCATATTAATGAGTACTTTTCACAGGCCCTCCGTGTTCCAACACTGAACACACATCGTCTCTTTATCTTTATGGTTCTCACAGAAGGTAGCTGAGGTGCGGCCACATTCTCTTTTCATGCTGCGGAGCCTGGGGCACAAAGAGACCAGTAAGCTGCCCACATGGTAGACAGCACGGGCCCCGGCAGGCCTCAGGTTTGAGAGTCCCAGCACAGTACAGCTCCGGCAGTGCCGGAGCTCCAGACACTTTAACCTGTGATCCTCGCCTTCGCTTAGTACTCGAGAGTCCCCATGTCTTTTAAACATTCATTTTTAAAAATTGGTTGTAAACATAACTGTTCACCCACACGTGGCTCTGTCAGCATATCTTGCATGGCTAATGCGTAACAGGTTGACTTCTCTTTGAGCAATTTCAACCTTTGAGGGAGTTGAGAAGCAGGAGGAGAAGACAGTTCGGTTTCTCGTCTTGGTTGCTGTTCTTGCCTGAAGGGCAGGGTGATGGCGTCCTGCACGTATTCCTCACGGCGTAGGCTCATCCCTTACGTGTAATAGTCTGGAGGTTGGGGGGTTTACTGCCACAGTTGGGCATGTGATGTATTCTCAGTGTCCACTGACCTGGATTCTGGGAGAGGAAAGAAAGGCTTAGGACGAGGAGGGTATAGGGAGCAGGGATGGAGTAGGGCTGTCATGGAGACAGGCTGAGGATGGACGGAGGAGATCTGGGTTCTGCCTGTGCTGACTGGTGGTCCTGGCGAATCATTCCCTCCTCTGAGCCTCGTCGTCACCACTGATCTGTCTGTGAAAGGAGAGCATCGAACTAAATGACGCCCCAGGCCCAATACGGTGTGGTCTCTGGGGGTCTGTGGAGCTTTCTGGCTCGGAACAGAGCTCTTCAGGGGGCCGGACACCCACAGTCAGGGCAGCATAAGTCAGCGTGAGGTGATCCACAGGAAGGGTGAAGGAAGCGGCAGGCTCTGCTCTCGGGGCCAGCCTCTGGCCCGGCCCCTGATGAAGCAGGACTGAAGGCGTGCTTTCTTCTGCCTCCGTCTGCACCTTTCCCAAACGGAAGTACCGTGTGAGGTCCCTTTCTGTTAGCAAGCAGGGCTGGCAGGATGAGGCTCGGCTCTGGTCACGGCACACCTCCCGACGCCCGGGTCTGTGGCTTCCCCCTCTGTGCAGTCAGGATGGCAGCCCCACCTTGCTCACCGTGGTAGGGGCTCCTTTGGCCGTCTCTGAAGGTCCTGTGGACGTCGGCAGTCACTGAGGTGCTTCCCAGCCGGAGACTGAGCGTGTCCGTGAGGTAAGGGTTCCTCTGGAGGCGCCAGCTTAGTCCTTCCTCTTAAACAGTGGGAAGAAGCAAGGGTTCCCATGGTCACCATCTGGAGCCCAGAACCGCAAGCACCCAGCACGGAGGGCGGCTCCTCGGTTCCAACCCTGTACAGGCTGACCTAGACCAGGGTTTCTCGAGAGACGGTGATTCCAGGCAGATCAAGGCAGATTTTATTTTCAGGTAGATAGGGATTGGGGTATTCCAGGAAAGCTCATGAAGGTTCAGTAAATTAGTACTAATTAATAAAATCCACATAGTTCTCAGGTTTTAAACGCTACTTGAGTTAAGTTTATTGGAGCCAAGAGGCTGTAAAATAAATCGACCCAAAAAACTCCCTTAATAATCATCGTAATAAGTCTTTCCGGTTACAGTGCCTTACACTGTACAGAAAACTTTTACATGATTATCACAGCATCCCACAAGGTAGGTGAACATCCTGCTCTCTAATAAAGCTGTAAAAACAGACTCAGAGAAGCCTGTCCAGTGCCACACAGTTTGCCATCAGCAGACCTGGCACTAGGCGAAAGAAGAGCTCACTTTATTGAATTTCTGCTAAATGCAAACTGCTTTCCCATTCACTGTCTCACTTGTTCAGTTGCTAAGCCGTGTCTGACTGTTTGTGACTCCATGAACTGCTGCATGCCAGGCTTCCCTGTCCTTCCACTATTTAATCCACATATAGCCTTGAGTTGGTATAATCCCATTATATAGATGAAGAAACTGAGGATTAAAGGGGCTAAAATAAGTTGTTCAAGCTTAACAACTAGGAAGTAACAGAACTGGTATTTGAAAATCTGGATTTTTTAAAGTATTTATTTACTTATTTATTTAGCTGTGAAAGTGAAAGTTGCTCAGTCGTGTCCAACCCTTTGTGACCCCATGGTCTATACAGTCCATGGAATTCTCCAGACCAGAATACTGGAATGGGTAGCCTTTCCTTTCTCCAGAGGATCTTCCCAACCCAGGGATCGAACCCAGGTCTCCTGCATTGCAGGTGGATTCTTTTCCTGCTGAGCCACCAGGGAAGCCCTTTATTAGCTGTGCTGAGTCTTATTTGCATTGTGAGTGCCTAGTTGCAGCATGTGGGAATCTAGTTCCCTGGCTTGGGATCGAACCCAGGCTCCCTGTATTGGGGGTGCAGAGTCTCAGCCACTGGACCACCAGGGAAGTCCCCAGAACTGGTATTTAAATTCAGCTACTGTTTGGCTCCAGAACTCAGCACTGCTGCACTCTCTTGCCTCTCAGTTCATCTGTTCCTTCATTCATTCAACAGGTGTTTATTCTGTACCTGGTAGTGTTTCAGGCCTAGAGTCTCAGGCTCCACAGCTTGCTCTCATTTGAGATTGCCTGTCTCATGAAATCTGTTAGAATCGAGAGCATTGTCTGTATGAGGCTATGGTTTTTCCAGTAGTCATGTATGGATGTGAGAGTTGGATCATAAAGAAAGCTGAGTGCCAAAGAATTGATGCTTTTGAACGGTGGTGTTGGAGAAGACTCTTGAGAGTCTCTTGGACTGCAAGGACATCCAGCCAGTCCATCCTAAAGGAAATCAGTCCTAAAATTCATTGGAAGGGCTAAAGCTCCAATACTTTGGCCACCTGATGCGAAGAACTGACTCATTCGAAAAGACCTTGATGCTGGGAAAGATTGAAGGTGGGAGGAGAAGGGGACGACAGAGGATGAGATGGCTGGATGGCATCACTGACTCGATGGACGTGAGTTTGAGCACTCTCTGGGAGTTGGTGATGGACAGGGAGGCCTGGTGTGCTGCAGACCATGGGGTCTCAAAGAGGCTGACACGATGAAGTGACTGAGCTGAGGAGGATATATATATAAAATAGTGTTGTTTTTATAAAAACCATACCTATTCATTATAAAAATTCAGCAATATAGGAAGGTACACAGAAAAATGAAGTGCAAATGACCAGGGCATGTCAATCCCCTGGAGATAAACAGTTGTTAGCATTTTGGCCAACACACTTCTAAACATTTCTCTAGGCCCATATATGCAGAAAGAAGCGCAATAATGACGCAGCAGCTCTGCCTAAGAGCTGTTTCCCAGCAGCGTCACGTGCATCGTGTGGGTTCTCAGCTAAGCCCCGTGAGATGGCAGTGTCACCCCACTCAGAAGGAAGCTGGCGTTGACGGTGGTGCGGTGACCTGCCCTTGGCGGGGAGCTCTGTGTCTGAAGTCCACGCTGTGAGTCCTGTGCCGGGTTTGATGTGATGGACAAGTGGACCTTGTTTTACCGCAATTTGCAGATACTGCCCCCCCCCCTTTTTTTTTAAACAAATGGAAGGTTTGTGGCCACCCTGGGCCAAGCAGTTCTGTTGGCGCCATTTTCCCAGCAGCCTTTGCTCCCTTCATGTCTCTGTGCCTCATTTCGGTAACTCTCACAACATCTCACACTTTTTTTTTTTTATCATAACTGTGTTTGTTGTGTGATCTTTGTTCTACTACAACTCACTGAAGTCTCAGATGATGGCTAGCGTTTTTTTAAGTCATAAAGTATTTCTAAGCTAAAGTATGTACATTTTCTTAAGACAGTGCTATTGTACACTTCATAGGCTATAATGTAAATGCGACTTTTATGTACACTGAGAAACCAAAGAATTTGGGTGATTCATTTTATTCGGATATTCACTTTACTGTGGTGATCTGGAGCTGAACACCCAGTATCTCCGTGGTGTGCCTGTACACGGTGGTGCATAAGGGAGAATACACTGCAACTTGCTTTGTTGTTTGACTTGAAGTGTTTATCATGCAACAGTAATTCACAATTTGTAATAATCCTCTGTAGTATTTTTACTCAACAGTAGTAATGTCTCGGCGGTTAATGTCGATCTGTCTCTTTGTGTATACTGTACTTTGTTTGACCAGTCCCTTGTTGAGGATGCTTAGTTTATTTCTAGGGTTTTTTTTTTTGCTATTTTAAGTAATAAAGGAATCAACATCCTCATGCCCTTTGGGTCCTAACTTGTTCTTTAGAGGAGGAGGAGGACAGAATGCCCCCTCCCCACCCACCAGGTGAGATTCACTGGTGTTAGAGCAGGCAGGTTCTGCAACCTGACCTCGCATCAGACTCCCCTGGAGAGCTTGTTAAAAATGCAGCTTGCTGGGTTCCGACCTCCCAAAGTCTCTGACTCATTTAGTCTGGGGAGAGGGCTGAGGGTTTTCCTCTTTGACAAGCTCCCAGGTGATGCTGACCTGCTGGCCAAGGACCCCCGCTTTTGAGAGCCACTGATGTAAAGGAAAGGCACTTAAGTGGAAATCAGGAGACTTCAGTTCTAATTCCAGCTCTGACAGTAGTCAGATGACCCTAGACAGAAAAGGGAAAGTGTTGGTTTCTCAGTTGTGTCCGACTCTTTTCGACCCCATGGACTGTAGCCCGCCAGGCTCCTCTGTCCATGGAATTCTCCAGGCAAGAATACTGGAGTGGGTAGCCATTCCCTTCCCCAGGGGATCTTCCCGACCCAGGGATCGAGCCTGGGTCTCTTGCCTCGGCAGGCAGATTCTTTACCATCTGAGCCACCAGGGAAGCCCGACCCTAGATGGGGTGCTGTGTTTTTCTCTTTGGTCAAAGTGAGAGGATCGGACTGACATTTTTCTTAGACCGTTTGCCTCGTCATTGAGAACTATGAAATCCTTCAACATCTGTGTTCTTCTACTCATGGCATACAGTGGCTCTTGAGAGTTGGTTTGTTTAATGCCTGTGTTCTTTTTGCCCTCTCTTTTCTTTCTTTTATTCAGTATTTACTGTGGGGTCCATGGAAAGTAGTGTCATAAGAGAGATGAATGGTTTGAGAGTGAGGCTTAGAAAATGATGAAGTGCTCATTTTTTTTCATGTTAGCAAGAATACATCTTTTAAGAAAGAACTACAGTTCCAAAGTTATTCAGCTACCTAACAAATCCTAGCTCAGCATCAGCAATCCAAGGGAAGGCCCTTAATCAGTTTGTCCGCGTACCTATTAATTTAAACAGCTGGGTTTTATGCTGAGTGTCGGAGCTCTTTGTAATAAGGAACGTAAACACCACTGCACGATCCATGCCAATGAAGCTCTTTTGGAAACTAAGAAGCAGTGCTATTTTGGATGAGGAAAAATACCACCCTGTACATGAGAGCGGGCAGTCAGAGATAGAGAAAGCTTATCAGAAACAATACATGAGAAAGAAAATGCCTTTACCTAAAGCAGGACTCTCAGGTGACACCTCTCTCGGCACATGTTCAGGAGATTCCATTGTCGTCATCGCTGCCATCCGAGCGTCTGTTAAACGAAGGTTTTCCTTTTTCGTCCTTATAGATTAGGAAGGATTCGCAGGGCCAGGGTTGGAGCCCAGCCCCAGGCCTTAGGTGTTCACAACAGAGAGCGCCGGCATGGGTCCCTTCGGACCTGTGTGGCGGTGTTTTACATACATGCGTTTACCCCCCTCTGTTACTTCCCTACTTCCTGGCAAAATATCTTCACCCCTGCCCTGCCCGGTGCCGGAAGTCCCTGGTGCTCACTCACTGGGTCTCTGCTGTGCTGTGAATATCTGTGTCCCCTCCAGATACACCGGGGCTTCCCTGGTGGCTCAGTGGATAGCGAGTCTGCCTGCGGTGCGGGAGAACCGTGTTCCATCCCTGGGTCGGGAAGATCCCCTGGAGAAGGAAATGGCAACCCACTCCAGTATCCTTGCCTGGAGAATCCCATGGACAGAGGAGCCTGGTGACCTACAGTCCATGGGGTCACAAAGAGTCAGATACGACTGACTAACACTTCGACTTTCTTTCCAAGATTCTCATTATGTGAGGGTGTCAGGGAGGTGGGGCCTCAGGGTGGAGCCCTCAGAAGTGGGGTCACAGAGCCCCCTGGTTCTGTCCACTCTGTGAGGACCAGGCACAGTGAAATGTGCCTGAGCTGGAAGAGGCCCCTCGCCTGACCACACTGGCCCTCTGCTCTCGAACTTTCCAGCCTCTAGAACTGGGGGATACACACTGTTTATACGCCACCCCATCTGTCTGTAAGCCAGCCGGAAGGCACTAGGAACATCTCCGTTTCTGAAGGTTCCCACTAGACCAGTCCTCGGAGATGCCTTTCCTCACTTAGGCTCTTAGAGACGCTCACTTAGCATGCCAAAGCCTTTGGAATCCATTCATTCTTTCAGTTCTTTAGAAGAGTTAATTAATTAATCTGTTTGTTTATTCATGCTAATTCCCTAGCCTCTGTGGAAAATACAGATATGAACAAGACGCTCCCTGATTCATTCGATTTTTTTTTTTTAACTTCATATTATTGTGCCAGTTCGTGTGGGTTGGGTTTATATGTGCCTCTCTGGAGTGGGCTTGGTTTGTGACTTCCAAGCACTGTTATATTGGAAAGAAAAGGAGTGATGGGGTAGGTTTGTGAAGTTAGGAAATTAGAGTTAATTATGGTAACTGCCTCAGAATAGCCAGAGCCTGGGGGAGGGGGCTCTGAATCAGCTCCGATGAATCACATTTCCCTTTTTGTCTTTAAAGAGGACTCACGAGGCTGTAGTGGAGAGAATTCAGAGAAGCACTGAAGACTGGAAATTCTGGAAACAAGGCCCCCCAAATTTCAGGATCATTTGACCTAGGAAGACTAACCAATAATTTAGAATTGACTTCAGTTACTTGAAGGATTATTGTTGTTATTATTTTTTTACAAATTAAGAGGATGTAAATGAGGCAGAAGCAAAAATGGACCAGACAGGAGAGAACAGCTTCTTATCCATTGCAGCCAGCCCATTGGAGTGGATGATAAGCTGGGTTTAGATAATGTAGAGATACTTTAGGAAAATTACCTGCAATTTGGAGAAAAGGCAAAATGATTATTGTGTGCCTTTCCAAGGTCACTCGAGAGCATAATCTGGTAAGCTGATATAAAGAGTATCTGACTTGTGTAAAGTTAGATTTTAACTTGTAAAAATATCGATAAGTGAAAAGTGAATTTTATTGCCCTGTAGAGCTCTTAATGATTTCTGTTCAGTAGGAAAGATAACCTCAAAGGTTATAGTTTAATTGCTTTGTAGGACATTAGGCAGTTTTGTATCAACTTGGCAAGATTATTACAGCATTCTTTCCTTTTCTCCTTTTCCGCCAAGTTCATATGTGTTTCTTTTGTTACATTTGAACCAGCTTTGCCATCCTGCTTTTTCCCTCATGAAGGACTTACTTGATACCTGCATACTATATATTGGCATGAGAGTTCCCTTTTCAGCTTTTTGAAAATTGTACTTTGACAGAAGTGCGTGCGTGTGGAGGAGATGAGCATCTCTGGTAGCTCACCCAGGAGTGGAGTTCCAGGTCCTTTCAGCCCTGAACACCTGGTCACCCAGATAGTACGTTGCATTTATGGATCCTCTAACTCTTTGCCCTGGATGAATACTTAAAACTCCTGCTTTATCAAGATCTCAGATGACACAGAGCAGAGAGGGATCGTTTCTTTTGTTGTGAAGACCAGCACCCTTACTGATTTATATAGCACACACAGTTGCCAAACACTGGCACAGCGGCTGTGTATCCGATCCTCTCTGTTTCTTTGTGAGGGAGTGGGCAGGAAGGGCTGCCCCCACTTCACAGGTGAGCACGTTGAGACTCCAATAAAGTCATGGGCGCTTGGCTGCTGAGGCGTGGCGCTGGGACCACAGCCCAGCCCTTCCCACTCCACCCTCGTCAGCAGCTACATGACGGAACTCGGATTCAAGAGGATTCTGGTAAGAACAGTGAACTGAGTAGGGAAAAGACGTGCACCCTGGCTCCAGACTGCTGTCATAGCGATTCACCGGTGCGACTGAGGCTGTAGTCTTGGAGTCTGTGTGCCCTGTTCTTGACTGTTGGAGGGACCTGAAATGTGTCTGAATTTTCCCTCACTGCCCTGCCCGCCCCGGCCCCACCACTCAGGGATTGATCAGTGCTGGACGCACAGCAGGTACCCAGGAGACACTTCCTGATTGAATGGGGACATTTGTTTTACACGCGTGTATATCTTGATCTCCCTCTATTCCTGGTGAGACTCTCTTGGCAAATTCTGCCTGTCTGGGTGACATTGGCGCAGCTGCACTTATTCATTCAAAAGAATAATCTGCCCTTCGATTTGGCGCTTGCTCCGGAAAGAGGACTGCTGACTTGACCCAATTCCGTCTTTATTTATGAAATCTTCTCTAAATCTGCCAGCTGCTGATTTATTAATTCTACAGATACTTATTGACTAACTCTGTGCCAGGTCCTGCGGTAAAGACTAGGCCAGGCCTCCTCTCTTCCTTCAGTTCATGGTCCTGGTGGTGTCTTAGTGTTTCTGTTGAAATATTTTCAGTCTTTGCTTCATTAGTAATTCACAAAATAACACGAAACAGTTGAGTTGCTGCAGTAAGAGAGGCCACCGTGGGGAGAAGCCTGCACGCCGCACGGAGCATCGTCCCGGGTCGCCACCACTGAAGAAAGCCCGAGAAGAGCAGCAAAGACCAAGCGCGGCCAAAAGCGACGTAAATAAAAAATATTTTTTTAAGACCCTAAGTTGAGTTCAGTTCCCTCGCTCAGTCGTGTCCGACTCTTTGTGACCCCATGGACTGCAGCACGCCAGGCTTCCCCGTCCATCACCAACTCCTGGAGCTTACTCAAACTCTAAAAAGACTCTAAAACGTGCTCCAGACCCTCCCATTTCTTCTCTCTGGTCCACTGCCCGTCCCCATCCCTGCCCTACGTCCACACCCAGCCCTCTCTTGCTTGCACAGGGCCTGCAGCTTCTCCCACTTCCTCATGCTTCTTTGCTCAGTTGTGCCGACTCTGTGAGTGTCGACTGCAGCCCGCCAGGCTCCTCTGTTCATGGGATTCTCCAGGCAGGAATACTGGGGTAGGTTGCCATTTCCTTCTCCAGAGGGATCTTCCCAACCCAGGGGTCGAATCTGCATCCCCTACTTGAGCAGGCTGATTCTTTACCATTGAGCTGCGTGGGAAGCCTCTCCCATTTCCCCCTAAAAACGACAGTCAGCTCCTGTTAGGCCATTGTCTAAAGCTCTCCAGCAGCTTCCGTGTCATAAAGCTGTGCTTCCCCTCTGTCTCCATCTCCCTCTACTCCCTTCCTTCCTGGTCCAGCCACACTGGGGAAAGGGACGGAGACCCAGCCAGCCTCTTCCCACCTTGGGCCTCTGTGCCGGCTGTGTTGTCTGCTGACGCTGATCGTCCCTGGTATTTTCGTAACTGTCCCCACTGGTCATTTGGATCTCAGCTTACCTCCCCCCACCCCGAGAGGGGCCTTTCCTGTTACCTCTTTTAAGTTCAGCAGCCCTTCCGTCACTCTGATACTTAGCCCTGTTTTGTCGTCTTTATCTTACTCATTTATCGTCTTGACTTTTTTCCTTAGAATGTGTAGCTAGGGGCTTTAGCTTTTCCCTGAGGAAGTTGTGGAGGGAATGCAAGGATAGTTTGCAGTGGCCTGGCACAGGTGCTTAGAGAGTGCCGACTGGGCGAGAGGTTGATGAAGATGGGCGTGCAGAAGTGATTACCGGCGAGCTGCTCGTGAGCAGTGGCAGGTGAAAATGGATTGTGATTGTGTTTCCTTAATGGTAGAGTGCCTTTTTTTTTTTTTTTTTTTTTTTAAGAACTTTAAACAGAATTCTTGAAATGGCGATAAGGGATGATTTTATTTAAAGCTTTTGCTTTTTAAAGTTAAGTGTCACTGTAGGAATTCAGGTGACTGACATGATTTGGGGAGGAGGAATTAGTTTAGAGTGTGGGACTCACACATTTCCTATTGGTTCAAGAAAGTGGGGGTTCTGTTTGTTTTTAATTTTTTTGAAAGGTTAATTCAACTGGAACAAAAGTGCATTCAGAACACTTCTGACCAAAGACCTGCTCTGCGGCTAGGAATGTGTTCTGCCTTGTGAAGACATAGAAGGCCTGAAAACAGGGTCAGCGCCCGTGGGCTCCCCACCAGCGCAGAGTAGGAGAGTTCAGGGCTGGTGGCTCCAGGTTGTGGCAAGTTTCTCTGAAGCTGTGTTTGCACAGCAAGCGTGTCATTTCACCTGCACTGTCTGCACGTTCCTGTTGGAGATGATGAGGCGCCAGCCTCCTCTGGGCTCTCCTCTTGCCCGCCCCCTTCTGCGCCGTCCCCAGGGGCTCTCACCTGGTCAAAGACCTAAGACCCGGGGAGGACAGAGGGTGCTCCTCAGCACTAGATGGTATGTGAGATGTTTAGAACATAGCTCTTGGTTGTCATAGGAGTTGCAGTTTTGCTCTTCCTCCAGGCTGGCTGTGGTCAGGCAGGGAATGCGCAGTCATGTCACCATCGTGGAGGGGATTGGGTGTGCCATCACCTCCTTTCTGCAGCGTCCCCACACCCACCGCCATACCCATCCGCAGGTCAGGGGGCTGAGGCTCAGATGGGGAAGAGTCCTGTCTTCCCAAGGCTCCCCAGGCAGGTAGTCATGGAACTGGGCTCGGAACCCCACTGTCCATAACCTCTGTGGGGTAGAGGCGGGGAGACCCCCTGCATCAGGGTCCCGGGTTGGCGAGGTGGGTGGGCGAGGCAGGTGGGGCTGGGTGCTGACTCCATCCTGCAGACAGTTAGGAAGGGTTATGGGGTTCAACTGGAAGGTGCTAGGGTGACTGCAGGAAGGGGTCGGATGGCCGGGAGATGAGGAATGGGGAGGGGAGTCTTAGGGAGCCGGGGGAGACCGGAAAGGCCATGGAGCTTGTTACGCTCAGCCCCCTGCTCAGAGGAGCACGTGCTGCCAGGCCTTGAGACCGGAGTTGGATTTGCAGTCTTGCCTGTAGCTGACTTCCCTGTATGTCCCCTCCTGCTTGGTGTGTGCAGAGCTCAGCAGCAGGTGAGCAGGCCCGAGGGTGTCAGAGCGTTCCTGCTCACACAGCAGGGATGCTAGCCTCTGTTCAGATGTCCTGTTTACGTTGCTGCACGTTTGTCATGGCTCCGTAAACCTGAAACCTCACATCCTAAGAGAAGCGGGAGAGGAAACATCGGTGTGAGGGCCCAGGCTCATGGAGCCTCCAGGCCTGAAACCCCAGCTTGTCTGTACAGGAGCTGGGATGCAGATTCAGTGCCAGCGAGTATATCGTGAGTTTCCCTTCTTGGCGACTGGGCCGTTTCACATGGAGAGGCAGGCTGCGGGCACTCTGAGCATGCGCACGCCACAGACAGGGGTTTCAGACATCCTGCTCATGTAGCTTTCCAAGATTGTCGGGGGCCTGGACAGCTCCTCTTAATGACCGTGTTTTTAGCTTGTATCTCCGTGTTAGTTTCTCTGGGGACGCCTCAGGCGGCTGGCACGGCCAGTAAGTGCAGCAGGTCAGCGCTGTGCTGGGACAGCCGGGCCCGGTCAGGAGGCTTTGTCCTTAGGGTGAGCCTGGAAAGAAGAAGGGAGTTCAGAGTGTCGAGGGTGAGCTTGACAGCATGTAGCTTGGGGAGCCCCCTGCCCCGCCAAAGTCCAGTGCGGATGGGACTCCCGGGTCTCTTAGGCCTGGTGTTTCCAGGGGCAGTCGGGGCTGGTCCTTGTGGAGGGAGGGCCAAGCCAGGTAGCAGGGAGTCTGGGGCTCTTGTGTTTTCATCCGTTCTGTGTTCATGTCAGTTGTGCCCCAGTTTGTGATACAGAAAAACAAAGGCTGCAGAGGGAGCGGCAGTCCCAGAGCAGAGCGTGCTTTGCCCGAGCCTTGAGTCGTCGGCGGGTGGCCCAGGATACCTCGTTCTTACGAGTCGTGTGCCCGCTGGAGCTCAGTGGAGCAGCTGGGAGTCCCTGTTCCTGATCCATGGGGTCACCGGTGGTCAAGTGGTCAGCGGAGGTACCCAGCCTTTGAGGCAGACTCCTTCCCGGTCTGTTCGCAAGGCCTGTCACCTCGGGTTCTCAGCCTTCCTCCTGGGGCAGCCAAACCTCTCTGTCAGCCCTTAGTGGTCTCCTATCTGGCTGTAGAATCTGGGGATTCGCCAGGGCCGGCCGGAAGGGTGCCACATCCCAGCCTGGTCTCAGGACCACAGGCTGCCTGCCAGTGAGTAGAACACGTCCTCTTCTGGAGGTGGCCTGAGGCGCTTGGCTCTTTGGTGTTGGGACCCCAAGCAGGCACAAGGATTGAAAAACGCTGGCATTAAACCTACCTTGGCCAAGCTCATTGCTCTGCACTTGGTAGCCATATGATCATGGGCAAGTTACTTAACCACCGTGGCCTCTGTTCTCTTACTAGTAAATTGAGGACTCGCATAAAATTGTCCCACATACACTTGGTGCTAGGTTTTGGCAATTTTTCACCATGATGAAAGTGAAAGGAGAGAGTGAGAAAGCTGGCTTGAAACTCAACATTCAGAAAACTAAGATCATGGCATCTGGTCCCATCACTTCATGGCAAATAGATGGGACAACAGTGGAAACAGTGACTTTATTTTTTTGGACTCCAAAATCACTGCAGATGGTGACTGCAGCCATGAAATTAAAAGACGCTTGCTCCTTGGAAGCAAAGCTATGACCAACCTAGGTAGCATACTAAAAAGGTCAATTTTCATTCCAGTCCCAAAGAAGGGCGATGCCAGAGAATGTTCAGACTATTGGACAGTTGCACTCATGTCACGTGCAACTAAAGTAATTCTCAAAATCCTTCAAGCCAGGCTTCAGCAGTATGTGAACAGGGAACTTCAGATGTATAAGCTGGATTTAGAAAAGGCAGAGGAACCGGAGATCAAGTTGCCAGCATTCACTGGATCATAGAGAAAGCAAGGGGATTCCAGAAAAACATCTTCTTCATTGACCACACTAAAGCCTTTGACTGTGTGAATCACAACAAACTGAAAAATTCTTAATGAGACAGGACTACCAGACAACCTTACCTGTCTCCTGAGAAACCTGTATGCAGGTCAAGAAACAACAGTTAGAACTGGACGTGGAACAACTGAGTGGTTCCAAATTGGGAAAGAGTATGACAAGGCTGTATATTGTCACTCTGCTTATTTAACTTATATGCAGAGTACATCATGTGAGATGCTGGGCTGGATGAATCACAAGCTGGAATCAAGACTGCCGGGAGAAATATCAACAACCTCCGATATGCAAGGCGATACCACTCTAATGGCACAAAGTGAAGAGCAACCAAAAGGCCTCTTGATGAAGGTGAAAGAGGAGAGTGAAAAAGCTGCCCTAAAACTCACCATTCAGAAAACTTGAGATCATGGTATCTGGTCCCATCACTTTATGGGAAATACATGGGGAAATGGAAGTAGTGATAGATTTTATTCTCTTGGACTTAATGCAGATGGTGACTGCAGCCATGAAATTAAAAGACACTTGCTCCTTGGAAGGAAAGCTAGGACAAACCTATACAGCATATTAAAAAGCAGAGACATCACTTTATCAACAAAGGTCTGTATAGTCAAAGCTATTGTTTTCCTAGTAGTCATGCACAGATGTGAGAGTTGAACCATAAAGAAGGCTGAGCACTACAGAACTGATGCTTTTGGACTGTGGTGCTGGAGAAGAATTGAGAATCCTGTGAATTGCAAGGAGATCAAACCAGTCAATCCTAAAGGAAATCAATCCTGAATATTCATTGAAAGGACTGATGCTGAAGCTGAAGCTCGAATACTTTGGCCTCATGTGAAGAGCCAACTCATTAGAAAAGACTCTGATCCTGGGAAAGACTGAAGACAAAAGGAGAAGGGGGCAGCAGAGGATGACATGGTTAGACAGCATCACTGGCTCTGGACATGGATTTGAGCAAACTCCAGGAGATGGTGGTAGACAGGGAGCCTGGCGTGCTGCGGTCCGAGGGGTCACAGAGTCAGACGCAACTGAGTGACCGAACAAGAACAACGACAAAATCAGACCAGAAAAGTGGCTCTGGCAGATGGTTAGAAAAGGGACAGAAGGAGGAAGACCAGTTACTAACACGAGAGGGGGAGTGGGAAATGCCGAGGGTGAGAGCCGAAGCAGCGGGGCTGAGAGTAGAGAGGTCAGACCCCAGGAAACCTTCTTGAGCAGAATCAGAGTCGGTGCCCGATTCTGTTTGTGGTGTGAGGGAGAGAAAACCATCAAGAGTGACTCGCAAGTTTTCCTTTGAGATCTGTCTTCCTTGTTTTATAAAGATCTGCAAATGTTGACGCGTCTCCTTGATGGCAAGTTTCAGAACACAGCCTCAGCTCACGTGCCAGATCTCAGCAGCTCAGGCCCTGCCCTCCAGTAAACATTCCTCTTTCTTTGGCTGACATCTCATTTCCTTTTTCTTAACTTCTGAAACTGTTACAGCAGCTTTTGTACTTCAAGGAATTGAAGCCTGGTCCATACTATGTATGGAAACAAATACCGAGATAAATACTCAGTAAACAAAGACTGAAATAAATGAGGTCACGCTTTGCAGCTGACCTATAGGGTGATGCTCGTGGCAGAGCGCTGGCCGGAAACTATGACTCCTGGGATTCCAGAGCGGCCTCTGTGTTTGTGCTAAAAAAACGTTTCATTGGAAGGGTGAAATACAGAGTCCTGCAGAGTTTCAGTAAAACGCAGCCTGGAATCCATCTCCACTACATTCGCTGCCCACGGTGGTCCTCATATCTGAACCCGAGCACAGCAGTGGCCACGGGCGGGTGAGGTGAGCGGGCTGAGCTCAAGGGAGCAGGGCACACTCTCATTCCTTTCAGCTCTTGCTCCCCGGCCCCCGCCCCGGCCCCATACAGTTTGGTGGGGGCGTGCGTGTTCTGTGATTCCTGCAGGATCCCAGGCGTGCCCAGGGTTCCACTTGTTTCTCGCGGCTAATCCAGCTCCCAGCCTGGAGCCTCGGCACTCACTGCATTAATCAGCCTTGCTGGAATGATCACATGGTCCTTCGCTGCCTCCCCTGTTAGCTGCCGCTTGTCAGCAGCTGGCAGAGCTGGAGGCTGCAGGCCCCTGTCTGCAGAAAGCCTTTCACTTCAGAATATTGGGGGGTGTGCAAACCCCGCCTCTTTTTCCTGCACCTTTGCACCATCTGACTGACTAAATGGTGGTCTTCCAAACCAGAAAGGCCCCCAGACAGTCTGAGGAAATTGTCTCCGACTAGGTCATGTTTGCACTTGAAGAATTCAGGTATGTCCTGGGTTTTCTCCATCAGCCTGCCGCTGGGTTTTTGTTCTCGCTAGGTTTTTGCTGTGTAATGACAGCCCAGGCTCCGGCTGGTCTTCACAAAAGAAGGGTTCTTTTCCATGGTGGGGTTTCTCCCAGTCGTGGGGGTGGGCATGCGGAGGCGGTGCCAGTCCTGGGTGTCGACTGCAGGCACCCAGGCAGCGTGGTAATCGGTTTGATGGTGTGTGAAGGTGGCGAGGACCCCACCTTGCGCCTCATCCGGAGCTGTGCTGGTGCTGGTGTGGAGTTCTGAATACCGACTAGGAACTGCTTATCCAGATGGAGGCTCTTGCTGCCTTTTGTTTTTCTTCCTTTGTCAAACTCCTGCAGCCTTACTGCTCTTTAAAAAAGCACTAATTGCAGCGGTGAAGGTGGAAACCCCGCAAGTGTGTCTGCTGGATCGCGATTTGATCTCGGCTCTGATTTTGCTCATTGTGGACGGTGGTCTCGTTGCGGCTGGGCAGTTTTCTGGCAAGCGCCCTCATGGTGTTTTGTGAACAGGCTCCTTCTTTGCTTTCGTAAGCTTTTCAGCTGCTGTAATTATGAATGCTCCAAATTAGAGTCTTTTGTGAATCTTATTCCCTCTGTATCCTTCATCTCTCCTCTGGGAATCTGTCCCCGGTATGAATGTGGGGAGAGGGCTCCAGAAAAGAGTTTCTCAGAAATGAGGCTAAAGGAGCTGGGATGAGGGGGGTTCCCGGCTCGTTCTGCTGTGGGTCTCCACCTCTTCAGAGCATATGGAGGACAGCGTGTCTGTGTCTAACCTCTGACAGCTTCTCATTTCTCAGATGGAATTTCTGTGTGTTTAGAACTGAACATAAATACCATATTGACGGGCAGAGAAGTGACTGTGTGGCAACCTTACAGGCGGTTTTTGTTCCCTCCAAATGTAGCTGCAGTCGGCATTAAAATAAGAATAGGATCACCACCTCTTGTTGCTTGTAAGAGGAAACTGGAGACCTTTTCATCAAAATCGAGGGAGAAGATGAGAGATTCTTCAGCTTTCTGTAAGGGAAAGCGGGGCTGCAGAGGCTGCTCCCACCCTTCCTGTGAACTCGGGGCTCTGCCTCCAGGAAGTCGCCCTTTGTTGAAGAGCGCGCCTCGCGTCGTTCCTGATAGGCAGGTCTGTGCAGGTCTCCATGTGGCACCCTGCTCTGTGGACGTGCAGTGACACCGTGACCGGAACTCCCTGCTCACGGTGGCTCCGTCAGGTGGCCAACGGGAATTCGTTTAGTGCCTGGCAGGTAAGAGTTGACAGGCCACTGGGCACGAGGCAGGGCCACAGGTTCTGCTCCAGGTTTCTGACCCTTGTGTGAATCAGCAAGAGCGTCGTAAATTGTAGAAGCAGCACATGGGTGAGTTTCATGTTTTACGGCTACACTTGTTCTAGACGGAGTAAGCCTTGGCTTCAGCCTTGAACAGACGTGGAGCCTTTCCTTGCCTTTCGGAGTGAGAACAGAGGGATGGGGAGACCCACCCCCTCTGCGATGGTACCTGGTCCTGGAGCGGGTCTGACGAGTTGGGAGGCCTCCAGTTCAAGGCCACCGCTCTGCCGAGCTGAGGAGTGGGAAGATGGAGCAGAAGAGGGAGGTTTGTAGCCCTGCTTCAAGCTTCGGCTTCAGCCAGCCCTGAAGAGTTTTGCTGAGCATGGTTGCATTTTGTGACAGCTGCATGGGGCCAGACAGATGGCTTTCTTTTGTAGTCAGGGGACTTGTGTGAGGTCCAGGGCATCGTGGTGGGGCTCGGGGCTCAAGAAGAGCTCACTTAGCTTTTTAGTTTAGGTCTTCTTGGTTCTCATGGAGAAGGCAATGGCACCCCACTCCAGTATTCTTGCTTGGAAAATCCCATGGATGGAGGAGCCTGGTGGGCTGTAGTCCATGGGATCGCGAAGTTGGACACAAGTGAGCAACTTCACTTTCACTTTTCACTCTCATGCATTGGAGAAGGAAATGGCAACCC
>SJYQ01105312.1:0-12452 GCA_006410935.1 Redunca redunca | reverse complement strand
CTCGGTGAAGTGTGTTTAGTCACTTCGGTCATGTCGGACCCTTTGCGACCCCCACGGACTGGAGCCCACGAGGCTCCTCTGTCCATGGAATTCTCCAGGGAAGGTTACTGAATTGGGTTGCCCTGCCCTCCTCCAACGGTGAAGTTAGGAGGCTGCTTTTTTGCCCATTTCACAAGCGAAGAAACGGAGGGTGAAGCAGAGAGGTGATGTGATTTGTGCGAGGTCTTGTAACAAGGAAACGCCCAAACTGGAATTGAAAACCCAGGTCTCATCCCAGAACTCAGCGGTCTTTCCAGTGCCCTGCGTCCCCTCTGTGAGCAGCGGCGGCAGCGAGGAATTTGCCACCTGCTTTTCCACCCCGCCTTCCCCCGCTGCCACTGCATAACAGACACAGTTCTTCACACTGATGCCGTGAACGGGGGAACAGAAACAGGGCGAAGAGGTTATGGGAAGGCCAGCCTGGGGTGTAGGGTGGCTGATGCAATGACCAGGTAACAGCTTGGTTCTCAAGAGAGTTTCCCTGGTCTCCACCCGCATCCCCCGCCCTCCAAGAGGTTGGTCATGAGGTTGAAGTGTTTCTGAGAAACTGGGTCCTTTATAAGAAACTCCTACATGCAAGTGTTAGAGGGTGGGGCAAAAAGGAAACTAAAAAGGGAGAGAAAAAAGAGTCTTTTTTGAAAAGGAAACTGAAAGAAAGAGGGCAAGACTATTTAAGAGCTGGAGCTGCACTGGGCAGTCTCAGCTCCTGGGCGTGACCAGTGGCCACCTCTGCAGTGACTCCTGCCACCTGGTACGTATTGCCATCTTTTGCTAGGCTTAGAGTTTATTGAGTATTGTTACCAGCTTTTTCCCAGAGTGTTGGAAACCCTGGCTTCGGGGGTGGGGAGTAGCCTTAGGACCACGGAGTTGTGCATGTCATTGCATCTGTTGACCCAAAGCCCTGGTGACTCACAACTTCTGTAAGGAATAGAGATTCTGGATGAGCCACTGCCTGTTTGGAGTCATAGCTTGACTTTCAGCACTTTGATGTTGGCTGTCCTGCTCCAGTGTTCTTGCCTGGAGAATCCCAGGGATGGGGGAGCTTGGTGGGCTGCCATCTATGGGGTCACACAGAGTCGGACATGATTGAAGCGACTTAGCAGCAGCAGTCCTGTTTCTCACTGATGAGGTATCTTTAAGTAGTCCATATCCATCCACAGAATCTCACCTTGAACTCCTAAGTAGCCTATGCCTGGCTTAATGTAGATTATTCTCCTCTTTGCCTTTTAAGATAATGTTCATCTTATCATTTAGAGGGGAAAGTAAGCTTTCCTCTCAGTATTTAAAAGACGGGAGTTCCACCTGTTCCAAGGTTTAAAGCATTAAAGGACTCATTGCTGGAAAGAAATCATTTTCTTGTCCTCTGGAAACTTGACAGTCCAAGGCCATTGTCATCCACACTCAGGTGCCAGGGTGTGGTGGGTGATACCCCATGTGTGCATGTGCTGTGCTCAGTCGTGTCCGACTCTTGGCAACCTTTGGACTGTAGCCCGCCAGGCTCCTCTGTCCATGGGATTCCCCAGGCAAGGATACTGGAGTGGGTTGCCATTTCCTCCTTCAGGAGATCTTCCCAACCCAGGGATCGAACCCATATCTCCAGCATCTCCTGCATCGTAGTCAGGTTTTTTACCCGCTGAGCCACCTGGGAAGCCCAGGTAATATTCCAGGCCCCCAGAAGGCCCCTGCTCTTCTCAGCTGCTCCACGGCTGGCTATGGTGCACGATGCCACCCTCCCCACAAGCTGCAGCATCAGTGTCTTCTGATCTAATCTGTGAGATGACCTCACAGTGGCCCAAGGGATCGTCATGTTGTAGTTCTGTAATTCCTCTTTCCATTCCTCATCCCAAAACTGTCCCTGGTTTCTTCAGGGCCCCTTGTGCTCCTGGGGAACAGTGGAACCTTTCAAAATGAGCTCAAGGTTCAAGTTCCATAAAAAGAGGGAGGAAGAGTTTGTTTATACAGTCCTTTTCGTTTTCCACTGAACTGTCCTACTCTGCTGTGGAGTATGCAGGTCTGCTCTGCTCACTCCCAGCCCTTTTTCTAGTGGAGGTCATAGATTACCTCACAGATGAGATCTTCGTCCCTTCGCTTTAGATTGTGGTGTTTGTGAAACAGATGAGGCACTTTCCATTACCAAAGACTCAGGGCCCTGTTTGCAGTTTACATGGTAAACGCTGAGGACAGTGGTCCTTGGCCTTTGGGCGTCTTGGGCCCCTTTGAGGAAGGAGCAAAACCTGGTTATGCTACTTCGAACCACAAGTCTGTGTGCAGGCAAGCTGTCCACTTCGTTTCAGAGGCTCTGAACTCTGGGTTAAAAACCTCTGAAGTTCCAGAAGTGATTTAACAAAGAAATGAAGGAGAAAGTTGACTAGATGGGAAGGAAAACGGAGAATATATGCCCTAAGTGGGCTAAATGGGTGGATGCCTGAAATGAGGGCAATGGTAGTTCCATTCTCTTTGTTTCTGATCACTCCTGAAGTTCTGTACTCATTCAGAAAGTTGCATCAGATACGCACACACGAGATTTATAGTGTGGCTGATTCCCATGCAGTGAGTATGCCTCGTGATCCTGACAGCAGGGAGAATACACCTGCTGTTTCCTCAGTCTGGTTTCTTACTTAAATGGGATTCTGATATTTAAAGGTACGTGTTTTTTTCCCTACAACAGGGACCCTAAATTCAGGCTCAGTTCATCTAACTGATGCTCTGCAGTTGTCTGCTCCATGGCAGGGGGAGATTTGCCATCGGGGCTCACTGAGTCGTTCTACCTGGCACTTTGCCTAGGAATTTAGTAGGGTAATTTTAATCTATACGTGATTTTGGTCCTGCTCACTTGTGTCCTTTCATGCAGAACACCACATATTTGGAAGGACAGGGGGAAACCAAAGGGAATTCTAAAAAGAATGACCAGGATAGTGGGCAGATGTTCACAATGATTGAGGAAGCCAGACATGGGGTAAAACTGAGGCTCTGTGCATGGTCGGGACATTTTAAGAGGTCTTCTGAAGTGCAGGTTGGGGAGATCTACCTTAATCTGGAATAAATGCTTGCAGAGATATTATAGGAGGATATGAACCAGAGGGGGGAAAGTGAACTAGTTGATTTATGAGATTTATTCAGTAACCTGTACTCATAAATCATCAGTGTGTTTGATAAGCTACTCTGTACCAGGTACTAGAAGCACATGAAAGAGTAAAGCCCAGTGCTTGCATTCTCTGTGGGGTGGATTTTCATAAATCACCACATGCAGTGTGAGTGCTCCAATAACCTCACTAACGAGTCTCGGGGATCGCCAAGGACAGAGCAGCCAACTTGGCCCCGCAGGCGCAGGGGCCAGGAAAGGCTGCAGAGAGGAGCCAAGGTTTGAATTAGTGAGACAGTGGGCAGAGGAGGGCGGGAAGCACGCCAGGCAGGGGGAGCAGTAGAATTTGAGAGAGCACGACGCGGTCGAGGGGGCTTTGGCATCAGATCCTGGCTCAGCTTCTCTGGCATGGAGCCTCAGAGGGTTGTTCTCACTTGCCTGAACCATCTGCCTCCAGTCACTAATGCAGAGCAGATTCTGTGCCACCCAGGTTTGCAGCTTGGGAGAACTGGGGATCCTGTGTAAAGCATCTGGACATGATGTCTGATCATTTGTGCCTTGAAGTCACTTTGATTGCTCTTTGATATGGGCCTGAGAGTTTCTCCTCTCCAGCGCTTGTCAGAAGGTTCTTCCACATTTCTTCTTACAGGCCTCCCTTTCCGGGAATTGAGGCAATTCCCGGAAAGGAAAGGAAAGAAACTGGCTGCTCTCCCACCCGGGTTTCATTATTATGGTTTCATTGACTTTAAAGATTGGTTTAAATATTACATATTTTTAAACAGATACTTAACAAATGGATGAATAAAAATAAATTATCCCCTCAAATTCATGTGTTTTGTTCATAGAGCTCCTAGAAAGAAGTTTCTAGTGAGTAAAGAAACAAAATCATCCTTCATTAAACCTCTACTCTGCGGCTGATGCTGTGATAGGCTGTTTACTTACCCATGTTATCCCACTTAATCCAGCCCTGCAAGTCAGTGTCATTACTGTTATTCCCATTTCACAGTTGGGAGACTGAGGCTCATGACAGGTAAGTACATAGGATAATGTTAGAGACTGTAGGCTCTAGGGTCAAACTGCCTGAGTTTGTGTCCCATCTCAACTACCTACTTATTGTGTTGTCTTGAGCAAGTGTTTTAGCCCCTCAGTTTGCTCGTCTACACAACAGAGACAACAAGTCTGTCCCATAGGATTGCTGTAGGCGTCAGTGAATTGATATGTATTAGTGTTATATAAGGTGCTCACAAGGGCTTCCCTTGTGGCTCAGCTGGTAGAGAATCCGCCTGCAATGCAGGAACCTGGGTTCTATCCCTGGGTTGGGAAGATCCCCTGGAAGAGGGAAAGGCTACCACTGCAGTATTCTGGCTTGGAGAATTCCATGGACTGTATAGTCCATGGTGTCACAAAGAGTTGGACACGACTGAGTGACTTTCAACTTCACTTCTCACTAGAAGAACCAGACACAGGACTTCAGTTCTGGAAGTTAGCTGCTCTGGCATAGCCTTGTCACTGGCATCCTCCTGGTTCAAGGTGTATCAGCGGGTTTCAGATGGGGCTGAGGCTCAGCTGACCTCTGGAGTCCTGACATATAACACTTGCAGTGGGCTTGTTCCTTGCTTTACAGTCTGTAAAATGCCACCATGTCACTTTTTTCTCATTTCTTCTCATAACAGCCCTTGAGGTAAGTGATAGACATTTCCCAGGGTTCTGCTTTATAGATGAGGAAGCTGACACTCAAAAAAGGGAAGTAACCGACCCAAGAGGGGCTGATCCTGGCCTGCCTCAGCCCCAAGGCGACCTCAGGTAGCCTGCCCTTGCCCCACCTTTTCCAAGGTTAGCAATAAATAATGACTAATGGGAGGTCCAAGGATATCTTCTTCAATGGTTTGCAGTTAATTAAGGCAGCCTGTGGAGTGATCAGGCTATCTGTGGTTCTTGTCCCACTTGCAAACCAGCAGGGATAAGGCCCTGCCTCCTCCCAGGCTCCCCTTCTGAGAACAGGACAGCTGGCCAGCAAAGGAAGCTGTTTGTTCAGTAATATGTCGGTTATGACTGCAAAGGCCTAGGAATTCATCCCCTAGAGCAATTAAGATAAAGAGTAGTTGCAGTTTATCAGGTGTTTCTAGCAGCGGTGGACTTAGGTTTACTAAAGCACTTTGGTATCTGCTCCCTGAGCAAACACGAGTCCTTCCTATGGACACGAGGTATGAGGCACACGGACACCTCAGCACATGCTCACTTGTCCTTGGTTGGGAGGGGTTTCTTTGCCCTCCCTAAGCCTATAAATCACAGCAGTTCTTTTCAACCCCACCATTAACATTTGTTCTTCCTCTTTTTCTCCTGTTTCCTGGCTCCATATTTCTGTTTATATTTTATTAATGTTATATTATCTATGCCCTTTATCACAACTCATCTCCAACCTTTTTGGAAAGAAGAACCAGGTAACGGTAAAGGGAAGACAGCTTGCCGTGGTTTATTCATCTCTTTCAGTCCCTCTTCTCTGCCCACAGTCTTGTCTGGACCACCGAGCAAATCTGCCAGCACCCCAGCCAGCTGTGAACATCTTCCCGGAAGATGGCAGACATGCCCAACGGCGAGCAGGGGTGTGGGTCCCCCCTGGAGCTGTTCCACAGCATCGCTGCTCAGGGGGAGCTCGTAAGGGGCCTCAAAGCCAGAAACGCAGCCAAGGTGGGTCATTTTGCCGGTCCTCCACACGTGCCGCAGCCAGTCTGTAGGCCAGGGTCGCCTGTCTCTGTTCCCTCATCACCTGAGGCATTTTGGCTCTCGTGCTAAATGTATTTTCTCCTTACTCGCCGTCGATGCCTGTGGTCTGAAGGGAAGCCACTGGGAAGCACAGCCACTGTCCACCCTTGCTCTCCACATGTCCTGCTCGCAGAAGCAACCACTTTCAATTCGGTCAGCCGATTCTTTGGATATGCAACACCCACATCTCTTAGAATCACTCATCCTTTTGCTCCTTATGGATGTTCAGGTTTGGGGCTTCCACTGTGGAAGACAAGGCATTAGCTGTCTTGTAGCACTTCCCACCCGCCAGTCCCCGTGTAAACCCCAATGACAGCTAACCCCCCTGAGAACAGCATGTGGGCTTCTTTCCTGCCTGACTTCTGTTATTTTCCAGGGTTGTTTTAATTGCTCCTTGCTTGGTTTGTCTTTGTTTTGGCCACACCTTGCTCCCCATGGGATCTCAGTTCCTCCACCAGGGACTGAACCCAGACCATAGCAGTGAAAACCCAGAATCCTAACCATTAGGCCATCTGGGACCCTCCCTGCTTAGCTTTCTGTGTACTGACACTCATGGACCTCCAGGCGCTCCCCCAGTTGGGTGAATCCCCTCTCGAACCACAGCAGGCTGCCGATCAGGTCCATCCTCCTGAGCATTCTCTCCCAGGATGCCTGCCTGCTTCTGTCCTGGTGGTGACCCGCCTCCCACAGAGCCCATCTCAGAACCCGCCCTCCCTTCCATGCAGGCCTTCCACGCACTCTCTCTTTGGGGTCCCTGTTCCTGACCCCGTGTCTCACTCCTCCTTAGTTTATTTTGGGAGAGCAAATCCTCCAGAGGTTTCTGCAAAAATTAGTGCTAAGGAAGTGTTTTTTGAGCTCTTGCCTGGTCTGCAAGCATTTTACTTCATATTTGGCTGATAGCTAGGCTCGGTAGAGAATTCTCAGGAGGACGTGACTTTCCTCCGAATTCTGAAGCCTTTGCTGCATCCTCCCAGCCCCCAGGGCTGCTGTGAAGAAGCTGGTGCCACTCCTTTGTCCCCTCTCCTGGGTGTTCAGGACCTCTCCAGCTCTGAAACGTCCTGTGTTGGGTGCTCAGGACTCCTTTCAAACTAGAAATACATGCCCTTTAATTCTCAGAAGTTTATCGTATTTCTTTGATTTATTCTGGGTTGGTTTTTTATTTTCCTGTTTGTGTATTTTCTTTTTAGTTCAAAGACTGTGTCCTCTGAATTTCTTAGTTTTTGATTTCGTTTCCTTTTATTTTTATTTTTTTCTTCTTTTAGGTATGCTTCCTCAACCTCTAATCCTGCTGTGGTTTTTCACTCATTCTGTCGCTTTCGATTTCCAAGAGCTCACTTGTTCTCCAGATGCTCTTCCCTCGAGGCCCTCTGTTTCTGTTTCACGGGTGCACTGGCCTTCTGCCTCTGCGCGCTCTCCCCGCGTTATGCGCCCTGTGTCCTGCGGCTGAGCTTTTTGTTCCTTCTGCCTTTTGTGGTAGACTGCACTGTCGGGTGTTTGGTGACACAGCTGGAGCCGGGGGAGCTGAGGGTGTAGCCTTCCCCTCCCTGGCCGGCGCCCACAGCACTCCTTTGCCTCAGGAGGTCTCCAGTGCCGGGTCTGCTCCTTGAGGCCAGTCCCCAGAGAGGGCTCCTCCTGAGGTTGCGGCTGGCTCTCCAGAGGTCGCGGGGTGGCTGCCCGCGTTTCGAGCTGAGTGGGGCTGAGGGGCTGACGGCGCGGCCCCTCGCTGAAGCCCCTGTTCTCAGTGTGCTGCACCCGCCCCCCGCCCCGTCCCCCTCACTGTACAGAGCACCACCGCTTGGACGCGGCTCTCCTTGCCGAGACACTAAACCTCTGGACGGGGCAGGGGCGTGTGCTGGCTATGGGCGGGGCTCGCGGAGACCTCCTCAGCTGCTGCTTAGACTTCCAGCTAGTGCTTCTGATCTTGGACCCACTCTTAGCTCACTTGTGTTAGTAGCTAGGACCACCGGTGCCCGAGCCTCTCGGGGATCGCAAGCAGCGAGTGCAGCCGCCGCCCCGGCTTCCAGTCTCAGCCGGTGCTGCTCGCCCGTGCTCACGCAGGCTGCTGACGCCTCCGCGCTTCAGCGCCTGAGGCCTGTCGCTGCCGTCCTCTTCCGTGTCCTTGTCCTCGCAGGCTGTGCCTTTTTAAAGACCTCTCTGTAGTTGCTGCGTTGGGTTTCAGAAGCATAACTCAGTCAGTCTACAGCTATAGGCAGCCGTTCCTTTCACTCTGGGTCACTCAGCTCCGCAGCTTCCTCATCCATCACTTGCAACCCCTGTTGTTGTCTTTTCAAAAATCTCTTCCTAGGTTCTCACCAGATGGGGTCAACCATCTCACACGCGTTTCAGTAGTTTGCTTTGACTCTTGGGACCCTAAGTAATCCATTACTTTTTAAAAGAAATAAATAGTGATGTCCAAAAAAGGAGTTGATTATTCACAGAAAGAGGTTTACACAGCAGATAGGGCTCAATAGATAAGGCTGAATTATTTTGTTTTTTTAATCTATAAACCTACAATAAATAAAGAACTCATGTTGATCATTACTCTATAAACCCATTTTAGGAACCTAACAGTGATACTTTTGTCAAACATTAAATTTGAATAACATTAATGAATGCTTTTAGTTAGTAGTTCTTAGTGACCCCAGTCACATTCAGCACTTTAGCAAACAAACAATGCTTGATGCAGTTTAGAGTGAGTCTTCCGAGCATAGTCTTTGACTAATGCTAAGTCAGATGGCATTCAACAAAGGACAGCAGAGGTTACATGATGAAACCAGAGTTAAGTGAAGTAAATATGTACCAGTGTATTATACTAGAAGCACCTGATGTTTTAGAAATTCACTTTAGGTGAAATAGATGAGCCGCTCGGGCACTGCTGGTCCAGCGCAGGGGCCTTGGGCTCTTCCTCCACAGTCTCTGCGCCATTGAGGTCATGGTCCGCAGCGTTCTTTCTGCTCCGTGTACCGAGAGAAGACCGCCCATGGCTCTCAGAAGTAGCAGCCCAGTAGAGGTTCTCCTGGAGGACAGGTCGGAATCTGGGCGCTCTGACGGGAAGACAGTTTGAGCAGGATTCGAGAGATGACACTGGATCATGAGGCTGAAGATAGAGAACAGAGCCTTTCTTGTTTTCCTTTCAGTTTAAATAAACTTTTAAAATTAGAATACACCATTTGTTCAGAGAGAGATGGAGATCCCAGGCAGGCAGCTCACTGAGTTTTCACAAGATGACCAAACCTGTGTGACCAGCATTCCAGTGGAGACACAGCCCAGAAACCGTCTCAGGCCCCTCTGCTCCTCACCTCTGCCCTCCTGAGAGAGGCGTCTCCCTCCCTCTCCTTCCACGGAGAATTCCTGTGCAAGGACTGTAGATAATCACCCATAGTGTATATAGAGTCTTCCGTGTCTGGCTTTTTTCAGAACATCAACTTTTAAAATCTGTTTCAACGTCCAGGTCCGTGTTAGATTGAGAGCAGGAAAACAGACAAGGGAGCCTGCTTGTCTCTTCGGTCCCATTCCAGATGACAGACGGTCCTTGAGTTGGGACTCTGGTTAGATGTTTGACTCTCACAGAGCCACCTAGTCAGAAGCTGGGTTAGGCCAGATAGAGTATGAACTGCCATACCACCAAAGGGTGGTGAGAACAGGGCACTTCAGAGCAGGGTACTTCTTCCTCAGAGAATAGCTCACAAAGCAATAGGTCGTGCTCTCAAAGCCTGTGTTCTGCTGCAAGCGCTCAGCCTGGGCAGCGCTGAACAAGGGAGCGGAACGCGCCTGCCTGCCTGCCTGCCTAAGGTGGGCCAGCACCCAGCCTCTTGCATGAGCTATATCCATGGGCTACTGATTGCGCACTTGGACTCATTTAAATGACAAATTCCAGATGGCTTCTGTTTGAAACACAACCCTGCATCTGCAATCACCCCACAGTGACAGCCTTCTGTGGCCCCAGCGTGCCTGATGGAAGGGCTCTCTGAATGCAGTCTGGGACTGCGAGCATTGTTCCTCCACTGGGAAGCCCAGCGTATAGCACGTTATATCTAAAGTTTAAATGGAACTGTTTGTATTTCCCTTGGCAAGCAAATTGGACTGTGTATATTCTTGTTTGCAATCAAATCCAGCAAGGCCAATTATGGGAGTGGAGCTTTAGGGTATAGCGTGACTAATCTGCTTAATTAGGTTTGCTCTTTTAAATGCCAGGCTTCCAGGGATAGCTAGTGTGGGCTCCTGCAAGAGGAAATCTTTAATAGGTTTCCAGCGGACCCACAGAATACTTTATGTTTGTTTGTTTGTTTATCTTATACTCATTTTAAAACACTAAATATGCAAACTCCAAAATGCTGTGGTATAACTGTTTCCCAGTGAATCCCCCCTTATTTTCTGAAAGTCTATTTTTTCCTTGCCCTTATCTGTGAAGTTCCAATGTAGAACTCACTATAATTGATTAATGGAGCATGTCACATATATTCACTGGCATCAGTGAAACTTAAGTAATATTTAGCCGTTTACTCCGTCATAAACAAATTGTGCAAATTGTCGCTACACGTAGCCTGTAGTGTTTGTGGTAGGAACCCATGACACTTGACCCCCAGATAAAAATAAAATACATTCAGGCCCACAACTTGCTGTGTGTGCATGGGCAAGCTCCTTCACATCTCTGAGTCTCAGACTCTTCAACTGGAAAAGGCCACTGACAACACTGCCGTCCTTGTAGGATTATTGTAAGAGTAAGTGTGAGAGCATTTAGCACACCGCCCGCCGCCCAGTAGCAGTAACGTTCAGCAAACGCTAGTGGTTGTTAATATTTTCCACCTTCACTCTTAATTCCTGTGTACAGGATGAAATTGATTCTGCAGTGAAGATGTTGTTATCCTTAAAAACGAGCTACAAAGCTGCCACAGGGGAGGATTACAAGGTGGACTGTCCTCCAGGGGACCCAGCACCCGAGAGTGGTGAGGGCCTGGATACCTCCGGAGCAGACGAGGACTTTGTGGATCCCTGGACGGTGCAGACAAGCAGTGCCAAAGGCATTGACTACGACAAGCTCATTGGTACGTTCATGGGAAAAACCTCAACTTTTAGAAGTGATGTTATTGATGTTTTCTAATTTGAATTAATCATAAATCCAGTCAAACTTCAATGCCAAGGGAAAAAAGATCCTTAAATCTTTTGGTGGTCCATTATATTCCCAGAGCTTCGTTCTCAATTAACATAACAATATAAAATATGTTTTGAAATAATAATCTCTAGCAGACAGCTTAATGGGCTTCCGTGGTGGCTCAGACGGTAAAGGATCCACCTGCCAGTGCAGGAGACCTGGGTTCGATCCCTGGATGGGAATGGAGAAGGGAATGGCAGCCCACTCCAGCATTCTTGCCTGGAGAATCCCGTGGACAGAGGAGCCTGGTGGGCCACAGTCCATGGGGTCACAAAGAGCTGGACACGACTGAGCGACCGAGCACAGCACAAACAGCTCAGTGTTAGCTTTTTCCTTTTCTTGAGCGATTCAGAACTCAGGGAAGGTCCATTGCAGCGAGTATTTTCACAGTGGTTTAAACTGTCTTTCACTGAGTGGGTACAATTCAGGCATGGATTGCATAAGAAGGAAGCCTTCCTCACAGGTGGCATGTTCTCACTGCCCAGCTCTGCCCTGGAGGGCTTCCTGCTCAGGAGCATCCTTACCCTGAGGTTATTGGTGGTATCGAAGAAGAAACAGCGAAATCTCTCTCATTTTCCATGATTTATGCCTAGACCGGCAGGGAGAGAAAACTCGCTGGAAGACAAACATTAATTTGGTTATAGGCTCTAAAGTGATGGTTGTGAGCATATATGAATTATACTGCAATAAGTAATGAGCAACTGTGTGTAGGAGGTGAGGCGGGGGGCCTGGGCGGGTTATCTAGAGTTCCTCGCTAGGCTGCATTCTGGATCTGTCCCATCAGAATCCAGTCCCAGGCCAGAGAGTCTTTAGCCCTGCATTTATTTTCTGTTCTGCTGGTGGTGACCTCTGCTCTGGACTGATGGAAGGCACTAGAGCCAGTAGCTCAAAGAGGCCTGGTTCTGCTGAGACGGCTCATGATTGTAAGTCTTTCCCTCTCGTCTCTGCAGTGTCCCCAAACCTCCCACCACCTAAGTTCAGCGTCTCTTCTTTTCTTCCAGTTCGATTCGGAAGCAGTAAAATTGACAAGGAGCTGGTAAACAGAATAGAGAGAGCCACGGGCCAGAGACCACACCGTTTCCTGCGCAGGGGAATCTTCTTCTCACACAGGTCAGGGGCTTCTCACTGCAGGACCTCCCCGCCGTCCTCTTGTCTTAGAGAAGGAAGCGATCAGGACGCTGGGCCCTCGAACCGCCAGGCCCTCGGGGGACCTGGCTGCCAGTTGGCAGAAAGCCGGTCCCGCCTCCTGTCCTGCCAGTGACTGGCTGTGGGATCACACCTGTCCCTTCACCTCTGGCCCTTAGTTTATTCATTTGTAAACTGCCCATCTTTCAAGGTGGAGGTCAAGTACACACCAGATGAGATTCATGCCAGATTATGTGCTATAAACCATAGCATGTCACAAAAGAGATTAAT
>SJYQ01105292.1:569275-609470 GCA_006410935.1 Redunca redunca | reverse complement strand
TAAAAAAAAAAAAAAAAAGAAAGTGGAAGTGGAGAGTGAAAAAGTTGGCTTAAAGCTCAACATTCAGAAAATGAGGATCATGGCATCTGGTCCCATCACTTCATGGGAAATAGGTGGGGAAACAGTGGAAATAGTGTCAGACTTTACTTTTTGTGCTCCAAAAGCGCTGCAGATGGGGACTGTAGCCATGAAATTAAAAGGCTCTTACTCGCTGGAAGTTATGACCAACCTAGATCACAGATTAAAAAGCAGAGACATTACTTTGCCAACAAAGGTCTGTCTAGTCAAGGCTATGGTTTTTCCAGTGGTCATGTATGGATGTGAGAGTTGAACTGTGAAGAAAGTTGAGCACTGAAGAATTGATGCTTTTGAACTGTGGTGTTGGAGAAGCCTCTTTGAGAGTCCGTTGGACTGCAAGGAGATGCAACCAGTCTATCCTGAAAGAGATCAGTCCTGGGTGTTCATTGGAAGGACTGATGCTAAAGCTGAAACTCCAATACTTTGGCCACTTCATGCGAAGAGTTGACTCATTGGAGAAGACCCTGATGCTGGTAGGGATTGGGGACAGGAGGAGAAGAGGACGACAGAGGATGAGCTAGCTGGATGCCACCACTGACTTGATGGACATGAGTTTGAGTAAACTCCGGGAGTTGGTGATGGACAGAGAGGCCTGGTGTGCTGCGATTCATGGGGTTGCAAAGAGTCGGAGATGACTGAGCGACTGAACTGAACTGAACTGAAGATAATGGTATTGCTCTCCACATTTTATAAATGCAGAAAGTAAAATTTGATAAAGTAGAATAGCTAAGAATAAGTAAAGAAGGAAAGTTTAAATTATCATGCTCAAAGCTTTCAAGTAATTACAGAATGAATGAATCAGTGTAACAGTTAGGTCAGAAAAATAATCCTGTCAGGTCTAGGTTATAGAACATATTGAAACTTCTTTGGTTTTCTGTCAAAGAATAGTAACTGTGAGGGGTAAAAGAGTTATATAAAATTTGGGGTACAAAAAGAGTTTCTGCAAAGGATTTTGGTAACCCCTCTTTGATTTGAGAATCACTGCCTCACAAATATTGTTTGGCAGCAACATGAAGAGGTGACTTTTACTATGCATAGTTGAATTTAATATTCTAAGAAAGAGAATTTTTAGTGTGCTCTCTGCGTGGGTCAAAACATAGACGTAATACAGTGTCCATTTGTAAGGTACCAGTTAATAAGAGAAATTGCTAAAGCTTCAAGGATCTAGGAGTAAGCAATTAGAATGGCAACAGCACTCAAAGTCATATTAAGATGCAAAAGAAATCTGGACATTTATTTAAAGAAGGGAAGGTTTGTGGAGGAGAGCATCACACATGTCTTCAAATATTTACAAGGTTACTACCTACATAGGAAATCAAGTGTTTTGAGTCATAAAATATAAGAAAAGGGCATTTCTAATAGTCATCTTATAAACTGGATTGGATTGTCACTGAAGTATAGGAATTTATGATCACTGGAGGTTTGAAAATATAGGTTGTACAACCTCTCATCGGAGGTATCATCTCTTGAATTTTCCATTGGATGTCGGAAATGTGTTAACACTAGGATTTTCTGTGTTTCCAAAAAATGTGTAATCCAACTAAAACCAGTTTATGTATAAGGCAACTCATTAGTTTATACAAAGGGAAAACATGAGAGAGGGCATGCTTCAGAAATGGTTAAGAATCAGAAGTTCACATAACCCTGTCACCAGGGATACAGTTTCATTTTCCAATCTGGCTTCACTCATGTTGACTCTAAATTGGCATGGATTTTGAGTCCCTAATGTGGAGACTTGGTTGTGAATCATCATCTTAAGGAATCAAGTTCTTGGAATTAAAAACAAACCCGAAAGCAAGAAAGTGGTTTTCTACTAGAAAGACTATCTCTTTGCTAGCAGGTAATTTGGTTGGGTTAGGCTTTGGGGCACCATGTTTTTAGAAATTGCCTTTTTCTTTGTTTTTGGCTGCCTTGTGCCATCACTGCAGCACATAGGCATTCTCTAATTGGAGTATGAAGATTTCTTGTTGTGGTGCGTGGTTCCGCTCTTGTTGCAGAGCATGGTCTTTAGAGCATGGGGCTCATTAGTTGTGGTGCAGGCTTAGTTGCTCTGTGGCATATGGGATCTTAGTTCCGGGAGCAGGGGTTGAATCCATGTCCCCTGCACTGAAAGGTGAATTCTTAACCACTGGACCACCAAGGAATTCTGTAGGGGCATGTCTTGAGCTCCTTTCACTTTTTGAAATTGTCTTGAGCTTCTTTACATTGCTGCTGCTGCTAAGTCACTTCACTTGTGTCCGACTCTGTGTGACCCCAGACATGGCAGCCCACCAGGCTCCCCCATCCTTGGGATTCTCCAGGCAAGAACACTAGAGTGGGTTGCCATTTCCTTCCCCAATGCATGAAAGTGAAAAGTGAAAGTGAAGCCGCTCAGTTGTGTCCTCTTAGCAACCCCATGCCCACACAAAAGAGAACTCAGTTTATAGTTGAAAAATAAACTCAAGTAAAGACATTTGTTTTGTCAATTCAAAAAAAATCTGAAATCATGAAAATCTTTTATTATCAGGCTCAAAGTCACGATGTGTTCTAAAAGGAAGTCACCAGCATTTTAATCCTCCATTAGAACCATAGACACCCACGCAGCTATTATCAGAAGAAAAGGTAAGAAAACATTTTTTTTTCCACAAACGGAAAAAAATTTGGAATAACACATTAGTCTCTTCTTTTTCTGACTGATCTTCAGTATTTACTCTAACTTTGCCAATGTGTTTTACATAGTAATAACTGCTTCTCTGTCCTGAATAAATAGATTAGTTATAGGAAAGATTTGCAAGATGGAGAACCAATAGGGCAATTTTAAATACACAGATGATATGGGGAGAGGAAACAGGACAAAATAATCTGGAAATTGCTGACAAATTGTGAGCAAAGAAATGAAAAAAATATTTATACTTTGGGGAAGAAAAAGAAGGTCTGTGATGGCAAAAGTGAAAATACCAGGAAAATTCAGGTAAATGGTTTTAAGGTTATGCTTTATCCCACACTCATAAAAAATGGTTTGAGGTGATGTATTCTGTCCATTAGTAGAAGCAAAACAACTTTCACAATTAACTCACTAGACATACACTCTGTTTTGCCCAATATGAAGCAGAGTATGTTGATCGTATATATGTAAGAGTATTTTAAGAGAGTTTTATTGCATAAACTCCGATACTTTGGCCACCTGATGCAAAGAACTGACTTATTGGAAAAGACCCTGATGCTGGAAAAGATTGAAGGTGGGAGGAGAAGGGAATGACAGAGGATGAGATGGTTGAATGGCATCACCAACTCTATGGACATGAGTTTGAGTAAGCTTCGGGAGTTGGTGACAGACAGGGTAGCCTGGCATGCTGCAGTCCATGAGGTCAAAAAGAGTTGGACATGACTGAGTAACTGAACTGATTGCTTAAACAAGGGATAAGAGAGAGGAAGGGCAAAGGAGACATTTTTCTATGGCTATTTTGCTGTTGCCCCATTCTCTTTGATTGTGATGCATGAATCTCATTTGTGGGATTGAGCTTGGTGTGTTAGGGCCATATTTTAAAACTCAGGTAGCACTTCTTCCAGTTATCCACTGCCTTTCTGGTAGATTTCATCATTAGGATCTGCAGGGTAAGCCTCATAAAAATTATTATGTTTTATCACCCCACATTAAGTGACTGGTATGATGGTCTGGCTGTCTTAAGAGAATGGCTAATTATCCATCTTTTACCATTTGCAAGGTCAGTGTATCAGCTGCTGAGAGGGCCAATATTAGGTAAAGTGCTAACAAGAATTCGAGAGGTTTTGTGAATAGATCAATGACCTTTGTTTGTCATATGAGGTAAAACAGGCTCTAATAATTCCATCAGAGGGCAGACATTCCTACACGAGCATGTCCTTATGTCAGAGGCCAGCAGCAGATGAAAGTGATAAAGATAGTAGCAAAAGTAAGAACAATAATTACTAATTGAATTATTACTCAGGCCACATATAGTTTTTGTTTAATTTAAATTTTGAAACCAGCTGTTGCTGCTGCTAAGTCGCTGCTGCTAAGTTGCTTCAGTCATGTCCGACTCTGTGCGACCCCATAGATGGCAGCCCACCAGGCTCCTCGGTCCCTGCGCTTCTCCAGGCAAGAGCACTGGAGTGGGTTGCCATTTCTTCTCCAGTGCATGAAAGTGAAAAGTGAAAGTGAAGTCGCTCAGTCATGTCTGACGCTTAGCGATCCCATGGACTGCAGCCTACCAGGCTGCTGCGTCCATGGGATTCTCCAGGCAAGAGTACTGGAATGGGGTGCCATCGCCTTCTCTGTGAAACCAGCACAAAACATTTTTATTATCCTGTTTTTACTAATGAAGCAGCAGGCTTTTAGAATTTAAGAAATATACCAGAATGAGTTGACCAAGCTTATATCTAACAAATAAGGCTTTGAACCCAGGACCAGAAGGCAGGTTAATACCTGAAGAACAGTCAGGACTACAATTAACAACCTACAGGGGTGGCTCAGACAGTAAAGAATCTGCCTGCAAAACACAAAACCTGGGTTTGATCCCTGGGTCAGGAAAATTCCCTGGAGAAGGGGATGACAACCCACTCCAGTATTCTTGCCTGGAGAATTCCACTAACAAAGGAGCCTTGTGGGCTATAGTCCATGGAGTCGTAAAAGAGTTGGACAAGACTGAGTGGCTAAACACTGCTGCTATTACAGTGCTCTGGTAATGAACTAATCTTACTTCTTCTGACTATATTTTCAATGCAGCAATATTTCTGCAGGATGTTAGGTGTTCTGGAGTTATGGGGTGGTTCTGGGTAAGAGTGGAATAGGATTCATGAGAAATCTGGGTTACATGATTTTAAGCAAGTTTTTCTTGTTATCAATAAGAACTCTCTAAGAACATCATCAGTGTATTACAGAGTATTATCTCCAGTGGAACACAATTTGTTAAGAGTTGAACTAGGGTGTATCATTATCATGAGAACATATGAGAACTTACTCTCAAAAAAATGGGAACAAATAATATTATTACGATAAAGAAGAGAAGAATTGCCTAAATTTAGAGAGGATTAGAGGACAGAGTCAAAAGATCCTATCTGCTTAATCTAAAATATTTTTTGAAACTCCTGTTTCTTAAAACCTCATTTGAAAGTTATACCTCTTGTTATCTTCAAGGTTGTATGCATAAAATGGACATACTTGAATAGAGATTGTAAACATCAGAAATTATACAATGATCTGTGTGCCTTTTTTCCCCCTATGAATTTAAGGGGACTGCTAATTTAGACATGTAGAGTATAAAAACAAAATAAAAAGTTAACATATATATGTTTGAAACCACAGGATTGTATCATCAGACTATACTGAGCACATAGCTTAAATAAGAATTTGTTTACTTTTGAGGCAGACCAAACCTCTGATCACAGAAGTCCTTTTTATTGATTAAGATGCTATCTCTATTATTTTGTGCACTTTGCAGAATATGTTTGAACCTCAGTGCCTGAACTCAAAGAATAACGGGACATAAGTTCAAGTGAGTTATTTATTTAAGTCAAAAGAGGCCTTGAGAGGTTCTTACATTATCCAAATAAAGTAACTGAGGCCAACTAGGGAGGCATGTAATCTCAAGGCAGACTGATGACAGAGACAGGGCTCCAAGTTTCCATTCACCTGATTTGTGGCACTTTAAGAGACTATCCACCTGTCATTTTGCATCTCCATCCTCAGAGCTATAATGTGTTTTGTGAGTCAAAAAGCTTCCGAGCTAATTAGAAGTCAAAACAAGATTGCATCCAATGAGCACATGAAAGAAAACAGGTTTCAAGTGTGCTTAGAAGGAAAAGAATGGACTATATTTCTACTTAGAAAGCATTTTGGGAATGGAGCTAAGCACTTAGAGAGAGTTAATATTTACCATGATGTGTAATTATAGGAATTTGAGTTGATGCTCCTGAGTAAGAATGGTCCCCATTTTTTCACCAAGCAGTTTCTGCTCAGCCATGGGGAAGGAGCAAACAAGACCACTGAGAGATGTGACTGAATTATTAAAAACATAGTTTGCTTATAAGGATTAATTGTGAATTCTGAATCAATATTTTATCATTTTAGCCAGTGAAAAATGTATGAGACAGCCCCTTTTTGTAAGCATCCCAGCTTAATTTAAAAAAGATCTAATCCTCCAATTGTCATTGCCTTCTTTACCTGTATTATGTTGATTAGCTAGATTCTGATTCAGCTAGGAGCAGTCTCTTAAGAGTCTCTGTGCCCACCAAAACATCCCCTACACACCCCCAACACACACAACTATTTAATAATTTATTTACTCAGTGAAAAAAACATTTACTGGTTACTCAAATACAGATTACTGTTAAGTGTTTTTTGGTATATGCAGATGACGGATATATAATCCAAGCCTAGGAGAAACATACAGACATCATCATGATGAAACTGTGTTATTGTTGAGTCACTAAGTCATGCCTAACTCTTTGAGACTCCATGAACTACAGCGCACCAGGCTTCCTGTCCTTCATTATCTCCCAGAATATGCTCAAACTCATGTTCATTGAGTCAGTGATGCCATCCAAACATCTCATTCTTTGCTGCTGCCTTCTTGTTTTGCCTTCAATATTTTTCAGCATCAGGGTCTTTTCCAGTAAGTCAGCTCTTCACATCAAGTGTTCAAAGTAATAAAGCTTCAGCATTCAGTTCAGTTCAGTAGCTTCCATTCAGTAGCTCAGACTTTGCAACCCCATGAACTGCAGCACGCCAGGCCTCCCTGTCTATCACCAACACCTGGAGTGCACCCAAACCCATGTCCACTGAGTCAGTGATGCCACCCAACCATCTCATCCTCTGTCGTCCCCTTCTCCTCCTGCCCTCAATCTTTTCCAGCATCAGGGTCTTTTCAAATGAGTCAGCTTTTCGCATCAGGTGGCCAAAGTATTGGAGTTTCAGCTTAAACATCAGTCCTACCAATAAACACCCAAGACTGATCTCTTTAGAATGGACTGGTTGGATCTCCTTGCAGTCCAAGGGACTCTCAAGAGTCTTCTCCAACACCACAGTTCAAAAGCATCAATTCTTCAGCTCTCAGCTTTCTTCACAGTTCAACTCTCACATCCACACATGACCACTGGAAAAACCATAGCATTGACTAGACGGACCTTTGTTGACAAGGTAATGTCTCTGCTTTTCAATATGCTATCTAGGTTGGTCATAACTTTCCTTCCAAGGAGTAAGCATCTTTTAATTTCATGGCTGCAATCACCATCTGCAGTAATGTGGGAGCCCAGAAAAATACAGTCTGCCACTGTTTCCACTGTTTCCCCATCTATTTGCCATGAAGTGATGGGACCGGATGCCATGATCTTCGTTCTCTGAATGTTGAGCTTTAAGCCAACTTTTTCACTCTCCTCTTTCACTTTCATCAAGAGGTTTTTTAGTTCTTCTTCACTTTCTGCCATAAGGGTAGTGTCATCTGCATATCTGAGCTTATTGATATTTCTCCCGGCAATCTTGATTCCAGCTTGTGCTTCCTCCAGCCCAGCATTTCTCATGATGAACTCTGCATATAAGTTAAATAAGCAGGGTGACAATATACAGCCTTGATGTACTCCTTTTCCTATTTGGAACCAGTCTGTTGTTCCATGTCCAGTTTGAACTGTTGCTTCCTGACCTGCGTATAGGTTTCTCAAGAGGCAGGTTAGGTGGTCTGGTATTCCCATCTCTTTCAGAATTTTCCACAGTTTATTGTGATCCACACAGTCAAAGGCTTTGGCATAGTCAATAAAGCAAAAATAGATGCTTTATTTTGTAAATGCTTGTAGAAGGTCTACAAGACCTTCTAGAACTAACATCCTAAAAAGATATCCTTTTCATTCTAGGGGACCAGAATGCAAAAGTAGGAATTCAAGAAATACCTGGAGTAACAGGCAAATTTGGCCTTGGAGTACAGAATGAAGCAGGGTAAAGGCTAATAGTGTTCTGCCAAGAGAATGCACTGGTCATAGCAAACACCCACTACCAACAACACAAAAGAAGACTCTACACATGGGCATCACCAAATGGTCAACACCGAAATCAGATTGATTATATTCTTTGCAGCCAAAGATAGAGAAGCTCCATACAGTCAGTAAAAAGAAGACCGGGAGCTGACTGTGGCTCAGATCATGAACTCCTTATTGCCAAAATCTTCAGCATTAGTCCTTCTGATATTTAGGGTTGATTTCCTTCATGATTAATTGTTTACATGTAATCCAACTTTCCTTATGCACATCATTTTGTGTGTTTGTGGTGTATGTGTGCTTGTGTTAATATGTGATAGATATATCTATTGATTCACAACAGTAGAAATAAAAACCCAAGGATCAGTGTCTCCTCCCGTCTATTTTCAGAGGATAATGTTATCGTCTCCTTAAAGTGTCTCCCAGTCCAACAGCTCTTGGAAGTTCTCAGGGAAGTATATGACATGGAAGGACTGTAAACACATGGATATGTATATGAGTGTGGAGTTTGAATCCTGTATACATGACTTAATAGCCTTGTAACCTTAGGCAAGTTCTTTAATCTTAATTTTGTCATCTGTATAATGAAAATGAACAAAGTACATACCCTGTCTCCCCAAATTTGTTATAAAGATGAATTGTAGGAACACATAGAATAGTGCCTGATAAAAATAACTCCTTAATAGTCATTTATTCTAATTATATCTATAATGATATGGACCATTTTTCAATGACTCTGAGATGCACTTCATTTTCCTACTTTAGCATCTCTGAAATTAGGATGTTACTTTGAAGTTATAGTGTCTTAAATAAAATAAAAGTTATCTTTATAAAATTCATATTTGTATATAATCATATATAATATTAACATATGTATGAATAAAATATATTATCATAGACTCATGAGTAGTCTTACCAGCTCTCTTAATTTATTGTTCAGTTGCTCAGTCATGTCCGATTCTTTGTAACCCCATGGACTGCAGCACACCAGGCTTCCCTCTCCCGCGTTACCTCCTAGAGTTTGCTTAAACTTATATCCATTGAGTTGGTGATGGCATCCAGTCATCTCATCCTCAATAGCCCTCTCTCCTCCTGCTCTCAATATTTTCTGGCATCAGGGTCTTTTCCAATTAGTTGGCTCTTTGTATCAGATAGCCAAATTTTTGGAGGTTCAGATTCAACATCAGTCCTTCCAGTGAATATTCAGGACTGATTTTCTTTAGGATGAACTGGTTGGATCTCCTTGCAGTCCAAGGGACTCTCAAGTGTCTTCTCCAGCACATGGTTCAAAAACATCAATTCTTCAGTGCTCAGCTTTTTTTATAGTCCAACTCTCACATCCATACATGACTACTGGGAAAACCATAGCTTTGACTACATGTACCTTTGTTGGAAAAGTAATTTCTCTGCTTTTTAATACTCTGTCTAGGTTTGTCATAGCTTTTCTAAGGAGTTGCTGCTGCTGCTAAGTCGCTTCAGTCATGTCGGACTCTGTGCGACTCCATAGATGGCAGCCCACCAGGCTCCCCCATCCCTGGGATTCTCCAGGCAAGAACACTGGAGTGGCTTGTCATTTCCTTCTCCAATGCATGAAAGTGAAAAGTGAAAGTGAAGTCGCTTAGTTGTTTCCAACTCTTCGCGACCCCATGGACTGCAGCCTACTAGGCTCCTCCATCTATGGGATTTAGCGTCTTTTAATTTTATGGCTACAGTCACCGTCTGCAGTGATTTTGGAGCCCAAGAAAATGAATATTCAGGTTTGATTTCCTCTAGCTCCTTTTATATTTCTACCATTTTATTCTTCCTTAATTCAGTTCAGTATGGCAATCTGACATTCACGTTCTGGTCCATGTAATGATGTGGGCATTACAGCTTGAACCTAATAAAACTCCTTGGATTCTGATAATACCTGCACTGGGATATCTAGCAGTCGAGGTCTAGAGCATTAAGGGATCTATAGAAGACTGCTATTTATTTTACTATTAAGAGTGGTTAGTACTTATTATGCCAAAAAATCATTTTTTCATTTCTGCTAACATGTTAACAGTCTCTTGAATGTAACTTTGTGTCATCCTGTGGAATTATAACTTCCAGGAGTGCTGCTTGGGACTCCTTATACATTACAGATTTTAATTAATCAATTCTTTCAGATTTGGATAGCAGACTGCCTGCTTCTTAAGACCCAAGCCTATATCCTGGGATTAAGCTCAGGCTGGAAAGGGAAGATGAGTAAGTAGCAATGGGTGGTGGTGGTGGTTTAGTTGCTAAGTTGTGTCCAACTTTTGAAACCCTCTTTACTGTAGGTTGCTAGGCTCCTCTGCCCATGGGATGCTCCAGACAAGAATACTGGAGTGGGTTACCATTTCCTTCTCCAGGGGATCTTCCCATGCCAGGAATTGAAGCCAGGTCTCCTGCATTGCAGGAAGATTCTTTATCCACCTGAGCTATGAGTGAAGCAATGGGTAATCCTTACAAATTATCCCTCCCCTCAGGCAAGAATCAGTATCTGACTCTGCTTTGAGGATAAATTGTTTCCTAGGTACCTATTCACCTCCCAGGGTGTTTATGTGAGCTGAATAAATGCCACAGCTGAATAATCAGGTGGTGATGCTGCAGCCTTGGTGTCTGTTCCCATGCTGTTCATTTCCTGCTCCACTGCGTATTATAAACAACTCACCTCTGCAGACTGTATTTTCCAGACTCCCTTTCCCTCTGGTCTCCAGCTAGGTTTAGCCAATGGCAAGCATAAAATATTATATTAGAGGGAAGAGAAAAGGAGAAACTGTATTAATTGTCACTCTCCCTGTATTTATTGACACTGTTCCTGGCAGGACTGCCTCCACCCTTGCTGGACATCTTTTCTCTCTTTGGCCACACCTCCCATCATTTCTCTCCCCTCAAGATCCCAGTCCTCAATGGTCGTGGTTTGTCGCTATGTTGTGTCCGACTCTTGTGACCCCATGGACTGTAGCCCACCCATCTCCCTCAATTCCATTTCCTCTCCTTTTCCCCACAGCCTAAAGGTGATGGTGACTTGTTGCATTTGCTCATTTCTGAGTTGCCTACTCTTTGGTATTTTGGCTTTTCCCATATTTTTGTAACTAGCATTCTCTATTATTAGAATCCTGCAATTTACATGAAATTGATGTTACTCACCTGATGAACCTTGAGATCAACTCTGAGGTATCTAAATGTTGGTGAAGACAAAGTAATTTCTTGTTGTTGTTGTTACAGTAGGTCTTGGTTATGGAACATGGGATCTTCATTGTGGCATGCCAGATCTTTTTATTTTATTTTTTAAATTGTAGCATGTACCATCTTTAGTTGGATCTATCATTTATATCATTAATTGGTATGGTAAGGTGAGTGTCATTTAAGAGATATCAAGAATGATAGAGATTTAGAGCAGGCTGGTAGAAAAGATGACAGGGTGATATAGGAGTGTTTTTGTATGGCCTCAGAAAGAGGGACAATACTCAGCAAAATGAAATAGTACATTTAGAGACTAATGATTTACTTTGTATTATAGGACACTATAGAAGACAAAGGAAGATATTACAAATTAATAACACCAAAGTCAGAGACAGTTAATATTGTTTATTTTGATCTTTGTACTTGCCAAGCATTAAACTGTCAATATATGTTCAACAATTTAACTTTACAGACCTTGTAAGGAAAGCATTATTAACCACAGATAAGTGTAGAAACAGAAGGTAAGAGATATGAAGTGATTCTTCTGTGTTCACACAGCTAGCACATGGTAGAGTTAAGTTGTCAAATATGATGCTAGTTTCCCTTCTCAGGCCACGTTACTGACCAGTCTTGAACAAGCCAAGCTGGCTCCAACTTTGGGGCATTTTTATACTCTGTTTTATCTACCTGGAATGGTCTTTCCCCAGATCATCATATTTCTCTCTTTTTAAGCATCTAGATAAAGTATGTGCATGTATTTATTATTTTCTCCTGCTCCTCCACCCCCAGCTAGAACATAAGCATCATGAAAGCAGGGACTTTGACTGTCTTTCTGCTCTTGTATTCCTGGTGCCTAGAATGGTGCCTGCCATGAAGCAGCTACATAATAATTGTTCACTGAAGGGAAGAGTGAGTGGCACATAGTGGACGTGTACTATTCAGTCCCACTTCCTGCCCTCATTCTGTAGGTGTCCAAAACCAGCCTCTCAGTCACTTTCAGGGGCATATTATATTAACTCTATAAGAGTTTGTGGGACTACTTCCAGAAAACAAACTGGGGGGAAAAGAAGGCAAAACAAAACTACAAGAACAAAAAACCTTTTAGGGAAATCCATAGGCAAGAGAGTTTGAAACCAGGTTTCCCAGCCCCTGTTGTCATGTAGGCCTGAGGTATGAAATCCCTACTCTGCCTAACTATTTATATTTTTGTAGGTAATTAAAGTAATGAGGTTGGCTGAGAGCACAGCTCATTGTATGACATTCCCTCAGGTCCAATTCATCTGCCTTCAATTTTGACTCCAGTTAATCGTTTTGTGAAGGAAAATCACATAGAATACTGGGAAGTCATGGAAGAATAAGCTATTTGCTATTTCCAAGAGAAAAATGAGTGGTGAAAAGAGAAAGTGTGAGCCCACCTTCTCTGTTTAAGCAAGAATGGTGCATTGTGAACAGGCCTCCTATTGAGTCTTAGGGAGCTGCAGCCTGGGCCAAGCCCTCTGTGAAGACATTAGACAGACCTCGTATTTGAAATGTGCATACATAAAAGGCAAACACATGGAAACACAGTCTCTTTCACCAGGCATCAGTGTAGCACAGAAAGGAATGAGTTTCAAACAGGAAGCAAAGCACTGTTTACAAGACAAATGCTTGGACAGAAAATTTGCCTCTAAAGGTTTCTGCAGATCCTTAATAGACTGTTCCTCACTGCAAGTTCAGTCCAAGAAGCAGAAATCTCCAGGGAGGCTCTCTGGGTGTGTTTAAATCATAATTGCTAGTTGGTTGAGTTTCTGTGTTTTTTCTCTCCACATCTTGCTAGCCTGGTTTTATCTCTGAACCTCAGTAGCCTCATCAGTGAATTGAAGAGTAGTAATTTGAATGTAAGAAACAGAATACAAGTGACTAACTTCTGTTTGAAAAATAATTTTATTTTTTTGGATTCTTGTTGACTATGATGTCTATTCCATTTCTTCTAAGGGATTCTTGCCCACAGTAGTAGATATAATGGTCATCTGAGTTAAATTCACCCATTCCAGTCCATTTTAATTCTCTGATTCCTAAAATGTGGCCTACAGAGGTGGTAGGAGATATATTTACTGTAGCTGATGGAATCAAAGGAAGAATGAAGCAACCATATATCATTAAGTGGAGCAAGAACTATAGCAGAGCTTGGTATTTCTGAACAGATGACTTGGCCTTCCATTTTTCTGTATATGTTGTTCAAATTTTGGAGAGAGAAAATCTTGTGCTAGTTTGGGTCTTGTGTCTGTCCTTGTATCAAGGGGAGCAACTGTTTTGATTATCAGTCCCACGAGAACCTCATGGGATAGGGAAGAGCAATATACCCCCAAAAGAAAAAATAGTCAAACAAAAAACAACCCAACAAGGAACTTCCACTAAACTTGAGTCTTAGGAGCAACACAGAGTATTAAAAAAGGTAACAGATATCAGTTGCTTAGCTTTATGCATAATATTCAGGTAAATAGCAGGGAGGGAACACAGCTCCACCCATCAACAGAAAATTGGATTAAAGATATGGCAGAAAGTGAAGAGGAACTAAAAAGCCTCTTGATGAAAGTGAAAGAGGAGAGTGGAAAAAGTTGGCTTAAAGCTCAACATTCAGAAAATGAAGATCATGGCATCCAGTCCCATCACTTCATGGGAAATAGGTGGGGAAACAGTTGAAACAGTGTCACACTTTATTTTTTGGGGCTCCAAAATCACTGCAGATTGTGACTGCAGCCATGAAATTAAAAGACACTTACTCCTTAGAAAAAAAGTTATGAGCAACCTAGATAGCATATTCAAAAGCAGAGACATTACTTTACCGACTAAGGTCCGTCTAGTCAAGGATATGGTTTTTCCAGTAGTCAGGTATGGATGTGAGAGTTGGACTGTGAAGAAGGCTGAGCACTGAAGAATTGATGCGTTTGAACTGTGGTGTTGGAGAAGACTCTCGAGAGTCCCTTGGATACAAGGAGATCCAACCAGTCCATTGTGAAGGAGATCAGCCCTGGGATTTCTTTGGAAGGAATGATGCTAAAGCTGAAACTCCAGTACTTGGGCCACCTCATGCAAAGAGTTGACTCATTGGAAAAGACTTTGATGCTGGGAGGGATTGGGGGCAGGATAAAAAGGGGACAACAGAGGATGAGATGGATGGATGGCATCACTGACTCGATGGGCATGAATCTGAGTGAACTCCGGGATTTGGTGATGGACAGGGAGGCCTGGCGTGCTGCGATTCATGGGGTCGCAAAGAGTCAGACACGACTGAGCATCTGAACTGAACTTAACTGAGAATGACCCTGCCCATCAGAACAAGACCCAGTATCCAGTCTATCCCATCAGGAAGCTTTCATAAGCCCCTTATCCTTCTCCATCAGAGGGCAGACACACTGAAAACCACAATCATAGAAAACTAACCAATCTAACCACGTGGACCACAGTCTTCTCTAACTCAATGAAACTATGAGCCATGACATGTAGGGCCACCCAAGATGGACAAAAAGTGGTCTACTGGAGAAGGGAATGGCAAACCACTTCTATTCCTGCCTTGAGTACTCCATGAATGGTATGAAAAGGGAAAAAATAGGACACTGAAAGATGAACTCCCCAGGTCAATAGGTACCCAACATGTTACTTGAGATCAGTGAAGAAATAACTCCAGAAAGAATGAAGAGACAGAGCCAAAGCAAAAATAACACCCAGCTGTGGATGTGACTGATGATGGAAGCAAGGTCCAATGGTATAAAGAGCAATATTGCATAATAACCTGGAATGTTAGGTCCATGAATCAAGGCAAATTGGAAGTGGTCAGATAGGAGATGGCAAGAGTGAATGTTGACATTTTAGGAATCAGTGAACTAAAATGGACTGGAATGGGTGAATTTAACTCTGCTGCTGCTGCTGCTAAGTCGCTTCAGTCGTGTCCGACTCTGTGCGACCCCATAGATGCCATGAGCTCCCCCATCCCTAGGATTCTCTAGCCAAGAACACTGGAGTGGGTTGCCATTTCCTCCTCCAATGCATGAAAGTGAATAGTGAAAGTGAAGTCGCTCAGTCATGTCCAACTCTTCGCAACCCCATGGACTGTGGCCCACCAGGCTCCTCCATCCATGGGATTTTCCAGGCAAGAGTGCTGGAGTGGGGTGCCATTGCCTTCTCTGAATTTAACTCAGATGACCATTATATCTACTACTATGGGAAGGAATCCATTAGAAGAAATGGAGTAGCCATCATAGTCAACAAAAGAGTCTGAAATGCAGTACTTGGATGCATTCTCAAAAACAACAGAATGATCTCTGTTTATTTCCAAGGCAAACCATTCAATATCACAGTAATCCAAGTCTGCCCTCACCAGTAATGCTGAAGAAGCTGAAATTAAACAGTTCTAGGAAGATCTACAAGACCTAAAACTAACACCCAAATAAGATGTCCTTTTCATTATAGGGGACTGGAATGCAAAAGTAGGAAGTCAAGCAATACCTGGAGTAACAGGCACATTTGGCCTTGCAGTACAGAATGAAACAGGGCAAACTAATAGAGTTCTGCCAAGAGAATGCACTGGTCATAGCAAACACCCTCTTCCAACAACAGAAAAGAAGACTCTACACATGGACATCACTAGATGGCCAATACTGAAATCAGACTCATTATATTCTTTGCAGCCAAAGATGGAGAAGCTCTATACAGTGAGCAAAAATAAGACTGGGAACTGACTGTGGCTTAGATCATGAACTCCATATTGCCAAATTCAGACTTAAACTGAAGAAAGTAGGGAAAACTGCTAGACCATTCAGGTATGACCTATATCAAATCCCTAACAATTATACAGTGGAAGTAAGAAATAGATTTAAGGGACTAGATCTGAAATACAGAGTGACTGGAACTATGGATGGAAGTGCGGAACATTGTACAGGAGACAGGAATCAAGACATTCCCCAAGAAAAAGAAATGCAAACAAGTAAAATGGCTGTCTGAGGAGCCCTTACAAATAGCTGTGAAAAGAAGAGAAGCAAAAAGCAAAAGAGAAAAGGAAAGCTACAAGCATCTGAATGCAGAGTTCCAAAGAATAGCAAGAAGAGATAAGAAAGCCTTCCTCAGCAATCAATGGAAAGAAATAGAGGAAAATGGGAAAGACTGGGCCTGCAAACTAGTACAGCCACTATGGAGAACAGTGTGGAGATTCCTTAAAAAATTGTAAATAGAACTGCCTTATGACCCAGCAATCCCACTGCTGGGCATACACACTGAGGAAACCAGAATAAAAAGAAACACATGTACCCCCAATGTTCATCACAGCACTGTTTATAATAGCCAGGACATGGAAACAACCTAGATGTCCATCAGCAGATGAATGGATAAGAAAACTGTGTTACATATATGCAATGGAATATTACTTAGCCATTAAAAAGAATACATTTGAATCAGTTCTAATGAGATGGACGGAACTGGAGCCGATTATACAGAGTGAAGTAAGCCAAAAAGATAAACACCAATACAGTATACTAACACATATATATGGAATTTAGAAAGATGGTAATGATGACCCTGTATGTGAGACAGCAAAAGAGACACAGATGTGTAGAGTGGACTTTTGGACTCTGAGGGAGAGGGAGAGGGTGGGATGAGATGGGAGAATGGCATTGAAACACGTATACTATCATGTAAGAAATGAATCGCCAGTCTATGTCCAATGCAGGATACAGGATGCTAGGGGCAGATGCACGGGGATGACCCAGAGAAATGTTATGGGGAGGGAGGTGGGAGGGGGCTTCATGTTTGGGAACGCATGTACATCTGTGGTGGATTCATGTCAATGTACGGCAAAACCAATACAGTATTATAAAGTAAAATAAAGTTAAAATAAAAATAAAAAAAAGAAAAAAAAAGAAGAAAATCAGAGGTACAAAGGGAACATTTCATGCAAAGATGGGCTCAAAAAAGGACAGAAATGGTCTGGACCTAACAGAAGCAGAAGATATTAAGAAAAGGTGGAAAGAATACACAGAAGAACTGTACAACAAAGATCTTCTCGACCCAGATAATCATGACGGTGTGATCACTAACACTCACCTAGAGCCAGATATCCTGGCATGTGAAATCAAGTGGACTTAGGAAGCAGCTCTATGAACAAATAGTGGAAGTGATGGAATTCCAGTTGAGCTATTTCAAACCCTGAAAGTTGATGCTGTGAAAGTGCTGCGCTCAATATGTCAGCTAATTTGGAAAAATCAGCAGTGGCCACAGGACAGGAAAAGATCCATTTTCATGCCAATCCAAAAGAAAGACAATTCCAAAGAATGCTCAAACTACCACACAATTGCACTCATCTCACACGCTAGTAAAGGGATGCTTAAAATTCTCCAAGCCAGGCTTCAGCAATATGTAAGCAGTGAACTTCCAGATATTCAAGCTGGTTTTAGCAAAGGCAGAGGAACCAGAGATCAAATTGCCAACAACCTCTGGATCATGGAAAAAGCAAGAGAGTTCCAGAAAAACATCTATTTCTGCTATTGAATATGCCAAAGATTTTGACTGTGTGAATCACAAAAAACTGTGGAAATTTCTTACAGGGATGGGAATACCAGACCACCTGACCTGCCTCTTGAGAAACCTATATGCAGGTCAGGAAGCAACAGTTAGAACTGGACATGGAACAACAGACTGGTTCCAAATAGGAAAAGGAGTACGTCAAGGCTGTATATTGTCACCCTGCTTATTTAAGTTATATGCAGAATTCATCATGAAAAATGCTGGGCTGGATGAAGCTGCAGTCAAGATTGCTGGGAAAAATATCAATAACCCCAGATATGCAGATGACACCACCCTTATGGCAGAATGTGAATAAGAACTAAAGAGCCTCTTGATGAAGGTGAAAGAGGAGAGCGAAAAAGTTGGCTTAAAGCTCAACATTCAGAAAACTAAGATTATGGCATCCAGTCCCATCACTTCGTGGCAAATAGATGGGGAAACAGTGGAAAAAGTGGCAGACTGTATTTTTTGGGGCTCCAAAATCGCTGCAGATGGTGACTGCAGCCATGAAATTAAAAGATGCTTACTCCTTGGAAGGCAAGTTATGACCAACCTAGACAGCATATTCGGAGAAGGCAATGGCATCCCACTCCAGTACTCTTGCCTGGAAAATCCCACGAACAGAGGAGCCTGGAAGGCTGCAGTCCATGGGGTCGCTAAGAGTCGGACATGACTGAGCAACTTCACTTTCACTTTTCACTTTCATGCATTGGAGAAGGAAATGGCAGCCCACTTCACTGTTCTTGCCTGGAGAATCCCAGGGATGGGGCAGCCTGGTGGGCACAAAGTCGGACATGACTGAAGCAACTTAGCAGCAGCAGACAGCATATTAAAAAGCAGAGACATTACTTTGCCAACAAATGTCCAGCTAGTCAAGGCTTTGGTTTTTCCAGTATTCATGTCTCGATGTGAGAGTTGGACTATAAAGAAAGCTGAGTGCCGAAGAATTGATGCTTTTGAACTGTGGTGTTGGAGAAGCCTCTTGAGAGTCCCTTGGACTGAAGGAGATCCAACCAGTCCATCCTAAAGGAAATCAGTCCTGAATATTCATTGAAGGACTGATGTTGAAGCTGAAACTCCAGTACTTTGGCCACATGATTCAAAGAACTGACTCATTTGAAAAGACTCTGATGCTGGGAAAGGATGGGAACAGGAGGAGAAGGGGATGACAGGATGAGATGGTTGGATGGCATCCCTGACTCAATGGACATGGGTTTTGCATGACTCCGGCAGTTGGTGATGGACAGGGAGGCCTGGCGTGCTGCAGGTCATAGTGTCACAAAGAGTCAGACACAACCGAGCAAATGAAATTAACTGAACTGTACTGAAGAGAATGCACCCATCATAGCGAGCACCCTCTTCCAACAACACAAGGGAAGACTCTACACATGGACATCTCCAGATGGTCAACACCAAAATCAGATTGATTATATTTTTTGCAGCCAAAATGGAGAAGCTGTATACAGTCAGAAAAAAATAAGACCAGGAGCTGACTGTGGCTCAGATCATGAACTCCTTATTGCCAAAATCAGACTTAAATTGAAGAAAGCAGGAAAATCACTAGACCATTCATGTATGACCTAAATCAAATCCCTAACAAATATACAGTGGAAGTGAGAAATTGACTTAAGGGACTAGATCTGGTAGACAGAGTGCCTGATAAACTATGGTTGGAGGTTCATGACATGTACAAGAGACAGTGAGCAAGATCATCCCCAAGAAAAAGAAATGCAAACAAGTAAAATGGCTGTCAGAGTAGGCCTTACAAATAACTATGAAAAGAAGAGAAGTGAAAAGCAAAGGAGAAAAGGAAAGATATACCCATTTGAATGCAGAGTTTCAAAGAGTAGCATGGAGAGATTAGAAAGCCTTCCTCAGAGATCAATGCAAAGAAATAGAGGAAAACAATAGAATGGGAAAGGCTGCTGCTGCTGCTGCTGCTAAGTCGCTTCAGTTGTGTCTGACTCTGTGCGACCCCATAGACGGCAGCCCACCAGGCTTCCCCGTCCCTGGGATTCTCCAGGCAAGAACACTGGAGTGGGTTGCCATTTCCTTCTCCAATGCATGAAAGTGAAAAGTGAATGTGAAGTCACTCAGTCTTGTCCGACTCTTTGTGACCCCATGGACTGCAGCCTACCAGGCTCCTCCATCCATGGTATTTTCCAGGCAAAAGTACTGGAGTGGGGTGCAATTGCCTTCTCTGTGGGAAAGGCTAGAGACCTCTTTAGGAAAATCAGGGATACCAAGGCAACATTTCATGCAAAGATGGGCTCAATAAAGGACAGAAATAGTATGAACATAACAGAAGCAGAAGATATTAAGAAGAGGTGGCAAGAACACACAGAAGAACTGTTCAAAAAAGATCTTCACAACCAAGATAATCACTATAGTGCATGGAATGTGAAGTCAAGCTGGCCTTAGGAAGCATCACATTAAACAAAGCTAGTGAATGTGATGGAATTCCTGTCAAGCTATTTCAAATCCTAAAAGATGATGCTGTGAAAAGTGCTTCCCTCAATATGCCAACAAATTTGACAAACTCAGCAGTGGCCACAGGACCAGAAAATGTCAATGTTCATTCCAATCCAAAAGAAGGCAATGCCAAAGTATGCTCAAACTGCCAAACAATTGTACTCATCTCACACGCTAGTAAAGTAATGCTCAAAATTCTCCACGCCAGGCTTCATCAATACGTGAACTGTGAACTTCCAGAGGTTCAAGCTGGTTTTAGAAAAGGCAGAGGAACCAGAGATCAAATTGCCAACATCCGCTGGATCATGGAAAAAGCAAGAGAGTTCCAGAAAAACACCTATTTCTGCTTTATTAACTATGCCAAAGCCTTTGACTGTGTGGATCACAATAAACTGTGGAAAACTGTGAAAGAGATGGGGATACCAGACCACCTGACCTGCCTCTTGAGAAACCTGTATGCAGCTCAGGAAGCAGCAGTTAGAACTGGACATGGAACAACAGACTGGTTCCAAATAGGAAAAGGAGTACGTCAAGGCTGTATATTGTCACCCTGATTATTTAACTTATATGCAGAGTTCATCATGAAAAACACTGGGCTGGGTGAAGCAGAAGCTGCAGTCAAGACTGCCAGGAGAAATATCCATAACCTCAGATATGCAGATGAGACCACCCTTATGGCAGAATGTGAAGAACTAAAGAGCCTCTTGATGAAAGTAAAAGAGGAGAGTGAAAAAGTTGGCTTAAAGCTCAATATTCAGAGAACTAAGATCACGGCATCTGGTCCCATCACCTCATGGCAAATAGATGGAGGAACAGTGGAAACAATGGCAGATTTTATCTTTGGGGGCTTTAAATTCATTGCAGATTGTGACTGCAGCAATGAAATTGAAAGATGCTTACTCTTTGGAAAAAATTTATGACCAACCTAGACAGCATATTAAAATCAGGGACATTACTTTGCCAACCAAGGTCCATCTAGTCAAGGATATGGTTTTTCCAGTATTCATGTATGGATGTGAAAGTTGGACTATAAAGAAAGCTGAGCACCAAAGAATTGATGTTTTTGATGTGTAGTGTTTTAGAAGACTCTTAAGAGGCCCTTGGACTGCAAGTAGATCCAACTAGCCCGTCCTAAAGAAAATCAGTCCTGAATATTCATTGGAAGGACTGATGTTGAAGCAGAAATGCCAATCCTTTGGCCCCCTGATGAGAAGAGCTGACTCATTTGAAGAGACCCTGATGCTGGGAAAGATTGAAGGCAGGAGGAGAAGGGGACGACAGAGGATGAGATGGTTGGATGGCGTCACTGAGTCAATGAACATGAGTTTGAGTAAACTCTGGGAGTTGGTGATGGACTGGCAGGCCTTGTGTGCTGCAGTCCATGGGTCGCAAAGAATCAGACACGCCCGAGTGACTGAACAGAACTGAATGGATAATGCAAACAATAAGTATGTCTAAAGGTGAGTTAAATTGTGATACCACACATCAGTACATATTGTATCAAGTAGCAGTAATAACACTATTACTATGAGGATGATATAGTCTTTATCTTTAGTTACACTGAGTGTAAGATCAGTAGCTAATTGAAGACTCATTTTTTTTTAATCAGAGAATGAGAGATATAATAGATTCCTTGGGTCACTAAATTGAGTGATACAATGTATATCAAACACTTAATACATTTTTCCCCCTATGGTTAGGTACTTAATTTTATGTCTGTACATATGGTCATAGCTATATACCTATTAATATATCTCTGTCTGTACATGGTTATTGGACATATGGAATTACACCTTAGGACTTTAAAGGAATCATAAAATCCATTATTAGGATAAATTTGAGGTTGCGTCTATTTTAACTTTTCTTGCCCCCCTTCCTCCTAAGAATATATTTCCTTGGCTTCTCTGTGCAAATAGAATTAACATTTTATTTCCCCCCCAAATCTTCTCCTGGCAGTCTCTCTAGAATTATATTATTATGGTTCCCGCATCATTTTTAAGGATAATGTTTTTGTTATCACTAGCTTACAAGCCCCACACTGATTCTTCAAAGTGGATATTAGCTGTTGTACTTTATAAATAAGAAGAGTTATTCTCATTTATGGAGATAAAAGAAAATGCTTGTGGCATAGACCCCACAGATGGGTAACTCAAAACTCATGTCATACTTCTTGCATTTTTTTTCCTGGTAAATAAAAGCTTAGAGGAAGAAGGTTAATGTCATTAAGATAATTTTCATTTTTCCAGTTGCTTCCTTGGCAAATGTTCCTTGGTGTTCCTATTTCTGATCCATCTTGGCAAAGCCCCTGGTGATTAATGTGGAAACATATCTTCTCTCTCTTGTCGAGGAAGTCTCTGCTTTACCTATTTGCCTTTGAAGGTGAAAGTTATTTCACTACAGAAGAAGAATGGAACTAACAGTTATTTCACTGCACACCACATCAACCCATCTCATTATATGCTTCCTTTGGTGGTGTTTCCAGAATACAAGATAAAAAAAATAAGTACAATATTCTCCATTAATACTAAGTCATCTTGAGGTGAATTTGGAATGGGACTAAGCAGCCACAGTCCCCTAATGACTGCTTTCCATTTAACACAACTTAGAAAATGCATCTGATTGTTTACCCCTTGTTACACACCCAGAAGTATTCAAAAGTAGTCCCACTCAAATGGTTAAATAAGTTATGGTGCATAGAGTATAGTACGATACAGCTGTTTTTTTTTTTTTTTTNTTTTTTTTTTTTTTTTTTTTTTTAACTTTAGTTTATTTTACAATACTGTATTGGTTTTGCCATACATTGACTTGAATCCACCACAGGTGTACATGCGTTCCCAAACATGAACCCCCTCCCACCTCCCACCCCATAACATCTCTCTGGGTCATCCCCATGCATCAGCCCCAAGCATCCTGCATCCTGCATTGGACATAGACTGGCGATTTGTTTCTTACATGATAGTATACATGTTTCAATGCCATTCTCCCATCTCATCCCACCCTCTCTCTCTCCCCCAGAGTCCAAAAGTCCACTCTATATAGCTGTTATTTTAAAAGACTGTTTAATGACATGGAGAAATCTTTCCAACGTATCATTAGCTGAAAAGACAGGATTCAAGTAACATCATGTCGTATAATCTCAAATAATACAATTACAATGATTTAAAATTCTGTGTTGATACATTTCTCTGCTGTCCAAACTTTCTACAAGAAGTATGTACTTCTTTATAAACATAAAGAAAATCAGTCACTACTCTCTTGTGAAAGGGGATTCCATTGACCCTTTTTCCAGCCTATGGATACTGGAAAGTATTGTCTCTGAACCCACCCAGCCCTGGACTTATAAGGTGGCCCTCATCCCCTTTGTCAAATGTATACCTTCACATGTGACTTCCTAGAAAATCATTGTAATCCACAGACTGGACCTGTGAGATAAGGTTCAGGGCCTGTACCAGCCCACATTATTTCAATTTGGATGGTAGAATCTTGCTACTTCCATAATGAACTCTCACTGAGCAATTCCATCAGTGTCTTCAGTTCATTTTTTTTTTGCCTTATTTTTTCATGTGTACACATGACAAGCTCTCTCTGGACTGTGGGCTCCGTGGAGGATACAGTGTCAGATCCTGCAATATATTCTCAGCGTCAGCACAGTACCCACTGCACCATGACCAAGAGCAAAAACAAGCAAACAAAATTGTGCAGTGTTGAAAACCAGCGTCAACAAGGTACGTTGCGGACCGCTTTCTGGTCAGCAGAGACAACTGTAATGCACATCTTTTCCTTCAAGAGAGGACACAGTGAGACAGATACAGTGATCATGTGAGGACAAGAACACAAGTAACTATTATGCAGGACAGAAGATGTATGTCAGGTTGTCATACTTAGAAATGAAGGCTTGTGAGCTTCAAAGGAGGTAGAAGTCATGATTTACTGGGTTTCTGAGGATAATTCATGTAGGATTTATCACTCAAGGTGGGACTTGAAGGAGATCGAATTTGGTAAGCAGATAGGAAGACACTTGAAGCAGAATGAAAAACTTGAGTAACTGGAAGGCGTGATTCATTTTCCAAATCGGAAATATCTCTGGAAGCCAGGGGAAATTGGATTTGACTGTCTCATAAGGTGCAGGGTAGATGATGAAGATACTTAGGTCATTATCCTATTGCAGAGAACACTTACTTCCAGAGAGGTTATTCTCAATTTGGTAGGAACTAGAAAACCACAATGGCTTGAAATTATTCGAGTGGAGGCTTGATTTCTACAGAAAAAAATCTGGGGATGGAGACTAATTAAGTGGTCCTTCACTATTCCATTAAAGACAGAAAGAGGAATTTCATTAATAGAGTGGCGGTGTAAGAAATAGAAAGGAGAAAAAGACAGAACTGACAGAACCCAGGGGTTGATTTCTAGCTATTTTGTAACATGAATAAGGTTCTTTACAATATGTTTAATTTCCCTCACTTGCAGTAGCATATTTCAAAACCCACCTACTTACCTATATTTCTGTCTTCTGCATATACTATTCTTCAAATAATTCTGGATCATTCTCTATTCTGTCGCTTTGTGTGTGCCACCTATGTTCAAATTGTTCATCTCTCCAAGCTCAAATATCCCCTCTAACTATTTACTGAACACATCCCAGGCAGGCAGTTCTTCTAAGTTTTCCCCCAGTGTTTCTTCATCTCTCTAATATTTGACTGTATATGGTAATTTAATTGAATCCATATCTGTCTCCCCCACTGGACTATCAGCTCTTATTCCTAACTGAGAGACATCTGTGAAAAGCATTTCTTCAGGTCTTTGAAGTCATTTCCCCACATATTAAATAGGACAAGGCCAACACCCTGCCACAGTGCAAATTCATTTTATTTTAAAATATTTATGGAGGGCCGTCTATGTTCAGTCCCATGATGGATGCTGTGCAGGACTTAAAAATATATATATATTTCCCCATTCCCAAGTTTTTCATCATATAGTGAGGAATCAGGATGAACACTTGTAAAACAATTAGAGGATGAAACACAACTTTATATAATTAAGGGTTTAATTGTGTGGTGAAGATTTATAGATATTTAAGGGCATGGAGGGGTCTTCCCTGGTATCTCAGCTGGTTAAGAATCTGCCCACAATGCAGGAAACCCCAGTTCAATTCCTGAGTTAGGAGGATCCCCTGGAGAAGGGATAGACTATCCACTCCAGTATCCTTGGGCTTCCTTGGTAACTCAGACAGTAAAGAATCCATCCGCAATGCAGGAGACCTGGGTTTGATCCCTGGGTTGGGAAGATGCCCTGGAAGACGGCATGGCAACCCACTCCAGTATGCTTGCCTGGAGACTCCCCATGGGCAGAGGAGCCTGGCAGGCTACAGTCCACGGGGAGGCAAAGTGTCGGACATGACTGAGTGACTAAGCACAGTACGGCAAGGGGACAGAGATGGATGAGGGATGAAGTCAAGGGTGACTTCATGGAAGAGATGGGAAGAAACAAAGGGGAACAAGCAAGGGTTTTTCAAGTGTTTTCTAGCAAAAGTACCTTCTCTGGCTCTTTCCCTGTGACATGGACCTCTCTGGGTCTTGACCAGTAGAGACATGGATGTTCAGTGTTAGGGTATCTAAGCAGGAACAGACCCAAGCATGGACATTTCAAAGACAAAGAATTAAGACAGTAATTTTTTACAAGACAAGTTAGCTGAATACATCTTCTGATATTTTCATCAGGGGTTGAAATATAGTTCAGCTATTTCAGATTATTCATGATCCTTTAAGTCAGAATTCATAAAGTAGTTGGTAAACCAAAAAGACATCGATTTCTTTATAATTATTCCTAGAAAGTCTATGCATCCAAATCCTCTTTCTTCTGGAGAGGCCAAAGGCATTTTATACTAAGAGGTGATCTTAAGATATGCAAAGGAGTCAAATATAAACTGCTACCGATATCAACAGTGATGCTAATATTTATTTGGAAGAATTTGGTTTTATTTCTTTCCAGCTTATCTTTCTAGATTAAATGTACACTAATACAGTATGGACACTAAGTAACACTAAGTAAATGAACAGTAGACGGAGGAGCCTGGTAGGCTGCAGTCCATGGGGTCGTGAAGAGTCGGATACAACTGAGCGACTTCACTTTCACTTTTCACTTTCATGCACTGGAGAAGGAAATGGCAACCCACTCCAGTGTTCTTGCCTGGAGAATCCCAGGGACGGGGAAGCCTGGTGGGCTGCAGTCTATGGGGTCACACAGAGTCGGACACGACTGAAATGACTTAGCAGCAGCAGCAGTATAGTGTTCTCATATTATAAAAACCTGGATCAAGCAAGTATTCCCCGGAATTGAGATGAGTTTCTTTTAGCTCTTTAAACTATATAGGGTTAAAATGATGTTTGAAGGAGAGGTTGTCACCAGTGGAAACCTGATACACTGCTGTATCTTTTCCATAACCATATTTTTCCTCAGTGGAAAGAATTCAGTGGTGCCTGTTGAGTTTTGGAATCTATGTACATAAGAATTAATAATTACATGGGATTGAGGGTGGACTGGTGGGCTGACTAACCAAAACGTCAAGGTAGAAAGTAAATCTAATATTTCTATTTAAATAAGACTTGCTGATTTTGTTTCTTTGTATTTTATGAATGCCACCAAAGTGATATTTTATATAAATATAGACACATGTGTTTCTTCTTTTACATAATACACTATATATTTTTTCTTACATAATAATGTTAAAACTAGAGGGAAATGGTTTATCTGTAATTTTAGTTCAGTCTGTATCACTTTCTCTTAGAGTTTGATCTCTGGATATGACTGAAGAAATATTTGGATTGTCAAGGCTCATATAATGAGAGTAACCAAACAAATAGTATGAATTTCCATGTCCTGTAAATGAGCTTTCCTCCAGCTACCTCTACTGCGTTTTGTCCACAAGGTGGCACTCTCTAGATACGTCTAAATTCAAGCCTGTTTAATAAAGATGCATCAGAATAGAAATCTCTAACCAGCCTCTTTGGTTAACAACATTCCCCCAAAGCCAGGTGAATTCACTAATGCACTTTGGAGAAATAGCGTAGTTAAATAAGTCACATAAGTCACTAGCAAGGTGTCATTGTTTATGTTATAAATGTATAAAGTATTTAATTCTGAATCAGTTCATTTAGGTCTGATTTTTATCCCCGCTCCTGGTAAGAACAGGAAAGCAGATAGTCCCTACCAAATCTGATTAGTCCTTAAACCTCTCTATTCAGGATAGCTTCTTAGGATGACTATAAATACATTCCAGCAGGTAGAGTTTATGGAAGGAGATAGGACTCACTGAATGAACATATATCCCCAATTTTTATGGACAAAAATCATTTTAAATACCTTATATATGAACATACTTACATTTCTGGAATTCATTGCAATTTTTAGATTTGAAAATAGTTTAAAGACAATCTTGACTTACTTTTTAATCAAGTATCCATGGCACCTGTCAATAGCATGAAAACAGATGTTCAGTCCCTTCTTTAAGTATTTGTGCTGGGAGGTATTATATTCATGGGCCAGAGTACATGGGTACAAAGATTTGGCTTTGGCAGCTAAATCGTAGGAGCAAGCCCCCTCTATCAGCTTTTATCACCTCTCTTACAGCTGTCTCAGGAGTAGATATGCCCTAAACCTTGGCTTGAGAGACTTCCTTTGAAATTAAGCTCTCAAAAATTAGAAAGAGCACCCACCAAAAACTATCCCATTGCTCTATGTTCTTATTCTTCCAGCAAGAATTTTTTGGAGTCTCTTCCCTCACCACTGAATCATTTTGTAAACAATTTGTCACTGAGGAAAAACAAAAGCTAAATATGTTTTACATCATGCAACTGACACTGTTTAGGTAGTACCTATTAATAAGAATATCAGGTACCTTTTTCCCTTACATATATACAGGGAAACCAAAGTCTATTGAGGACCTGGGATTTACTGAAAGTTACACTGTTACTAGTTATCACTATGACAGATTAGTATAACCCAACAGGTAAAGCAATTGTAACAGGTTAGCTACAGTTTAACTTTGTAATCTATACCTACTACTTAGGTGCAGATAAACTAGCAATCATTCCTACCTTCTATTAGTGTGAAATATGCTTTCTGCTTATGTTTCAAAACATTTCCATGGCACACGGAGCAGTTTATTAAAATGTCCATGAAGAGAAACTCATGTCTGAAATGAATTTAAATTGAAAGAGGAAGATCCTGTATAAATTCTCAAATGCAGAAGAATGTGGAGTGAGTGATGACTACCGGGGACTAGCGGAAAAATAAACTGATTAACTAAAAAAATTGGACTAGACAGGCATCCTGTAAAATATTCACACAATCAGTGTCCTCCCTGTCGCTATTGCAGAAATGACAACTGGGAGGAGTTATGGGCTTACGAAATTGAGTAGGTGTAATAAAAAAGAGTTTTGCTCTGGGAAGCATCTTTGATGCATATGGTATTGTGAAATGCATTACAGCTCCAGCATAAATAATCTAGGTATAAGCACACCTGATAGACATTTGCAGTCAGTAGTGTAAGTGGAAAGTAAGCAGAAGATTTGATTTAAAATGAGGAGGGAATTTGATGAAACACAGACCATGATGAAGAGGTCAACTTTGAGAACAGGGGTTACAGAGTAGAAACAAATCAGCATGAAGAAACGGAGATGAGTGTAGAGACGGGTGAAATAATCTGCCAAACACTAAATAAATTATACACTACACCCCTGCTGTGCGTAAAGAATATGTGCTACTTGACCTCAGGGGCTAAAACAGGAACAGTAAAGACACAGCCCTTGTTACCAAGAATCGTGCACTCTTACTGGAGAGAAAAGATGTCAGCACATGAAGCTAGATTTTAACACATACATTAACAGGAAAAGATAATGCAACAAAAACGTCACAAGATGATAATGCAGGAAGAATTACAGCGAGACACATCACATGACTGTATCACCAACACAAAGGGGAAAATTAGATCATTTAAATCCATTCCTAGACAATTTTTTTTTCCTGTACAGCTATCTGATTTTAAGAATCAGCAGTTTGAGGTATCAATAGAATGATAGATGTATAGATGACTCTGTTTCAGTATCTATGATTTTCCAAAATGTAAGCTTCAGTCTTTGGTTTCAGGGATTAAAAATTTATAACTGCTTTATTTTATAGCTCAGAAGAGTAAGGTTTCTAAGTCCTTTACTTTTAAACATTTATTTGATTAAAGCAAAGTGAGGGCTGCTAAGATACAAAAACAGTTCCTACACTTAAATGAATTTAGTCTGAGTACCAGTTACTTTTTAAATTAATTTTTGGGTCCCAGGGAGAATCACTTATTAGATTATTTTAAAAATCTTTTTGGTGGTCATTAATTATGTATACTCATTTGAGAATTTAGAATGTTTAAAAAACAATTCTCTTTATGATTTGGGCTAAATAAGTTTTATTTCTCAAGGAAATGGTTTTTCAAAACTCTTATTTTAGATGATTTCTAAACTACCTATTTTTGTTGTTGTTGTTTGTTTAACCACTAAGTTGTGTTTGACTCTTTGCAACTCCGTGGAATGTAGCCCTCCAGTCTCTCCTGTCCATGGGGTATCCCAGGCAAGAATACTGGAATGGGTTGCTATCTCCTTCTTCAAGGGATCTTCCTGACCCAGGGTCTCCCATATTGGCAGGTGGATTCTTTCCTGCTGAGCCACCAGGGAGTCCACTTAATAATAATTATTATTCCTGTATTTAAGTACCACAAACAAATTACAAAAAGCTGTAAAAAAAGGAGAAGTGAAAACCAAAGGAGAAAAGGAAAGATATAAGCATCTGAATGCAGAGTTCCAAAGAATAGCAAGAAGAGATAAGAACGACTTCCTCAGTGACTAATGCAAAGAAATAGAGGAAAACAACAGAATGGGAAAGACTAGAGATCTCTTCAAGAAAATTAGAGATACCAAGGGAACATTTCATGCAAAGATGGGCTCGATAAAGGACAGAAATGGTATGGACCTAACAGAAGCAGAAGATATTAAGAAGAGGGGGCAAGAAAACACAGAAGAACTGTACAAAAATGATCTTCACGACCAAGATAATCATGATGGTGTGATCACTCACCTAGAGCCAGACATCCCGGAATGTGAAGTCAAGTGGGCCTTAGAAAGCATCACTACGAACAAAGCTAGTGGAAGTGATGGAATTCAGTTGAGCTGTTTCAAACCCTGAAAGCTGATGCTGTGAAAGTGCTTCACTCAATATGCCAGCAAATTTGGAAAACTCAGCAGTGGCCACAGGACTGGAAAAGGTCAGTTTTCATTCCAATCTCAGAGAAAGGCAATGTCAAAGAATGCTCAAACTACCGCACAATTGCACTCATCTCACACACTAGTAAAGTAATGCTCAAAATTCTCCAAGCCAGGCTTCAGCAACATGTGAACCGTGAACTCCCTGATGTTCAAGCTGCTTTTAGAAAAGGCAGGGGAAGCAGATATCAAATTGCCAACATCTACTGGATCATGGAAAAAGGAAGAGAGTTCCAGAAAAACATCTATTTGTGATTAATTGACTATGCCAAAACCTTTGACTGTGGATCACAATAAATTGTGGAAAATTCTGAAAGAGATGGGGATGCCAGACCACCTGACCTGCCTCTTGAGAAACCTAAATGCTGGTCAGAAAGCAACTGTTAGAACTGGACATGGAACAACAGACTGGTTCCAAATAGGAAAAGGAGTATGTCAAGGCTGTATATTGTCACCCTGCTTATTTAACTTATATGCAGAGTACATCATGAGAAACACTGGGCTGGAAGAGCACAGGCTGGAATCAAGATTGCCAGGAGAAATATCAATAATCTCAGATATGCAGATGACACTACCCTTATGGCAGAAAGTCTTCCCTGGTGGCTCAGATGGCAAAGCGTCTGCCTGCAATGCAAGAGACCCGGGTTCGATTCCTGGGTCGGGAAGATCCCCTGGAGAAGGAAATGACGATCCACTCCAGTACTCTTGCCTGGAAAATCCCATGGACAGAGGAGCCTGATAGGCTACAGTCCATGGGGCCGCAAAGAGTTGGACATGACTGAGTGACTTCACTTATGGCAGAAAGTGAAGAGGAACTAAAGAGCCTCTTGATGAAAGTGAAAGAGGAGAGTGAAAAAGTTGGCTTAAAGCTCAACATTCAGAAAACTAGGATCGTGGTATCTGGTCCCATCACTTCATGGGATATAGTTGGGCAAACAGTGGAAACAGTGTCAGACCTTGTTTTTTGGAGCTCCAAAATCACTGCAAATGGTGACTGCAGCCATGAAATTAAAAGACGTTTACTCCTTGGAAGAAAAGTTATGACCAACCTAGATAGCATATTCAAAAGCAGAGACATTACTTTGCCAACAAAGGTCCTTCTAGTCAAGGCTATGGCTTTTCCTGTGGTCATGCATGGATGTGAGAGTTGGACTGTGAAGAAAGCTGAGCACTGAAGAATTGATGCTTTTGAATTGTGGTGTTGGAGAAGACTCTTGAGAGTCCCTTGGACTGCAAGGAGATCCAACCAGTCCATTATAAAGGAGATCATTCCTGGGCATTCTTTGGAAGGACTGATGCTAAACCTGAAACTACAATATTTTGGCCACCTCATGCGAAGAGTTGACTCATTGGAAAAAACTCTGATGCTGGTAGGGATTGAGGGCAGGAAGAGAAGAGGACGACAGAGGATGAGAGGCTGGATGGCATCACTGACTCGATGGACATGAGTTTGGGTGAAATCCGGGAGTTAGTGATGGATAGGGAGGCCTGGTGTGCTGCAATTCAGGGGGTCGCAAAGAGTCAGACACAACTGAGTGACTGAACTGAACTTAACTAAGTACCTCAATCAGACACTATAAATACATCAACACTAGCTGACAAGTTTTCATTTATAACAAATTTCTCAAAAGATGGGAACACTCCAGTTTAGAGTGGTGTTGGCTCTCAGTTAGAGAAAGGCTCTGGTAAGGTTCACTCTCATATCCACCTCACTCCCAAGTCATTGGTCTTTCCACTAGGTTATGCTGCTTCCTTAGAGGGTACTATGGTAGGACATTTTCACATTATAGTTGTGTGTATATGTTCAGCCACATATGTATATAAGCACAGAGTCATGTAATTTTTTAAAAAATCTGTTAGACAAGTGTCTAGCCAGCTTTAACATTTGGGAAAAACTAAGATGGAGATTAGAATTGGATTTTTCATTTTTCTTTCCTGACTTCTACCTGTATTACCTTTGTCCTATTGCAGGAAGAAACTCTGAAACTTTATTTAGTAACATAGAATTCTTTTTGCCATTGGGTTTTTGGAGGCTATCTTTTTACTCCCATTTGTTTTTAATGACTGATATTTTAATGACTTGGAGAAGGAAATGGCAGCCCACTCAAGTATTCCTGCCTGGAGCATCCATCCCATGGACAGAAGAGTCTGGCAGGCTACAGTCCATGGGGTCGCAAGAGTTGGACATGACTTAACGACTAAAGAGAGAGAGATTTTAATGACTGGGGTTTTCCTGGTGGCTCAGTCTATAAAGAATCTGCCTGTGATGAAGGAGACCATCTGCAGTGCAGGAGACCTGGGTTCATTTCCTGGGTTGGGAAGATCCCCTGGAGAAGGAAATGGCCACCCACTCCAGTATTATTGCCTGGAAAATCCCATGGACAGAGGAGACTGGCAGGCTACAGTTCATGGGGTCGCAAGTGTTGGACATACCGGAGCAACTAAACCACCACCATTTTAATGACTACATGGTATCTGACCCAAGGTTGATACTCAAACATTCTTAAAGGATTGAATACTATAAATCTGTATTTATATTTATCATTCCATAAATAATACTCATTTTCTCTCAGGTCCCAGAAAATCCTTACTTGACTTTCTCTCTCCACTATTCTCTCATCATCTTACTTAGAATTTTGTAATAAATAGACTACCTATACTGAAGTCCTTGTTTTAAGCACTTTTTCTTATTGGAGTTCGTCAAAGACAACCTTCTTTATTAAGTTGCTTTCAGTTGAGTAACCAAACACTAAATTAAAACTGAAGCAATAAAAAGATTTTATTGATTTATACAAGAACAACTTTCAGAGGAAGGTTTAGTTTCACATGACTCTTAATTCCTGCACATTTATCATATTCCAAACATCTGCCTTCTCTTTGTCATTCTACCTGGGCTTCCAATGTACCAGCTTCTTTCTGCAGTTAATCTCCTTCATGGTGTCAAGATGGGTTTCAGTGACTCCAGAGTAGATATTTTGCTGTTTACATTTGATATGAAAGAGGCAGTACTTTCATCCTGTGATGCTTAGAAACCTTTGGCATGAGTTTTTGTGTTCATGCTGTTACCAGTCACTGTGACAAGAGAAACGATATATGCTGACTAGTTCAGATTGATTCACTGGTTTCACCCTAGAGCAGAGAAAGGAAGCAACGTCTTGGGGCCCATGTAATTTCCCCCAGAGAAATAAGAGACGTTGGGGAGGGTACACAGCCAAGCAGATGCTAAGGAGGCAACCAAAATTGCCTGCTGTTTTGCCTCACCTGATGATAAAGCTAAAATAAAATGGCACCAGTGAATATCCCCTATATAACCATAAGGGGCCATACAAAAGTCAATGGTTGTTATTTGCATCTGATTTTCTTTGGTAGGAGCATCTCTTAAGGTTCTGTTCCTTTGTCTTTAACCCAGAGCAAGGGTTCTATATGGAAAATGTCCCAAGGCTACTTTTGATTTTCACTGTGTTCAGCAAGTGCTGTTGGCATTTTTACTAGCCATGACACCCAGCAGAGGTGCATGAGTAGAAAAGCCAAGAGCAATTTCTATGTGTACAGGGAGAGCAATGCGTGGAAAGCAATGCCCTTTCCTCTGGGCAAGATTTGGTGTTCATTTAGACAGCTGTTATCTCTAAGATGCTGTACATAAGTGAAAGGGAGTCAGATATTGTTAGTATAGACTCAATTAGGTTTATTTTAGTGAAAGAATCATACTACACATGGACTACTCCACTACCTATGAGAATATTCAATTTTTTCCTCTCAAGAGAAGAGAGACACATTGATTCCAGAGAAATCATTCAAGTCTACCAAAATACAACAGGCATCCTATTCTTAGCATCTTAAAGCTCTGAAACAGTTTAGGCAGTAACTTTGACTTTTTGGCAATCAGCTATGATTTATTTGAGAATAGCATTTCTGAATCTGAGTTTCACCACAAGATAAATTGATAAGTGGAACAACCTTTTGATGCATGACAGTGTTTAGACCAAGGAGATCCCAAATGGAGTAGAAGTCTTATTAAATAATATGAAGACCACTTCAGATATGAATAGTGTTGATCAGAACATAGACAGAATCTTTGAAATAAATGGCATTGAGCATAATTCAGTGATATTGGCCAACATATTTTTTTAATTTAAAAAAAAAATTTTAACAAAGGAACACAGGGTTCATGTGCTGAGGCACAAATAGGAGGAAAAATGCACTAATTCAGGAGAAAGAAATAGGTTTGCATTAACCTAGCCTTGCTTTATAGCGATAAATGTATTTTTAAAATTGGCTAATTGAATGCATGACAAGAAATGACATTCCTGGAAAATAACTAGCAGTTGAAAACATATCACTACCTTGCAGAAACCAAGACTCATAGTGAGTAACTCATACTGAAACACAGAAAAACAAACAGAATGAGAATTAGTAAACCACAGAAATAATTTAGCATGTTGCAAGGTGGTTGAGAAAATAGTCTCTATGTTCAAACTTCTGGCACCATACTTCTCTGATCCTTCCTGATTTTCAGGGGAACACATGATAGCTCTATGAGTAAGAAGTCATGCATATTTCAGTTTATGGTAGTCAATAAAGTACACAGGGCAGGAAAACTGAAGAAGTGGGAAATAACTTGAAGTACATATTGGCTATGTCTATTTTATTGTTCAGTCGCTCAGTCGTGTCTGACCTGTTGTGACCCCATGGACTACAGTAAGCCAGGCTTCCCTGTTCTTCACTAACTCCTGGAGTTTGCTCAAATTCATGTCCACTGAGTATATGATGCCATCCAACCATCTCATCCTCTGCCACCCCCTTCCCCTTCTGCCCTCAGTCTTTCCCAGCATGAAATTTTTTTCCAATAAGTTAGCTCTTCATATCAGGTGGCCAAAGTATTGGGGCTTCAGCATCAGTCCTTCCAATGAATATTCAGGGTTGATTTCCTTTAGGATTAACTGGCTTGATCTCCTTGCTATCCAAGGGACACTCAAAAGTCTTCTCCAGCACCACAGTTCTAAAACTCATCAATTATTCAGTGCTCAGCCTTCTTCATGGTCCAACTCTCACATCCATACATGACTACTGGAAAAACCATAGGTTTGACTACGTAGACATTTGTTGACAAAATGATGTCTCTACTTGTTAATATGCAATCTAGATTAGTCATAGCTTAGGCAGGAAAATTCAAGAAGTGGGAAATAACTTGAATTGCATATTTACTATATCTATTACTTGAGGTATATATACTAAAACCCCCACTTTTTTGCACCCTGTCACTTGATGCCACATAACTGCCTGACCAAATCTGGAACTGTAGTATGGGAGAGACATTTCAGGGGGAAATTCAAAGCCCCACAACATAGTACACATGTGTGTGCAAGACTGAGATGAAGGACAAGTGCTGCAGAACCTAGGAGAGAAAGGGTCCGTTTATCCTGCAGTGCCTGGGATAGCACATTAAGAACTAGGTAGAAAAGTGATAAGGCAGCTTATTTCAGCATAATACAAAATCAAAGCAAAAAGAAAAATCCTTCTTACCAGTGAGAACAGTCCAAAAATGAAAGGTCTAATCAGATCCTTATCAATGAATGTGGTCAAACAGACCCCCCTTAGATATCATTGAGGATCAGGTTTGGAGTTGAGCTAAATAACTAGATAATGATTCAAAAGCTCTAGTAAAAAAATACTTTTTATCCCCCAGATACTGTGAATATTTTAAAATTTTTCTTTAGTATTGTGGAAATGAAGAGGAGTTTTCTGGAGCATTTAAGAAGTTTGATATAGGATACCTGAGAGCAAGAGAAATTTCACTGAGCATCTCAGAAATTCTGAATTGCAATGTATATTTATTGGCTTTGTTTGATTTGAAGATAGTTTTTCTCTAAAATGAGAAGTGTGTGTTTATGTGTGTGCATTAGGTATAAAACTGAGGAGGAGCAAACTGACCAATGTGTTAGAAAGAGAGAGTTAACAAAGCTTACTTGACTGTATAGAAATGATGTGAGATTGAGAATGCGTGTATAGAAATATGCTTCCCATTTTTTCATGAAAAAATTAGACATTCTCTTATAAGTAAGTGACAGTACAAATTCCTGGCTCTTCTAATTTGATAGAAATAACTGAGATATAGAAATCCATCCATCCCAAGATTACAGTCTCCTCCTGCTCTTTGTTCAGGAGTCCCATAGTGTCTGCAAATATCTGCGGTGAGACTGACCAGGTTGACTCTGCCCTAGCTGAGGTGAAAAGAGCCTTGGGATGTTCTGTCCAAAGGACAGAAGATGAACCAAGTTCTGGGCATGTCCCTGCCATAGTTACTGGTGTGACATCATCCCCCACAGTAGTTAAGGACCTGTAGTTTGCTCAAATTCATGTCCATTGAGTTGGTGATGCTATCTAATCATCTCATCCTCTGCTGCCCCATTCTCCTGCTTTCAATCTTTCCCAGCATCAGGGTCTTTTCCAATGAGTCGGCTCTTTGCACAGGTGGCCAAAGTATACCTTAATCGCCCAAGTGTGTATTTTCTTACACACTTTATAGACAAGCAGAGCTAGTACTTTGCAACAACCAGGGGAAATGATTATGAATTCAAGTTGATTTTTATCAGTAACTTCAGTCTGTACTGTGTAGAGATTGGTTCTACTCACTACAAAGAAGATCAATTTACTCTACTGGCACACCTTTCTAGTAGTAAACCTTACAATATTGTTAATATCAGGTAAGACAAACTACCATCCCTGCCCCCACCAGAGTCGATCTCAGAAACCTCCAGAATTTCAGTTTTTTTTAAAAAGTGAACGCGAAGGTAAACTTTTAAAAAAGCCATTAAAGTTTTAATTATTTTTTATTAAATGTACACATTTGGGAATTTTTTCCATACAACGAGTGGCATATTCCCTTCATTTACTGAGCTTGTTTAATGTATGCTGGGCTTCCCTGGTAGCACAGCTGGTAAAGAATCTGCCTGCAATGCAGGAGACCCAGTTCAGTTCTTGGGTCCAGAAGATCCCCTAGAGAAGGGATAGACTACCTACTCCAGTATTCTTGACCTTCCCTGGTGGCTCAGAGGTCAAGATACCTCCTACCATGTGGGAGACCTGGGTTCTATCCCCAGGGTTGGGAAGATCCCCTGGAGAAGGGCATGGCAACCCACTCCAGTATTCTTGCCTGGAGAATCCCCATGGACAGAGGAGCCTGGCAGGCTGCAGTCTATTGGGTCGCAGAGTTGGACATGACTGAGCAACAAAACAAAAGGTGTGCTAGTGAAGTTTTACGGTTTATCAAGTTGGGTAGTGAACATGTTATTTTAAGACTGAAGAATTCATAAACCTAAAAGTAGCCTTTATATTCTCCCTCTTTATGACCTCCTAATGGTCATGAATTTTGAAAGTAATTTTCTCGTAAAGTCAATCATGTTTTGAGTGTCTATATCTTTGTTTCCATGTGTTATAATTTCAGTTGATTGACTTGTCTGTCTTCTGATCTTTAGGGAAATCATCCAGCCTTTCACCCTTCAGTGTAATGCTAGCTATGTGTTTTCACAGATGTCCTTATGAGGTTGAAGTTCGCTTTTAATCCTATCTTGATGAATGTTTTTTTAATCATGAAATGATATTGGATTTTTATCCAAATATCTTTTGTGCATCTATTGAGATGATATATTTTTTACCTTTATTCATTATATGGTGTCATATATTAATTGATTTGGGAAATTAAACCAGCCTTATAATCCTGGGATAAATCCCACTTGACCATAGTGTAAATCTGTACATGTTGCTGGATTTAGTTTACTCATATTTCATTGAAGATTTTCATGTTTATATTCATAAGCAGTATTGGCTTGTATTTTTTAATGTATTTACTTTTTGCCCCTGTGATATCATTGTTTAGTTTTTGTATCAACATAATACTGGCCTTATAGAAGGAGTTGGCAACTTTTGTCTCCTCTTTTCTATTTCTTCTTGAGTCAGTTTTAGAATCTGTGTTTTTCTAGAAATTTCCCAAGTTTATGCAAGTTATTTAATTATTGCTATATAGTTGTTAAATTCTTAGAATCCTTTTTATTTCTGTGAGATTGGTAGTGATGTTCTCCCATTCATTCCTGAGTTAGGAATTTAAATGTTTTGGTTTCTTTTTTATTTTTGAATACTCTAGTTAAAGTTTTGTCAATTAGGTGATATTTTTAAAAGCCTATGTTTGTTTTTGTTTATTCGCTTGATTGCTAATTTTATTAATTTCCACTTACTTAAATTAGTTTCTACCTCATGCTTATTTTGGGCTTAGTTTTCTCCTTTTCAGTTTCTTAAGGTAGTAGATTATCAATCTGATATCTTTCTTTTTTAAAATATAGATGTTTCCAGGGCATAAATTCTCTGTCAGAACTGTTTTAGCTTCATCTCATAAGTTTGGGTATGCTGTGTTTATTGCTTGCATTTATCTCAAAGAGTTTTCTAATCACTTTTGTGATATTTTTTCTCTCTTTGATGTTTTAAGGATGTATCATTTAGTTTCCACATATTTGTCAGTCTCACAATTTTTCTCTGTTAATTTGATGTTAATATTGTTGTGGCTCTAAATTTATTTCATATGTTTTTAATTTGTTTAAATTTATTGAGACTTGTTTTGTGGTCTAGCAGATGGTTGACCTTGGGAAATATTACATGTGCACAAGAGAAATTATACTTTGTTTTGTGGAGCATTGTATGGATATTGTTAGGTCTAGTTGGTTTACTGTTGTTCAAGCCTCTATATCTTTGTAATTCTTCTGTCTAGCTGTTCTATCCATTAATGAAATTGAGGTATTAAGGTGTCTAACTGTACTATTGAATTGTCTATTTTGCCCTTTAATTCTGTCACTTTTTCACTCTATATTTTAGAGTTCTGTTTTAGGTACATTGATAACTGTTACATCTTCAAGTTTAATTGATGCTTTTGCCATTACATAATATCTCTCTTGTTACACTTTTGTTTGCAAGTCTATTTTGTCCCTATTTTGTTTTGCAAGTCTATAGGCCCTCAGCACTTCTCTGGTTGCTCTCTTTCCTGGCATGTTTTTCTCCATTCTCTTATGACCAGACTATTTGTATCTTTGAATCTAAAGTATTGACTTTAAAGTAGTTAGAACAGTACATTTTCCATTCTCATTTTATATTATTATCAAAGCTAACAATCTTTGCCTTTTGATTATACTATTTAATCCATTTATATTTAATGCTGTTATTGATATAGTTGATCTTGTGATGTGAAACTCACATAGCCTGCCAGGCTCCTCTGTCCATGGAGTGGGTAGCCATCCCCTTTTCCAGGGGATCTTCCCAACCCAGGGATTGATCCCAGGTTTCCTGCATTGCACGCAGATTCTTTGTTGTCTGAGCCACTAGGTCTTGCATTTTCCTTTTTGTGTTTATATATCCCGTGTAATTTTTTTCTTCCCTAGTATTACTTTACTATTTTCTTTTGCATTAATATTTCTAGTTATAACATGTTGGTTACCTAATTTAAAAAGCTTTTATTTTATTAGTCACTAGCATGGAGCTTAATGTAAACATGTCATTAGAATTTATTTCAGATTTATAGTAACTTTTACAATGAGATATAAAAAATTACTCCTGTATAGCTTAATTCCCTCTGTCTTTCTTTGTGCTGTGATTGTTGTACATATTCTATTTAAACA
>SJYQ01105292.1:551330-563323 GCA_006410935.1 Redunca redunca | reverse complement strand
GAAATTTCAGTACACTGTTAGTGGAAATATAAATTGGTACACCCTGTATACCAGGGTGTACCAATTTGAGGATGGAGATTCCTCAAAAAACTAAAAAGACAACTACCATATGATCCATCAATGTCTCTTCCAGATATATAGCCAAAGAAAACAAAGTTTATTTGTTTTGAAAATTGCAAACTGTTTTCAAAATAAAAAGAAAAGATACACACAACCCAATGTTTGTAGCAGCATTATTTACAATGGCCAAGATATGGAAGCAACCTAAGTATCCATTAAAGATAAATAGATAAATAAGTGATATACATATTGATACATACAATGAAATATTACTCAGCCATAAAAATAATGAAATTTGGCCAGTGCTACAACATGGATGGACTGGAGGGTATTATTCATAATGAAACAAGTCAGAAGGACAAGTGCTGTATATTATCACATATATAGAATCTAAAAACAATTTAATAAGTATATGAAAACTATATGTGAAATTTAATGAGTATAAGAAATAGGCTTAAAGAAAACAAACTTGTGGTTACCAGTGGGGAGAAGGAAGGGGATAGAGGAATAAGGGATTGGGGGTTAAGAGGTGCAATCTATTATGTCTAAGACAAATAAGCTACCAGGATGCATTGTATAACACAGTGAATATAGCCACTATTTTATAATATCTTGGAATGGAATAGAATCTCTAAACATATTGAGATCACTAATGTTGTACACCTGAAATAATTTTAATATTATAAATCAATTATGCTTCAACATAAAAATAATGAAGGAGCTGTGAGTTGAAGTCTATACAGGAACTCTCAGTGCTCTCTGCTCATTTTTTTTTTTTAATAAACCTAAAACTGTTCCAAAAAGTAAACTCTACTAATGAAAAAGGAAAGTGTGTATTGTTTATTCTCACAGACTGCTTTTCGTATCTTGTCCTAAAACTTTCCTACTATTTACCTTTTGTATTTCAAATTTGAAAAGTATTTTCATTAAATTTATATTTATCAAGTTTAAGTATGTTTGGGGTTACACATCAACTGAGTCTTACAACTATTGCAAGTTTATATTAATTTATAATAAGAAAATTTTAAAAACATAAAATAAGGGGTTAATCATCTAGAAGTGTACACTTATGATCTGTGCCCATGTTGTATATATTTTATATTTTTTAAAATCAGGTTTTAAACAGGTGGCACAATGAACAAGAGTGTGCTGTATTTTAACACTACATCTTCTTGTTATGGTAACTTCCTTCCCCTCTCATCCATGTCCATTTGTTACACAAGTCCCTGATGCAATGGAAATGGCCAATTTCAAACTTTTCCTATTTGCCAAAGGCCAAATGGGAGTTGAATTCACTATAACTTTGGAGGAGCAATAGAACTGACAAGTAATCGGACTGACAAGTAAGTGCTCTGGTCCCATTTTGATGGACAGTTTTCCAGTTCTGCAAAAACAATCAGTGTGCAGGCAGTTCTAGCCATCTTATTTACTGGTATATCCAGCTCATAGAATAGTGCCTGACATGGAGCAAATGTTCAATAAATAATTGTTGAATGACTGCCTGAAACTGTCAAAGTGACGTAAACCGAGGGTCTGTAATCAAAGGCTAAAACTCCAAATATCGATTCCCAATCAGAGCCTAAGCCCCTAAGTTCCCTTTCCTAACTGAACCCTGGAGATTAAATTTAAACCTCCTGTGAATGTGAGGCAGTGACAAGAGCAAGGAGCTCTGTGACTCCATGACTATTTGTGAAACCCATTACAGCTCAAACTCTTTGTCAAGATGTATGATCTTTCTAATGAAACAAGTGCCCTTTACATTAAAAATAACAAATATCCTGTTGTTTAAGTGTCAAGTACTTGGGTTATTATTTTAACAAACCCATAAAATGGAAAGGTGAATTCATATAGAGGTTGTTTAATTTGCTAATTACTGAGATCAGGACCTGGGCAGAAGATCAGAGGAAAGCCAGCACCCTGAGAAAGATCTGCTCAGAGCCATAAACACACTCAGAGTTCCTGTCTTTCTATTATAAATATAAATCTTGTTACTGGGACAGGGGCAGACAATTGATGTAAGGAAAAATCAGTGTTCCTCAATTGTTTTTTACATATTTGGCCATAAGGCTGCATCTGGGCTTTGATTAATGTAAGATTCTATGGAGAATTTTCAAGTTTTTAATGAGCATCCCCAGTTGGTTTTCATAAACTAAAATGGAACATGAGGTGAGGATGAACCAGATTTTGCCAGTAATCTGCTAACTTTCAATCAAAGCTTTTAAATCCCTGTTCTTTAATTCAAAGGCTTTTTCCTTTGCAATCAATTTGTCCGTCAAGAGTCAGCTCCTCAGGGATGTCTGTCTTTTTAGTTTCAGTGTGATTTAGGGACCACTTCTAAGACTGGTACATAGGTTGTATCTGTAGCATTATATTTACTGTCAGTTATTTCAATAATTAACATGTTAGGGTTTCCTACTAGACTATGTTTCCTGAGAATGAGCTCTAAGTCTTACATTCGTATCCCTGGTAACCTATATGATACCTGACACAGTACAAATTCAATACACATTTTTAAAATGATCCTTTGTTATCATTTGATTAATGATACATAGTACTCCACCCTCATCTCACTTGATGATTATTTGCAAATACATCTGAAGACCTGGAGGCATGAAGGAATTCTTTCCTCTTAAGATCATCCCTTCCCCATACTATGGAAAGCTGTCGATATGTTACCCTTTGTGAGCTGGATGTATTCACATTAATATAGCCAGAACAATGACATAGCATAGGTAATGAAAAGTTAAAATTAAAATAACAAAGGGAAACTGGATCCTCAGTTAAAACACTCATACTTTTTCTTCTTACTTAAAAACACTGAAATAGCCTGTAAAACTAGACTATTGAAATGCTTAATATTTACAGTGCCAGTTTTCTTTCTTCCACAAATTTTCCTCCAAGGGATGAGAGAGAAAGGGAAATGCTACACGGGACTCTGTCTCATTTAATCAGCTAATCCTGCAGAATCATCCTGTTTCCCAATGTGGATCCCAGTTTGTGATTCTCTTCTCTGCTAATTTCTGGTTGGCGTGACTCCAAGTTTCTAGGGGTCTGAGGGTAGATAATAGGGCAGAAATAGGGAGTCCAAAGACGAGCCAAACTCAACAATTTTAGTTAATACAGACTTTAGTCAGACATGTCACTTTTCCAGCTTTATTGACTTCAACTATTAAATAAATGTCTTGATCTAGAAAATGTTTTCCATTTTTAATCTTCTGTCCTGTCTTTATATCCTGAGCCTCTCTCTACCCATGATTCTCCCTGCTCTTGCATCATCACTACCAACACCACTAATCAGACATAGAGGAATCCTCTAACTGCAAGGAATTCACTGGGGCAAAGATGCAGGAGCACAGTCTCACACAGACGTCAGGCTAGGGCATCGGCACACAGGTCTTGGTACCATGGGTCTTCCATGGCCACACCTTCCATGGGAAGGCAAGATTCTCAAATACCAGCATATATTCCGAGTTTATTTGTGTAAAGTGATGATGGGGAGAGGGTAGGGGCATGGTATATGGTAGGGAAGGAGAAAGAGAAAGTTAAGATATAGTTTGATTATCACCCTTCTTTATCTGCTGCTGCTGCTGCTGCTAAGTCGCTTCAGTCATGTCTGACTCTGTGCGACCCCATAGATGGCAGCCCACCAGGCTCCCCCATCTGGAGTGAGTTGCCATTTCCTTCTCCAATGCATGAAAGTGAAAAGTCAAAGTGAAGTCGTTCAGTCGTGTCCGACTCTTTGCGACCCCATGGACTGCAGCCTATCAGTCTCCTCTGTCCATGGGATTTTCCAGGCAAGAGTACTGGAGTGGGGTGCCATTGCCTCCTCCACTTCTTTATCTAGCAGTTCTTAAATCATTACAGTTACTGTGCTTTGAGCTTTCAACTACAAATTTAACCATTAGAATAAAACTTTGAATTAGATACTATACATTCAGAGAAATTGAGGCTCCATAAATCTGCAAAGTTCACACAGATTTTAAGTGGTGTGAATCGTAAGTCTTGGTAGTCTAAATCTAGAGGCTAAGTTCATAATCACTGACCTATAGAGAAAGAGTGTTTCATCTTTGCTAGTTCTTGTTGTTACTGTTCATTTGCTAAGTCATGCCTGACTCTTTGAGACCCTATGGACTGCAGCATGCCAAGCTTCCCTGTCCTTTACCATCTCCCAGAGTTTGCTCAAACCCGTGTCCATTGACTTGGTGGTGCTATCCAACCATCACATCCTCTGCCATGCCTTCTCCTCGCTCACTCTTTCCCAGCATCAGGGTCTTTTCCAATGAGTCAGCTCTTCCACAAAATGCAGTGGAAGAAAATCTGACAATTTCCTACAGACTCATTGTGAACAGTGAGACCTGCTCCAAAGAACCTTTGTAACCCTGGTTCTTGAGGCAGTAACTCTACCTGAGGAGAGTCTTGGGTGCTAGACAGTGGAGGAGCAGCTCTGAAATACAGGTCAGAGAACTTAATAAAACAATAAAACAGCACAAAGGGTAAGAGTAGAATTTTGACCTGGAGGGATGGTGTGCGGGGGGAAGTGGGAAGGGGGCTTGGGATTGGGAACACGTGTATACCCGTAGCAGATTCATGTTGATGTGTGGCAAAACCAATACAATATTGTAAAGTAAATAATAATAATAATACTAATAAAATTTTAAAAAACTAATATATATATATTAATATAATGAGGTAAAATAAATTTTCAGAAGCCTAATACTTTTAGAACATCAGTGTCTCAATGGTCACTCAGTTCAGTTCAGTTCAGTTCAGTCACTCAGTAGTGTCTGACTCTTTGCAACCCCATGAATCGTAGCACGCCAGGCCTCCCTGTCCATCACCAACTCCCGGAGTTCACTCAAACTCACTTCCATTGAGTCAATGATGCCATCCAGCCAACTCATCCTCTGTCTTCCCCTTCTCCTCCTGCCCCCAATCCCTCCTAGCGTCAGAGTCTTTTCCAGTGAGTCAGCCTTTCGCATGAGGTGGCCAAAGTACTGGAGTTTCAGCTTTAGCATCATTTCTTCCAAAGAAATCCCAGGGCTGATCTCCTTCAGAATGGACTGGTTGGATCTCCTTGCAGTCCAAGGGACTCTCAAGAGTCTTCTCCAACACCACAGTTCAAAAGCATCAATTCTTCGGCTCTCAGCTTTCTTCACAGTCCAACTCTCACATCCATACATGACCACTGGAAAAACCATAGCCTTGACTAGATGGACCATGGTTGGCAAAATAATGTCTCTGTTTTTCATTGTGCTATCTAGGTTGGTCATAACTTTCCTTTCAAGGAGAAAGTGTCTTTTAATTTCATGGCTGCAGTCACCAACTGCAGTGATTGTGGAGCCCCCCAAAATAAAGTCTGACACTGTTTCCACTGTTTCCCCATCTATTTCCCATGAAGTGATGGGACCAGATGCCATGATCTTCGTTTTCTGAATGTTGAGCTTTAAACTAACTTTTTCACTCTCCTCTTTTACTTTCATCAAGAGGCTTTTTAGTTCCTCTTCACTTTCTGCCATAAGGGTGATGTCATCTGCATATCTGAGGTTGTTGAGATTTCTCCTGGCAATCTTGATTCCAGCTTGTGCTTCTTCCAGTCCAGTGTTTCTCATGATGTACTCTGCATATAAGTTAAATAAGCAGGGTGACAATATACAGTCTTGACATACTCCTTTTCCTATTTGGAACCAGTCTGTTGCTCCATGTCCAGTTCTAACTGTTGCTTTCTGATCTGCATATAGGTTTCTCAAGAGGCAGGTCAGGTGGTCCGGTATTCCCATCTCTTTCAGAATTTTCCACAGTTTATTGTGGTCCACACAGTCAAAGGCTTTGGCATATTCAATAAAGCAGAAATAGATGTTTATCTGGAACTCTCTTGCTTTTCCACAATCCAGCGGATGTTCGCAATTTCATCTCTGGTTCCTCTGCCTTTTCTAATACCAGCTTGAACATCTGGAAGTTCACAATTCATGTATTGCTGAAGCCTGGCTTGGAGAATTTTGAGCATTACTTTACTAGCACGTGAGATGAGTGCAATTGTGAGGTAGTTTGAGCATTCTTTGGCATTGCCTTTCTTTGGGATTGGAATGAAAACTGACCTTTTCCAGTCCTGTGGCCACTGCTGAGCTTTCCAGATTTGCTGGCATATTGAGTGCAGCAGTTTCACAGCATCATCTTTCAGGATTTGAAATAGCTCCACTGGAATTCCATCACCTCCACTAGCTTTGTTCATAGTGATGCTTTCTAAGGCCCACTTGACTTCACATTCCAGGATGTCTGGCTCTACGTGAGTGATCACACCATTGTGATTATCTGGGTCATGAAGATCTTTTCTGTACAGTTCTTCTGTGTATTCTTGCCACCTCTTCTTAATATCTTCTGCTTCTGTTAGGTCCATACCATTTCTGTCCTTTATCGATCCCATCTTTGCATGAAATGTTCCCTCTGTATCTCCTATTTTCTTGAAGAGGTCTCTATTCTTCCCCATTCTGCTGTTTCCCTCTATTTCTTTGCATTGATCACTGAGGAAGGCTTTCTTATCTCTCCTTGCTATTCTTTGGAACTCTGCATTCAGATCTTTCCTTTCCTCCTTTGCTTTTCAATGGTCACTATCATGTATGAAATGTCCACTTTCCTTTGTTGTTACAGAAATGTTCACATGTTTGTTTTCCTCTAATCTGATGCCTTTATTAAATTTAATTTGATGGCATGTTGATATTCACTTGTTTATTCATTCATTTTATTCAACATTAATGATTGTTTTCTATGGGTCAGGCTGGTTGAGTTAATGTGACAATATAGGTAAACATTTCTAGAATATGTTCGTTTAATGACAGCCATTATATTGATGGAGTAGTCACCAGTTCTCAGTTTAGGATTTAGGTTCAAACCAACTATGAATATGATTTCATCAGCTATGGTGTAGAAGTGGCATTGGCATTAAAGAAAGACTTTTCCACCTGAGGAATGTGGAGAAACACTTATAGAGCAGTGGTCAGATTTAAGGATATGGGCATGTTTGGCCTGTATCTCCATCAGTACAATCTCTGCTTCTGTTGTTATGTGGCCTTCTTCCCTCTGTGTGTCTTCCCATGGCCTTCTTATAAGGATATCATGCATTAGATTTAAGGTTCACCCTAATCAAGTACAATCTCATCTTAACTAGTCATATTTGCAAAGACTATCTCCCAAACAGGATCACTTTTACAGGAACTAGAGGTCAGGGTTTCAGCTTACATTTTGGGGGAATATAATTAACCCAGAACACTATCAGGGCTTCCCAGGTGGTGCTAGTGGTAAAGAACCCACGTGCCAATGCAGAAGATGCAAGAGACATGGGTTTGATTCCTGGGTCAGGAAGATCCCATGGAAGAGGAAATGACAACTCATTCCAGTATTCTTGAATGGAGAATCCCATGGACAGCGAAGCCTGGAGGGCTACAGTCCATAGGGTCACAAAAAGTCAGACATGACTAAAGTGACTTAGCACAGCACAGAACACTACCATTATGTTTTCCTTTTAAGCCATGATTCTCTAAGAAGTTATGTTTAGCTTTCACCTCTCTTGACAAAGTATCATAACTCATGTAGGATGTGAAAGAGGCCAAAAGATTTAAAATAAATTAGTGGGTAGGACAAAATCTTCCACTGTCTCATATTTCCTTCAGCTGTCTCATTGATTAAATATATACTGTGCTCACAGAAAGGGGACTTCCCAGGTGGTGCCAGTGGCAAAGAATCTGCCTGCCAAGGCAGGAGATGTAAGAGATGCTGGTTCAGTCCCTGGGTTAGGAAGATCCCTTGGAGGAGGGCATAGCAATCAACTCCAAAGTTCTTGCCTGGAGAATTCCATGGACAGAGAAGCCTGGCGGGCTATGGTCCATAGGGTTGTAAAAAGTTGGACATGATTGAAACAACTTAGCACTCATTCTCACAAAAAGATGAGTAGCAAAGAGGGGCTTGGTGAACAACTGTATTCTCTTATTTGAGAAAGAAAGGAAGAGAATAAAAATACATTATAATATTGAAAGGTTGATATAGTGATATCTTCTCTAATGTTAAATGAATTACTACCATCCTATTGTTGGAAAGTCTCAACATGATTAGAAGAAGCCTGAGAAATATTGTACGATGTCACCACTTCATCTATACTTCTCTGTTCATTTATTTATCATCTGTCTTGTTCCAGTGAAGATTTAAAATGATATAAAAATTCAGTCAAGAAGCAATAATAAATGTAAACTAAGGGAGAAAATGAGATTTAAACAATAATTTTGGGGGGACCCGGTTCTCCAAAACAAATGTTGCTTTATTCACTTGATCTTCTTGGTGTCCCTTATAGTTGAAATTTGTACATTTTAAAAATATAACAGACTGATAAAACTTGAAGACTGTGTATCTTCAAGTAGGTATCAGTAGGAAAGTGAGTGACGCATCCTAAAAGGATTGATGATTCATTTTTGTTTAGACATTCTAGCTTCTAGATCCTTGGCAACTTACAAGAAGGGCTGATCCTCAAAAACTGAGAGCCCTTTGGTCATCTCTCCAGGACTATCTGAGTCGATGGTATAAGCTGTTATCTGGTGTAGACAGTTGCCATCCATCTGCTGAGCACTGCCTGGTGTTCCTCTTGTGCTCACACAGGTCAAGATCCAACTTCCTTTGTGACCAAGAAGCAGGATGTCATTAGTCTTCCTTCAACATTTGCCATACCCCTTCTACAATGGTGAAAGTATATTAGTTAATGATCTTTCTCTCTCGCCCCAACTGGTTTCAGGAAAATGAGAGAACACTGAAGCTTTTTATTTTTTCCCTCTGATTTTTTTGAAAAGGCATTAACTGTTTAAGTCTTCGTTTAGGGGAAAAAAAGAGTGCCTAGAGGGGACTTATTAGTCATTGTGCTAGGACCACAGGCAAGCCAGAGAACATGGTCACATAGCATGTAAGAATCATCAACTTATCTTTATAGCATCACAGCAAAGTCTTATTCAGTAAAAGCAATTCTCTGGTGAGCAGATGTGATGGGAGTGTGGGATGTACAATATAATGCACCTTAGAAGTTTGGTTTTCAGCTGTCTGAGTTAATAGAAAGGTAGATTTTAAAGAAACCTGTCAAAATATAGAGAACAAACTAGGCATTACCAGTCGGCAGAAAGAAGTGGGGAGGAGCAGTACAGGTTGTAGGGAATTGAGAGATACAAATCATTATGTATAAAATAAATAAGCAACAAAGATATACTTTATAGCACAGGGTAATATGACCATTATTTTGTAATAACTTTCACTGGATTATAGACTACAAAAATGCTGAATCACTCTGTTGTATACCTGAAAATAATTTAATATTGTAAACCAATTATACTTCAAAAAAATTAAAAAAAAAAAAACTTCTATGTAATCAACAGGCAGCATATCTTTAAGGCAGCCCTCTATCAATACTTGCACTCTTTTGAGTTAAATCGCTGAGTTTCTGGGAGTTTGAGATTACATTTCTTGAAAACTACTCGTATAGAGACTATTCTAGATTCATAGTTAAGTGCAGCATCTCACTCTTTAGTAATCAAATATGATAAACTACAAACTAACATATTTTAAGGACATTTAAGGATTGGTGGCTCAGAAGGTAAAGAATCTGCCTGCAATGCAGAGACCCAGGTTTGATCACTGAGTCGGGAAGATCCCCTGGAGAAGGCAATGGCTACCCACTCCAGTATTCTTTCCTGGAGAATTTCATGGACAGAGGAGCCTGGCAGGTTATAGTCCATGGGGTCACAAAGCATTGGACATGACTGAGTAAGTAACTCTAAAGGTTGAACCCAGGTCTACTGCATTGCAGGCAGATATTTTACCCATTGAGCCACAAGGGAAGCCCAGGAACACTGGAGTGGGTAGCCTATCTCTTCTTCGGGGGATCTTCCTGACCCAGGAATTGAACTGGGGTCTCCTGCGTTGCAGGCGGATTCTTTACCAAGTGAGCTATGAGGGGTGCCCCCTAATACATCAGGGGCATATGCTCCATATGCTCTGAGGTGAACTACACTTGCTTCTGTTTTGCAAGCAATGAAATATTTTAGCTTGTTGGTAGCATATTTGTCTATTTGATTGTTTGGGTGCTGTACATAGTCTGCCTGCAATGTATGCATGTGTGTATGAGGCATCCCAAAATTGTTATGTAATTTTCATTAAAATGTGCCAGGCAACTCCACTTCCAACGCTAACAGCAGATCTGCCTGGTAGAACATGTATCCTCTTAGTTGCCATTGGTTCTTTCTACACTGATTTTCTGCTATTGGTGATACCATCACAGAGCCCTTTTGTTAATAGTAGCAACAACTTTTATAGTTTGGAATAATTTCAAAGTTCATTGAGTTTAGGTATTTTTCCTCTTTTTTTTTTTTTTGGCACAAAGAAGTTAAAGTCATATGAATTCTTACTAGTAAAGCCAGTTATAGAATCCAAACATGTTGACTTCTAGTTTAGCCTATTTTCTTGTTTCATAAGTTTCAGGGGATTCTCCTGGAAAAGATTTAAAACACTAGGTACATCATCCCTCTGACTTAAACCTATTTTTAATGGGTTAAGTGCTGTCATTAAAATATTCCTTCCTGCGTCTCCCCAAATATATCAAAAGCAGGCAAGTTGAGGTGAAATTTTCATTTGGTTTTTAATTGATTCATGTAGACAAGACTTAATCACTAAACTAGATATTACTGGAGGTATTATAGCATTCAAGAATTAGTGAATGTTAGTGAATGCCCTTGAGCCGAATCTGGCTGTTTGCTTACTTTTTAAATAAAGTTTTATCAGCTAGACTTGTTGTTTGCAGAGGCTGCTTTTACACTACTAGAATAGAGTTGAGTAGCTCAGAGAATGTTTGGTCCACACAGTCTGAAATAACTTAGTTAAAACCTTTACCAAAAAGTTTGCCAAGTCCTGCTCTAGAAACTATAAGCATTACTTTTTTTTTTTAATTTTTATTTTAACTTTATTTTACTTTACAATAGTGTATTGGTTTTGCCATACATTGACATGAATCCACCACGGTGTACATGTGTTCCCAAACATGAACCCTCCTCCCACATCCCATCCCATAACATCTCTCTGGGTCATCCCCGTGCACCAGCCCCAAACATCCTGCATCCTGCATCGGACATAGACTGGCGATTCGTTTCTTACATGATAGTATACATGTTTCAATGCCATTCTCCCATCTCATCCCACCCTCTCCCTCTCCCACAGAGTCCGAAAGTCTGCTCTACACATCTGAGTCTCTTTTATTGTCTCACATACAGGGTCATCATCACCATCTTTCTAAATTCCATATATATACATTAGTATACTGTATTGGTGTTTTTCTTTCTGGCTTACTTCACTCTGTATAATCGGCTCCAGTTCCATCCATCTCCTTAGAACTGATTCAAAGCATTACTTCTTATAATCAAGATTCTGCTAGTTAGATTTTATTTCTTTCTTTGTGATCTACAAGAAAAGCATTAGGTACCTTTAGATTCCTACTAAGGTTTATAAATAGACAACTTATTCAATGCCTTCCAGAACAGTCATTGATGTTTTCGTTGCATGGATGACTCTTCCTATGTCCTTGAATATTCATTCTTCCTGAAAGCTGATAAGTAATTATAAGTTGAAATGATAGACATACCCTACATAAACATGGATGCATTTCTCCTTTTACATGTAAGAACCTGAAGATACAAATGTGCCTTTGATTTTTAATTTGACATTTGCAAGCTTTTAATGAATTATCTATGAGAAGAATATGTGAGAAATCAACATCCACTTTCAAATTACTCTTTTGTTTTTGTGCCTACTCTTACTCTTAGTTAAGATATTGAGATGATTTTTTTTCATGAATATAGTCATAGAATTAGCTTTGTAGTTAATTGGTGAAGTCTGAGACTGTTTTTTTTTTTTTTTTT
>SJYQ01105292.1:520196-551170 GCA_006410935.1 Redunca redunca | reverse complement strand
TCCAGGAATACTGATAAGTATTTCAATGACTCCTGTTACTGTTATTTTGTAGTCATCATATTATAAATTTCTACAATGATTAATTAGTATCACTATAAAACAGTTGTTCATCACACTTATGACTAAATAATCATGTATTTTAGCCTGGAGAAGGAAATGGCAACTTGCTCTAGTATTCCTTTCTGGGAACTCCCCTGGACAGAGGAGCCTGGCAGGCCATAGTCCACAGGGTAGCAAAGAGTTGGATATCACTTAGCAACTAAACAACAAGAAACTCTCTTGCATTTGACTCTAAGTTCCACAAAATTAGCCACCAAGTATATACTCTTTAGCACTGAATATGCACATTAACAATTTATTGGGTTGACCAAAAAGTTTGGATTTTCCTATAAAATTTTATAGAAAAACCCAAACAAACTTTTGGCTAACCCAGCATTTATTCAGCATGTATTACAAGGTAGTTCCTTATACCAGAAGCTTTGCTAATTTTGAAAATGATCAGTATTCAACAGTCATATCCCAATCCACCCAGAGTTTATAGTATGGTTCCTAGACCAGAAATGAGCACATAGAAATTGCTTAGGGATATTAATATAAAGGATGAATTAATGAAGATTATTACTATTTAATACCAAATTACAGTGAGAATTGCAGTTAATTTTCATTTATTTCACAGCTACATGTCTCTAAATTTTAATTTACTTCATAGGTACATGTCTCTAATCTTGACAAATAAGACTATTGGCAATAAATAATTTTAGAGATACTGGGTGATTGAACAACCACCTACTTCTGAAAAAATAACACCTAACAAATTATTATTAATAACTAGCATGCTACTGCTACTGCTGCTAAGTCACTTCAGTCCTGTCCGACTCTCTGTGACCCCATAGACAGCAGCCCACCAGGCTCGCCCGTCTCTGGGATTCTCCAGGCAAGAACACTGGAGTGGGCTGCCATTTCCTTCTCCAATGTATGAAAGTGAAAAGTGAAAGTGAAGTCACTCAGTCGTGTCCAACTCTTGGCAACCCCATGGACTGCAGCCTACCAGGCTCCTCCACCCATGGGATTTTCCAGGCAAGAGTACTGGGGTGGGGTGCCATAACTAGCATGAGTGCCAAGGAAAAGATTAACTTCGATTTATCTGTATTTTTAAAATAAAATATGTATTTATTTGAGTCTAAATGCCATTGGTCGATCTGGGCCCACGCTCTCAGGCCCCTGTGGGGGAAGGACCTGTGTCCAGCTTCTCTCCTCTTTTTCACTCTATTCCACACACATTGTTCTTTTTGTTCTTTAGTCATGTCAAGTGTGCTTCTGCAAATCTTTGTGGGTTTTTTATTTCTTTCCTCTGGCTGAACCATTCTCCTTCAAGGAATCTAGGAGGCTTACCTTTTCTGCTCCTTTTGCCAGATCTGATTTTACTCATGCTACTTTTTAAGACATTTCCTCTACCTCCCTAGCAACAATGAGCACTTTCACCTCTGCTCCTTTCTTCTTTCTTTCCCTCTCATTTTTTTCTCAGCCATGCATTTGTTTATATACTCAGTTATTAATATTTTCTTTAATGAATAATACTACAGATTTAAGAAGAGGCATCTTTACATATTATAAGGATAAAAGTTACATTAACATGAGTGAAGCAATGAAGAATACCTTTGCAAAAAAAAAGAGATAGATAGTGTGGCTACTAATATTTCCAAAGGGTGGTGATTGTAGAATATCTTAGTAATAATAAACCTAGTCTCTGTTTCTTAGCAAAGAACCACTCCAAATTAAAGACAGTGACTACAAAACTCCAAGCAGTATTGTTTTATAAATACGTGGTAACCAATCTCTATGCAATATTTGATCAACACTGTGTGCAAATGATTTTTTGTGCTTTTGGATTTCCCAATGTCCTAGGGCATGACCTTTTCACCTGATTTCAAAATTTCAGTTGGTTATGTTCTCTACAGTCCTGATTGAACATTGTCCAAATTTGAAAGCTGTAAAATTGAGTACTTCCAGCACTTTGGCTAGTTCCTGTCTTCGTGTAAAAGTCACTGAAAACAACTTTTAAAATTTATTAACTTAAGCACTAAAACTCTTTCAGTACCCCTGGAAAATGTTCTGAAAATCCTTTATCCTCAGAGCCAACTTCACTAGCTCTGTGACTGACAACTCAGGCATCCAAGTAAGAGAACTTGTTCCCCATGCTATTCATACAGACACCTAGATCAAATATTCTATTACATAAATATCAGATTTATGCGGGGTCATGTGATTTTTTTGTATGTAACTAAGGCTATAGGTTCAAAATTCAAAAATAATACTTTCCCATTAATAAAAATTATATTAGCAGGAGCAAGTGCATGAGTATAACCCCATATCACCTCCAAAAATTGCCTTGAAATCTATAGGACAGAAGAGACTCTTGATTCCCAGTATGTGAGTAAACATGGCATTTATAAGCAGAGGAGAAATTGGACTTTATTGTAAGAGTTAGCCATTTGGAAAATAGTACTGATGCTTTATTAAGGGTTATGACATTTGTCCAAAGACATGTTTTGAATAAAAAGAAATTTAGTTCACAAAAGTGTAGTGCTTGAAATTTATGAAAAGGATACAATGTTTGTTTCAAAGGAATGGCAACCCACTCCAGTACTCTTGCCTGGAAAATTCTATGGACAGCAGAGCCTGGCAGTCCATGGGGTCACAGAGTCAGACATGACTGAGCACGCACGCCTAACCCTAAGGATTTCCTTGTAAACTGAGGCTTTTGTCTCTGATATTATGAACCTGGAGTTGTATTCTGGAACTGTATTGGTTATAGATGCAGATTTTTTTCTGTAGCATTTGTGTGTGTGTATGTTTAGCAATCTAATATTCACTTACATTCTTCATTGTTTATTTGTATAATCTGAGGGTAACAATGCTTCCCAGGTAGCACTAGTAAAAAATTCACCTGCCAATGCATGAAGCACAAGAGACATGGGTTTGATCCCTGAGGTGGGAAGATTACCTGGAGGAGGGCAAGGCAACTCATTCTAGTATTCTTGCCTGGAGAATCCCAGGGACAGAGGATGCTGGTGGGCTACAATCCATAAAGTCACAGAGTCAACATGCCATGGAGAGTTTTCCTTCCCATTCCAGCTGGAAGCACTTTTAATGTCCTTCTCAACCACCCCTTGTTTGCTGTTAGAACCTCAAGCTGGTGCTACAGTTCAATGGGCATCCATTCCCTGGGGAGTTCAAGACATGTTTGCTGTCAGAGACCTGTGGTTCACAAGTACAACATGTTTTCCTAAGCTTTGTGTATGGTTTTATGAGAGACAAGAAGTTAAGGAGGGTGTTGGCAGAGAGTCTAGTGATTGCAGATCCCTAGTTCTATGGTTGAGAATGTATCAGTTACAGAGGGCCCTCAGGGCATTTCGTGGCTATGATTAGTCTGGATTCTCTGCCCTATCATAATATATTTTCTACTCTATTTTGAAAGACCCAATTGAATCCATTTCTGTTTTTCCTGTTTAGAAATTGTCAGCAGTTTGTCTTTCATCTTGATGTTAACTTTGTCATCAAACAAATATGTAATTGTACTTTGTTGAAAGCTATGGTCTTTGGTGACCTGCATTTTCTTTGGATCCTAGTAACATATGTTTTATTAGATATGTTAGTAGTTTTACCTAAAGATATATCAAGGTCTTCAGGACCTAAAAAGTCCAGGAACATATGACCAATGATTAAGCCAATACTGAGGACAGAAACATGTCAATGACATAATCAGGCAATTTAAGGTAAATTGATTTTTCATCCTTTATCTGAGCCTTGGTACCAGTACCACTGCTTTCTTTTATAGAGAGAGGCTGCTTCACTGAACTTAATCTTTTCTTCAGGATTCTCTAAAATTTCTGTAGGTGGACTCATCGGAATCAGTGAAGATTTTGATCAGGAAGCACAAGCATTCCATTCCCATTTTATTATTAATACAGTTTTTATAGAAGTCATTGAAACGGTGATGGAAACAAACACGGCATCCATTTGTTAATACAATTTTTAATAGGAAACCAAGAAACCAAGTTCCTGGCTTTAGTCTTAAAAACATACTGCAAAAAAAGATGGCAGGTAATCTTTTATTATCTGGTTGATATTTCTACAAATCATCTTTGGTTCTAGAGCTCAGAGATATGCCTAACATTGCTCTAAATTCCCATGTCCACGAAAGAGGTGAAAGCACAGGAAAACAGCAAGCTAAGAAATATTGACTGGAGTGAAACTAGTGTTATCTCAATTGCTTTCTCCTATCTTCCGAGTTTTAGGTGATGACATATAAAATAAAATAACCAAAATCAGAAGAGTCACTTTTGGCAAAGAGCACTCATGCAGAAATAGGAACTGAACCATTATAGCTATAGTAATAGCAAATGAGGCTTTTGTTTGTTTGACCACATAGCTTGCAAGATTTTAATGGCCTGATGAGGGATCAAACCCATTCCCTGCATTGGAAGCACAGAGTCTTAACCACTGGACCACCAGGGAAGTCCCATAAGGTTTCTTGTATTATGTCCCAGGTCAGGATTTTCTTCATTCCTCTGGGAAACAGTATCTATAGGGAACCATAAGAATTTTACTCCAAGTCTACTTAGAGCCCACCTCATATTCTTGAGCCATCTGAAAAGATGTTAACTGGGAAGACATAAAAATGTCCTAATCTAAATTGAAGGCACTCTGGAAAACTCTGGATTTGTGTAGAATGCAGAAACATGAAAAAAATCCTATCTCTGTCACACACACATTTCTTGGGAACTTTGTGTGAAGGGATACTAATAACATCTTCACAACATCAGAATTCAGAACTCCATCCTGATTTACAACTTCACATACCAAAAAGTTCAGTCTTCCCCTGTGATCTGATTTAAGATGCAGAAAATGCAAACCTGGTCATATTCAAGTGGTTAATCATATTCAGTGATTTCCTATACAAATCTCATCCATCAAGCATGGCTTCCTACCTTAGCAGAAAATTGGCAAAATTTGGAAAACAAGCTAGTGTGGGTAAGTTAATTTTGTTGATGATGTAGAGTTGCAAAGACTCTTCTCCTTTTCTTTAATCCTGTAACACCTAAGTTTATCCCTCATTCTCATGTATATCACCACCCTAACAGAGAAAAAAAGAATAAACTTCTGTCTTCATTCTATATATACAGTTAGAATTAAAAATGATGTTGCTATTTAGTTGCTAAGTTATATCCTACTCTTTTTGTGATCCTGTGGACTGTAGCCCACCAGGTTCCTCTGTCCAAGAGATTTCTCAGGCAAGAATATTGTAGTGGTTGGCCATTTCCTTCTCCAGGTGATCTTCCCCAACCAAGGATTGAACCTATGTCTCCTGCATTAGTAGATGGATTCTTTACCACTGAATCACCATGTGCTCAGTTGCTAAGCCATGTCCAATGCATTGCAACTCTGTGGGCTGTAGCCAGCCAGGTTCCTCTGTCCATGGGATTCGCCAGGCAAGAATACGGGAGTGGTTTGCCATTTCTTTCTCCAGGGGATCTTCCCCACCCAGGGGTCAAACCCATGTTTCCTGCTTTGGCAGATGGGTTCTTTACCAGTAGCACCACATGGGAAGCCCACTGAACCACCAAGGAAGCCCCTAAATTAGTGATTGCTGTTGGTCAGTCTCTCAGTCATGTCCAACTCTTTGCGATCCCATGGACTGCAGCACGCCAGGCTTCCCTGTCCTTCACTATCTCCCAAAGTTTGCTCAAACTCATGTCCATTGACTAGGTGATGCCATTCAACCATCTAATCCATTGTCACCCCCTTCTCCTCCTACCTTCAATCTTTCCCAGCATCAGGTTCTTTTTCAATGTGACAGCTCTTTACATCAGTTATTCCAATGCATATTCAGGGTGCATTTCCTTTAGGATTGATTGGTTTGATCTCCTTGCTGTCCAAAGAACTCTCAGGAGTCTTCTTCAACACCACAATTCAAATGTATCAGTCCTTCAGCACTGAGCTTTTTTTATGGACCACACTAATGTCAGTACATGACTACTGGAAAAACCATAGCTTTGACTACATGCACTCTTTTAGGCAAAATTACGTCTCACTTTAATATGCTGTCTAGGTTTGTCATAGTTTTTCTTCCATGATCAAGTGTTTTATAATTATCTGATTACAGTCACCATCAACGATTTCAGAGCCCAAGGAAATAAAGTCTCACTAGTTCTATTTTCCCCCCACTTATTTGCCATGAAGTGATGGGACCAGATGCCATAATCTTCATTTTTTGAACGTTGAGTTTTAAGCCAACTTTTTCACTCTCCTCTTTCACTTTCATCAAGTGGTTCTTTAGTACCTCTTCTATTTCTTTCTTTTTTTTTATTTTAACTTTAGTTTACTTTACAATACTGTATTGGTTTTGCCAAACATTGACATGAATTCACCACGAGTGTACAAGCATTCCCAAACATGAATCCCCTCCCACCTCCCACCCCATACCATCTCTCTGGGTCCTCTCCTTGCACCAGTCCCAAGCATCCTGCATCCTGCATCAGACATCGACTGGCGATTCGTTTCTTACTTGATAGTATACATGTTTCAATGCCATTCTCCCATCTCATCCCACCCTCTCCCTCTCTCTCTCCCCCAGAGTCCAAAAGTTCACTCTATAGATCTGAGTCTCTTTTGTTGTCTCGCATACAGGGTCATCATCCCCATCTTTCTAAATTCCATATATATGCATTAGTATACTGTATTGGTGTTTTTCTTTCTGGCTTACTTCACTCTGTATAATCGGCTCCAGTTCTATTTCTGCCATAAGGGTGCTGTCATCTGCATATCTGAGGTTATTGATTTATCCTGGCAGTCTTGATTCCAGCTTGTTCTTCATCCAGCCCAGGATTTCACATGATATTTTTGGGGGCTCCAAAATCACTGCAAATGGTGATTACAGCCATGAAATTAAAAGATGCTTACTCCTTAGAAGGAAAGTTACGACCAACCTAGACAGCATATTAAAAAGCAGAGACATTACTTTGTCAACAAAGGTCCGTCTAGTCAAGGCTATGTATGGATGTGAGAGTTGGACTATAAAGAAAGCTGAGCACCGAAGAATTGATGCTTTTGAACTGTGGTGTTGGAGAAGACTCTCGAGAGTCCCTTGGACTGCGAGGAGATCCAACCAGTCCATCATAAAGGAGATCAGTCCTGGGTGTTCATTGGAAGGACTGATGTTGAAGCTGAAACTCCAATATTTTGGCCACCTGATTCGAAGAGCTGACTCATTTGAAAAGACCCTGATGCTGGGAAAGATTGAAGGCAGGAGGAGAAGAGGACAACAGAGGATGAGATGGTTAGATGACATCACTGACTCAATGGACATGAGTTTGGGTAAACTCCAGGAGTTGGTGATGGACAGGGAGGCCTGGCATGCTATGGTTCATGGGGTCACAAAGTGTCAGACAGAACAGAGTGATGGAACTGAACTCTGCATATAAGATAAATAAGCAGGGTGACAATATACAGCCTTAACATACTCCTTTCCCAATTTTGAACCAGTCCATTGTTCATATCTGGTTCTAACTGTTTCTTCTTTACCTGCATACAGGTTTCTCATGAGGCAGGTAAGGTGGTCTGGTATTCCCATCTATTTAGGAATTTTCCATAGTTTATTTTGATCCACACAGCTCAACATTCAGAAAACTAATATCATGGCATCTGGTCCCATAACTTCAAGGCAAATAGATGGAGAAACAGTGGAATTAGTGAGAGACTTTGTTTGTTGGGGCTCCAAAGCCACTGAAGATGGTGACTACAACCATGAAATCAAAAGACGCTTCCTCCTTGGAAGAAAAATTATGACCCAAATAGACAGCATATTAAAAAGCAGAGACATTGCTAAAAGAGGTTCGTCTAGTCAAGGCTATGGTTTTTCCACTAGTCATGTATGGATGTGAGAGTTGGACTCTAAAGAAAGCTGAGCACAGAAGAATTGATGCTTTTGAACTCTGGTGTTGGAGAAGACTCTTGGAAGTCCCTTGGACTGCAAGAAGTTCCAACCAGTCCATCCTAAAGGAAAACAGTCCTGAATATTCATTGGAAGGACTGATGTTGAAGCTGAAACTCCAATACTTTGGCCACCTGATGCGAAGAACTGACTCACTGGAAAAGACCCTGATGCTGGGATATATTGAAGGCAGGAGGAGAAGGGGGCAACAGAGGATGAGATGGTTGGATGGCATCACTGACTATATGGACATGAGTTTGAGTAAACTCTGGGAGTTGGTCATGGACAGGGAGGCCTGGTGACCTTAAGTCCATGGGGTCTCAAAGAGTCAGACACAACTGAGCGACTGAACTGAACTGACATAGCCAAAGGCTTTAGTGTTGTAAATGAAGCAGAAGTAGATGTTTTTCTGGAATTCTCTTGCTTTTTCTGTGATCCTACAGATGTTGGAGATTTGATCTATGGTTCCTCTGACTTTTCTAAATCCAGCTTGAACATCTGGAACTTCACGGATCATGTACTATTGAAGCCTGGCTTGGAGAATTTTGAGCATTAATTTGCTAGCATGTGAGATGAGTGTAATTGTGCAGTAGTCTGAACATTTTTTGGCGTTGCCTTTCGTTGGGATTGGAAGGAAAACTGACTTTTCCAGTCCTGTGGCCACTGTTGAGTTTTCCAAATTTGTTGTCATGCTGAGTACAGCACTTTCACAGCATCATCTTTCAGGATTTGAAATAGCTCAGCTGAAATTCCATCACCTCCACTAGCTTTGTAGTGATGCTTCCTAAAGCCCACTTGACTTCACATTCCAGTATGTCTGGCTCTAGGTGAGTGATCACATCATCGTGGCTATCTGGGTCATTAAAATCTCTTTTGTATAGTTCTTCTGTGTATTCTTGCCACCTCTGCTTAATATTGTCTGCTTCTGTTAGGGCCATACCATTTCTGTCCTTTATTGTGCCCATCTTTTCATGAAATGTTCCCTTGGTATCTCTAATTTTCTTGAAGTGATCTCTAGTCTCTACCATTCTATTGTTTTCTTCTATTTTGTTACCTTGATCACTTAGGAAGGATTTCTTACCTCTCCTTGCTGTTCTTCAAACTCTGCCTTTAGATGGATATATCTTTCATTTTCTCCTTTGCTTTAAACCAACTTTTTCGCTTTCCTCTTTCACTTTCATCAAGAGGCTTTTTAGTTCCTCTTCACTTTCTGCCATAAGGGTGGTGTCATCTGCATATCTGAGGTGATTGATATTTCTCCCAGCAATCTTGATTCCAGCTTGTGTTTCTTCCAGTCCAGCATTTCTCATGATGTACTCTGCATATAAGTTAAATAAGCAGGGTGACAATATACAGCCTTAATGTCCTCCTTTTCCTATTTGGAACCAGTCTGTTGTTCCATGTCCAGTTCTAACTGTTGCTTCCTGACCTGCATACAGATTTCTCAAGAGGCAGGTCAGGTGGTCTGGTATTCCCATTTCTTTCAGAATTTTCCACAGTTTATTGTGATCCACACAGTCAAAGGCTTTGGCATAGTCAATAAAGCAGAAATAGATGTTTTTCTGGAACTCTCTTGCTTTTTCCATGATCCAGCGGATGTTGGCAATTTGATCTCTGGTTCCTCTGCCTTTTCTAAAACCAGCTTGAACATCTGGAAGTTCACGGTTCACATATTGCTGAAGCCTGGCTTGGAGAATTTTGAGCATTACTTTACTAGCATGTGAGATGAGTGCAATTGTGCAGTAGTTTGAGCATTCTTTGGCATTGCCTTTCTTTGGGATTGGAATGAAAACTGACCTTTTCCAGTCCTATGGCTACTGCTGAGCTTTCCAGATTTGCTGGCATATTGAGTGCAGCACTTTCACAGCATCATCTTTCAGGATTTGAAATAGCTCCACTGGAATTCCATCACCTCCACTAGCTTTGTCCATATGATGCTTTCTAAGGCCCACTTGACTTCACAATCCAGGATGTCTGGCTCTAGATGAGTGATCACACCATCATGATTATCCGGGTCATGGAAATCTTTTTTGTACAGTTCTTCTGTGTATTCTTGCCCCCTCTTCTTAATATCTTCTGCTTCTGTTAGGTCCATACCATTTCTGTCCTTTATCGAGCCCATCTTTGCATGAAATTTTCCTTTGGTATCTCTAATTTTCTTGAAGAGATCTCTAGTCTTTCCCATTCTGTTGTTTTCCTCTTTTTCTTTGCACTGATTGCTGAAGAAGGCTTTCTTATCTCTTCTTGCTATTCCTTGGAACTCTGCATTCAGATGCTTAAATCTTTCCTTTTCTCCTTTGCTTTTTGCTTCTCTTCTTTTCACAGCTATTTGTAAGGCCTCCCCAGACAGCCACTTTGCTTTTTTGCATTTGTTTTCCATGGGGATGGTCTTGATCCCTGTCTCCTGTACAATGTCACAAACCTCATCACAGTTAGGCTGTGGTTATTATAGGTACTTCTTTGATGAAAACCTCAGAGGCATGTGCCATTTCATAACATTATATCAAGGAAACACAACAGCAACATCACTGTTGATGGTGATCTTGAGAACATGGATAAGGTAGTATTATTTGAATTTCTCCACTGTAAAGTTTCTCATTTTCCCCCTTTCCTAAACTGTTAGGTACAGTGTCAGTATGCACAGTCCATGCTTGAAGAGTGGAGAGTTATCTCCATCTCCTTTATGGTAGAGAATCTTTATAAATCATGCAAAATTATCCTGCATGGGAAATCTGTCCCTTCTCCATTTATTTATTCAATCATTTATAGGTATTACAGTGGACTCAAGGGTATTTATTTTATATCTTGATACTATATCCAATACTACTTTATGGATTTTGTTGTTAAAATTATTCTAGTTTTATCCATTGGAAACTCTAAGATATTAAGAAGAGGTGGCAAGAATACACGGAAGAACTGTACAAAAAAGATCTCCACGACCCAGATAATCATGATGATGTGATCACTCACCTAGAGCCAGACATCTTGGAAGTGAAGTCAAGTGGGCCATAGAAAGCATCACTACGAACAAAGCTAGAGGAGGTGATGGAATTCCAGTGGAGCTGTTTCAAATCCTGAAAGATGATGCTGTGAAAGTGCTGCACTCAATATGCCAACAAATTTGGAAAACTCAGCAGTGGCCACAGGACTGGAAAAGGTCAGTTTTCCTTCCAATCCCAAAGAAAGGCAATGCCAAAGAATGCGTAAACTACCACACAATTGCACTCATCTCACAAGCTAGTAAAGTAATGCTCAAAATTCTCCAAGCCAGGCTTCAGCAATACGTGAACCGTGAAATCCCTGATGTTCATGCTGGTTTTAGAAAAGGGAGAGGAACCGGAGATCAAATTGCCAACATCTGCTGTTTCATGGAAAAGGCAAGAGAGTTCCAGAAAACCATCTGTCTCCGCTTTATAGACTATGCTAAAGCCTTTGACTGTGCTGCAGCCATGAAATTAACAGACGCTTACTCCTTGGAAGAAAAGTTATGACCAACCTAGATAGTATATTCAAAAGCAGAAACATTACTTTGCCGTCTAAAGTCCATCTAGTCAAGGCTATGGTTTTTCCAGTGGTCATGTATGGGTGTGAGAGTTGGACTACAAAGAAAGCTGAGCACTGAAGTATTGATGCGTTTGAACTGTGGTGTTGGAGAAGACTCTTGAGAGTCCCTTGGACTGCAGGGAGATCCAACCAGTCCATTCTGAAGGAGATCAGCCCTGGGATTTCTTTGGAAGGAATGATGCTAAAGCTGAAACTCCAGTACTTTGGCCACCTCATGTGAAGAGTTGACTCACTGAAAAAGACTCTGATGTTGGGAGGGGTTGGGGGCAGGAGGAGAAGGGGACGACAAAGGATGAGATGGCTGGATGGCATCTTGGACTTGATGGACGTGAGTCTGAGTGAACTCTGGGAGATGGTGATGGACAAGGAGGCCTGGCGTGCTGTGATTCATGGGGTCGCAGAGTCGGACACGACTGAGCGACTGAACTGAACTGAACTGGGTCTCTTTGACATACCCCCATTGAAGTGGAATTTTTGTTGTTGTTCAGTCGCTAAGCTGTGTCTGGCTCTTTTCAACCCCAAGGACTGCAGCATGCCAGGCTTCCCTGTCCTTCACTATCACCTGGAATTTTCTCAAACTCATGTACACTGAGTTGGTGATGCTATCCAACCACCTCATCCTCTGTTGTCTCTTTCTCCTCCTGCCATCAATCTTTCCCAGCATCAGTGTCTTTTCCAATGATTTGGCTCTTTGCATCAGGTTGCCAAAATGTTGGAGTTTCAGCATAAGTCCTTCTAATGAATATTCAGGGTCCATTTCCTTTAGGATTGACTGATTTGATCTCGATCTCTCTCTCTCTCTCTCTTTTTTTTTTTTTTTTTGACATTTGCTTACTTTACGGTACTTTAAAGTGCTATAGCTCATCTTTTATTAATCTATTTCCCACTCCAGTGAATACTCCAGTGCAAGAATCAGATGTTTCTCCAAGAAGCCATTTTTCCATTTCTTAGAGTCTTATATTTGATACTGAGTTCTAGATGCTAGGTGTGCTTTTGTTAGTTTTTAATCCATTAGAGAACAAGGGATGTAAAGAAATCTAAAAGGACCAAATCAAAATGGAAGGTAGCCTTTTCTATGTGAGAGAGAAGTTTGCCAATTTCTACTGAAAGCAGTTGTCAGATCTTGGCTTAGATGGACAAAGTATTCTGCTGAGGCATTTTTTGACTGTGTATGAGTTGTCTCACAGAATTGAACCTATAAACTTAATACAGGGCTAACTTTCCTGCCTGTTGACTTGATTCTTTCCAAGGGATTTGTGCTGAATATTGGACAGTGAAGGAAACTAGGGACATCATTTCAGATCTTGTAAATGTTAAATGAACTATAAGGTTTTTATGAATAAATTCATGTCCATAAGTTTAATACTTTTGATGAAGTTGATATTTTGTCTTGCAAAAATGAAACTTAATGAAAGCTAAAGAGAAAAAATAATTAAGAAAAATGTATTGCCCTATTTGTATTCAAAATAATAAACTTACATTTTAAAAACATCTCACAAAAGGCCTTCAAGCCCCAGTATCTTTATGATGAACAAAACATTTCAGGAAGGAAAAAGTGCTTTCAGATAAAAGAGAAGACAGTAAGTTTTTCTCATCTAATAAACTGTCACAATTCATCATAACAGCACCAAAATAATATACAGTGAGAAAAGAAAAAATTATCTCTCAAGAACATGAACTCAAAACAGAATATTAGCATATTGAATCTTGTCATATATGATACCATCAAGTGGAGTTTAGTCCAGTTAAGAGAAACTGATTTAGTAATCAATAATTTATTATTAAAAATATATTTTCCTCAATGGATAAAAATGAATAGAGTTAAACAAGTACACATGGTAAAACTTTTCAACATAGCTGAAAACTTTCTTAATTTGATAAAGTTTCAGTACAAAAGCATCAGATATTAGGATTCTTCATAGCTAAATAGGGCTTCCCAGGTGGTGCTAGTGATAAAGAACCTGACTACCAGTGCAGAAGACGTAAGAGTTGGGGGTTCGATCCCTGGATCAGGAAGACTCCCTGGAGGAGGGCATAACCACTCCAATATTCTTGCCTGGAGAATCTCCTGGACAGAGGAGCCTGGCAGGTTATAGTCCATAGGGCTGCAAAGAGTCAGACACAGCTGAAGTGACTTAGCACAGCACAACAGCACAGCTAAATAAGTTATTAAACACTGTCCCTTGACTTTGGGAAAAAGACAGAGTGTCTCCATTTTTGACCGGCTTCATTCATTTGGCAGAATTCTTTGAGATTCATGCACATTGTTTTATGTGTCAATAACTCATTCCTTTTATTGGTGAATGCTAGTTCATTGTGTGAATATGGCATAATTCGATTATATATTCACAGTTGATGGGCATTTGGATTTGTTTCATTTTTACTACTACGAATATAGCTGCTATATGCTTTGTATGGAAATGTTTCAGTTCTCTTAGTTAAATATCTAGTGGTGAAATTGCTAGGCAACGTTGTACTTATTTAACTTTATCAGAAACTGACAAACTCTTCCAAAATGGCTGTACTATTTTATTTGAGAACTTGTTTCTTTCTTGAAATAAGAATTTAGGTCTTTCCATTTCTCAGGAAGCTGATTTAGCAGTATTCCATAAGTTTTGATACATTGTATGTTATTTTCACTCAGTTGAAAATATTTACTAATTTCCCTTGAGATTTTTCTCTTTGCCCATGGATTATTTAGACATATCTTGTTTAGTTCACATTTCTTTTGAGATTTATCTCTAATCTTTATTGATTTATACTTTAATTCCATTATAGTCAGCAGACATACTTTGTATGATTTCAAATATTTTACATTGTTAGGGTCTGTTTTATAAACCAGGTTAGAATTGTCTTGGTTAATATTGCATACACACTTAAAAACGATGTGTATTTTGCTGTTTGGGGGGTGAGGGGGAGCGGGGATATTCTATAAATATCAGTTCAGTTCAGCTGCTAAGTCTAGTCGGACTTTTTGCAACCTCATGAACCACAGCATGCCAAGCCTCCTTGTTCATCACCAACTCTCGGAGTTCACCCAAAGCCATATTCATTGAGTTGGTGATGCCATCCAACCATCTCATCCTCTGTCATCCCCTTCTCCCCCTGCCCTCAATCTTTCCCAGCGTCAAGGTCTTTTCAAATGAGTCAGCTCTTCACATCAGGTGGCCAAAGTATTGGAGTTTCAGCTTCAATAACAGTCCTTTCAATGAACACCCAGGACTGATCTCCTTTATGATGGACTGGTTGGATCTCTTTGCAGTCCAAGGGACTCTCAAAAATCTTCTCCAACACCACAGTTCAAAAGCATCATTTCTTCAGTGCTCAGCTTTCTTAATAGTCCAACTCTCACATCCATACATGATTACTGGAAAAACCATAGCCTTGAGTAGATGGACCTTTGTTGGCAAAGTAATGTCTTTGCTTTTTAATATGCTGTCTAGGTTGGTAATAGCTTTCCTTAGAACCCATCAGTTGATGATGCTCAGTTCTTTTGAATCTTCGCTGATTTTGTCTACTAGTTCCATTTCTCATGAATAAAAATTCTACTGCTCTAATTGGGAACTCTATTTTTATTGGCTTCCATGATAGCTCCATTGGTAAAGAATCTGCCTGCAATGCAGGAGACCCCATTCCAATTCCTGGGTCAGGAAGATCAGCTGGAGAAGAGATAAACTGCTCACTCCAGTATTCTTGGGCTTCCCTTGTGGCTCAACTGGTAAAGAATCCACCTGCAGTACAGGACACCTGAGTTCAATCCCTGGGTTGGGAAGCTCCTCTGGAGAAGAGAAAGGCTATTTACCCCAATATTCTGGCCTGGAGAATTCCATGCACTGGGTTTATAGTCATGGGGTTGCAAAGACTTGGACAAAACTGAGTGACTTTCACTTTTCATTTTTACTTATTTTTACACTTCATTCATTTCTTTAAGTTTTTACTTGTTATGTACATGTCCATGTAGGGCTGTTATGGCTTCTTGGTATATTTAACATTTTGTCTTTTTGTACTGTAGTTTTTCTTAACTTCTGGTAACTTTCTTTGCTCTGAAGTCTACTTTAGTGTGAATATATTCACCCTGTTGTATGAAAAATGGGGTGTGAGAGGATGGTCATGTTTCAGGTCTTGGATGAGTCTCTGGGGAGGGCTGCCAAGTGAGAATCTTTGGCTTCACACAGGGAAGAATTCAAGAGTGAGCCATAGTGAAATCAAAGCAGGTTTACTGAGAGAGATATACACTCCATAGACAGGATGTGGGCTATCTCAGAAAGCAAGAGTAGCACCGACATATGGAATTGGTTAGTTCTTGTTGGCTCGGTAACTTCATAGGCTAGTGAGCATGAGTGTTATTCCAAGTATTTTGAGAAAGCCAGGAATTAGGCCACTGCCCATTTTGGGACCTTTTATGGTTAGCTTTGGAACTGTCATGGCACCTGTGGGAGTGTCACTTAGCATGCTAATATATTACAGTGAGTACATAATGAGGTTCAAGGTCTACTGGAAGTCGAATCTCCAGTCGTCTTGATCTCAGTAGGTTCCAACTGGTATTTTTGGCATCCTGTTCTTAATGGTTGTGTCATTCTTTCAATGGTTGTGCCCTGCCCCCTTCCTTCCCATCTCAGCCCCAGCTTTCTCTTGATTAGTGTTTGCGTGGTAAATATTTTTCCATCCATTTAATTTTAAGCTGATATGAGTTTCTTGTAGCTACCATGATGTGAGGTTGATTTTTAAAACCCATTTCATCAATCTCTCTTTCTGTTAGTGTATTAAGATTATGTAGATCCAAATAGTCCACAAACAACTCTATGGGCTTGCATCCCTTTACTCCTCGCTCTCCAAAATTTTCCTTGTACTTTCCAGGTCCCCAGTATTCCACCTTCTCTCTCCTCTGGCCTGAAATGTGGGTCTTTAGACACTCTGCCTATCTTGCTCTTTCCATGACTGTGTACCATCAGGGGCATGGGAGAACAGAATAAGAAAAAATCATGTCTTCTGGACTATTGGGTAACGGAGCAAAAAACAACTGGGGTTCTTCATTCTAAGCACTTTATTTGCAAACGTGCATCACGAATCTTCAAGAGAGATTTGTAATATTCAGATTCAACTGTTTGCCCATAGAGCTCATTTTTAAATTTTAATGGCTTCCCTCTAAGCATTTCTTTGAGTGAGTGTTTCACAACGTAGGCTCTTATATCTTATTATATTTCACACTTTGTTCAAGGAAATAATCTCTTTTTACCTTCAAACCACCCTCACCATGACTGATTAGCATATATATATATATATTCATTAGATGAAAGCCTAAGCAGTCTCTATTAGATACTTACAAAGAGTTCAGAACATTAGTGCTTTGTCTAACATGGCCCTTTAAGGATAGTAATCTTTTTTTTTTTTTTCTCAACCTCCTGAAAATGCAATCCACCCTGTTAAATTGGCCCCCATCCCAATCTTCTTCTATTGTCCAAAGTGAGTAATGAGTTGATAGGGCATTTATCAAGAATTTCTCATTGCTTGCTGCTCCTGAATAGCTCCACCATGTGAACTGATTCTGTACCTATGACTCAAAATCAATTTGACAGGTAGAAGTTGCCTTCAAACTTTTGATGGGAACAAGAAGAGAGACAGTGACCTGAATTTTTCTCCAGCCTTTCAACATTTGTTGACAAAGAAATTTTTAAAGGTTACAGAGTAAAGGATGGTGATTTTAGAGAAGGGAGGGGTTGGAATTTTATTTGATTTCATGATCAAACAAATTGACTAACTTGGATTAATTCTAAGTTCTGAATGTAGGATAAGTCTGCTCTCATAAAATCCCAGTGTTCTGTCCACTTCAAATGTATTCAGAGCATGAACTATTGTCACTTCATGTGTTGTGCTTTTGACAAGTGTAATCCTTTTAGAAAGGTCTTAACTGAAATTATGTTAGGAAAGCCCACAGTGACAACAGTGAATTTGAGAAACTCATCTATCCTTTTTAAATAATTGACAGAACTGTGGGAAGTTTTTTGTTTGTTTGTTTTATAAAACCCTAATTTGAGCTTTATTGACCAATTTCCAAATTTTAAATGTCTTTCTGTGATTCTCTCTGCCAATGGTATTCATTTGTCAATGACTGAGGAAAAATTTCAAATTACGCAGCAGAGTTCTTGTTGTGGTTAAAACCTATTGTGTACTAAGCATTCACTAACTACTAGGGATAATTCTGGAGAAGGCAATGGCACCCCACTCCAGTACTCGCCTGGAAAATCCCAAGGACGGAGGAGCCTGGTGGGCTGCAGTCCATGGGGTTGCGAAGAGTCGGACATGACTGAGCGACTTCACTTTCACTTTTCACTTTCATGCATTGGAGAAGGAACTGGCAACCCCCTCCAGTGTTCTTGCCTGGAGAATCCCAGGGATAGGGGACCCTGGTGGGCTGCTGTCTATGGGGTCGCAGAGAGCTGGACATGACTAAAGCGACTTAGCAGCAGCCGCAGCAGCAGCAGCAGGGATAACTCTAAATATTGTACATGTATTATTTTACTCAATCATAACTATAGTTCTATGAAATTAATAGGAATATTTTATTCTTTTCTGTCTTCTACCAACAGGAAGACTGAAAGTAAGTTACTTTGTCCAAAGGCAGAGATAGTAAGGGACTAACCTAAGATTCAGACACACATAGTCTTTGTTCAGACTGTGAGTATTTAATTGTGGCCTGTAGGGTATAAAAGTGAATGTAAAAGTATAGGCTCTGGAGTAAAAGTACCCCAGATTCCAGTCTCTCCTCTGTATTAGTTTTGTGACCTTGAGTAAATTGTTCAATCTATTTAAACCTCAATGTCCTCATCTGTAAATCAAGAGTAAGAAAGGTATACATCTCATAGGATCTTTGTAAAGATTAAAGATGTTTATGCATGTACTTGGTAAAATCAAGTAAACAATCAGTAATTGTTACCTGTTGTTTTGACACCTCCCACTATTATTCTTTCAGGAAACTTTCTCCAAATAAATTGGTTAGTTTCCCTATGGAAACTTCTGCTAAAGTCTTGCTGCAAAAAAAAAAAAAAAATGTAGCAATACAGTAAAAGTTAAGTGTTTTGCAAGCCACACACAAGATTTCCTGCAAGAACACATTATTTTAAATCATTCTTGAATTTATCTTTCCTTTTTCAAAGGTGTAGCAGTTCAATAACATCATCGTAAACTTCATCATCACCAACTATCATGTTCATGATCAATAAAGGCATAAAATAGTGCTTTTAAATATATGCTCTGATCAGCAAAGAAATAGCATCCCTGCCCTCTCTATTGACCACAGGGATAGCCTGCCTGCTTGAATCTCCTTTCAATTTTCTACCTGGTTTCAATCAGCTTCACAAAGTATAGCACCGAATCAAGAATTTTACTTATGGAATGGATTATCTGATTTGTGAGAAGCAAATGTATGTGTTGACATAATTCATTAACAGGGCTTCCCAGGCGGCACTAGTGTTAAAGAACCAGCCTGCCAATGCAGGAGACATAAGAGATGCAGGTTCTATCTCTGGATCAGGAAGATCCCCTGGAAGAGGGCATGGCAACCCACTTCAGTATTCTTGTCTAGAGAATCACATGGACGGAGGAGCCTGGTGGGTTATGCTATGGGTTGATGGGGTCTCAAAGAGTCAGACACGAATGAAATGACTTAGCACATGTGCACACATAATTCATTAACAGATACTAAGCAGATTTACCTCCATAAGAGCCCAGTGGAACTATAAATTCATAACAAATATTCCTGAATTTTAGAATTTTTTCATTGTACTTAATGTATGAAAAATGGCTAAACAAGTTCAAAAATTCCGTTCATTTATCATATAGTTTTTGCTTTATTTTTGATTTTTTTTTATTGCATTCTAGGTACTTTTTAGAATAAATAGACTGATTCTTCTCTCTAAAATTCAGATTTAGTAGTAATATACTTAAACATTTTACCTAAATTGAAGGTTATTTGCTAATTTTACATGTGAACTTTCCTTGGTAGAATCCAGTAGAGTAACATGTTTACATGTTACAGTAACATTATTTCACGTTACAGTATCTGCCTATAATTGCCTTTACCCTTCAATGCTTTAATGCAATACGTAAAGCCTTTATTTATATCCCCTTCTTGAATTGCCTGTTTTGACCCTTATGCTCATCAAGTCTGTGGCCCTGGTCTTAGAGTATGATTATGTACCCAGAAAGGAATTTTGCTTTATAAAGGTAAACTGTCTTGCTTCCACAAGTTATCAGTAATATATCTCATCCTTCCAATAAGGGAAAGTTCATGTATTATCATACCATGTCTGATACTGACATATTCTTGTCCCTCTAGCCACCAATCAAGAGGGTGTTGGTGACTCTAGACACCACCCAGACAACTTAAGGGCATGAATTTAAGTAGTCAGCTATAACATACATGGGTTGCATTTTTCTTTGCTTGATTAATTTGTCCTTAAGGGGAAAAGGGATCTGGATTAATCTTGATGCTGTGAAAATGGTCTAAGAAGAGTTACCAACTCTCTACTCTTTCTGTTCCGTCTTTTTTATTTTCTACTACTCTAGTTTGTTCTATTCTTTCCCCACACCTACTCCATTGCTCTTCTTGTGGTCAGATCCAATGGCCATTTCTCTTTATTTAACCTAGCTTCATCTCTCATCGGCAGCATGTAACATAGTTCCCAGTGGCATGTACCATGTTCTTTCTCTTGTCCCACCATGGCAAACCTATCTGGGATTGTGGGATCATGCACAGTTAGTGCTCCCAGATTTCTTCTCAGTGTCCTTTCACAGTTGCTCGTGTTGAATTCTGGGAAGTTGAGTCTTCTTATTTTGATATACTATATATATTTCTAAGTATCTCATATAGTTTCAAAGCTGGAAATACTCTCAGTATTCTGATGACTCTCAGATTTGAAGCAAGAGTCATGCGCTTGCCCTTGAGTTCTGGATTGAGAGATAAAATGAAAACTAATATAATACATTTACATGTCTCAACTTATGTCTCCCAATTTTCCATTGAAATATGTTCCTTTATCTCTTCCCCATCTCACTGTTCCATTTTTCACTTCAAACTATAGTTATTCTTTTTTTGTCACTTTATTTTTTAATGGAAGGATAATTGCTTTACAGAATTTTGTTTTTATAGTTATTCTTAATTTATTTCTATATTGTAGAACATGGAGAACTAATTTGAGCCAAGCTTCTATATGAAAATATTAGTGGAAAACTGAATGTTATGTTCTTCCATTTACTTTAATCTCCTTTATTCCTTTAGCTTTGGTCTCATTTTATTTACTGTCCTACCAAGGAGGCCTCTCTGGATTCTTAATTTTTATTATATTTTTATATTGCTTGTTTAATATAGAGACCATGCATAGCAAATAAGGATAGTCAAAAAAATGTGTCTAAACTGTAAGTGTTGAAAGAAAGAAGAGCAAATTTCAGATTTACTATATCCCTTTTCTATGAATTCATTTCAATTTAAAACCACTATAATAATGACTGTAATTTTTATTTATGAAGAGCTGACAACTGACTCCATAGCATCAAGCATGAAGTCAAAGATAAAACAGGTAATATGTCTTAATCAGTCAGCATGTAGAATCAGGGGAAAATATCCATATCATAACCATTCCATTTTTCCCCCAAAATTTGTAAATGTATTCCCTCTTATGTAAGAAAATGAAATAATGATGCATAGATGCCAGATACCTTTATAACTGAAGTTAGGTATTTTGGGTGCCTCAGTGGTGAAGAATTCACCTGCCAATGCAGGAGATGCAGGAAACATGGGTTCAATCCCTGGGTTGGGAAGATCCCTTGGAGGAGAAAATGACAACCCACTCCAGTATTCTTGCCTGGTAGATCTCATGGGCAGAAGAGCCTGGTGGGCTACAGTCCTGTAGCGGGCTACAGGAATTTTGTTGACTCAAAATACCTTCGTGCTCACTCACTAAGTTGTGTCCTACATTTTGTGTTCCTCCATGAAAGTGAGTGAGTTGGTCTCTAAGTCAAAATTTTCTCTCTACACACAATTAATAACTTAGGAACAAGAAACTAAAAGGTTTGAAAAGCAGAAGCTTTGTATAATTGCCTCATTGAAAAGAAAACCTTTTGACATATCTAGCATCATATACCTCTGAATCAAGAGTGAATTCTAGCCAAGACTAAGTCTGCCTTTTTAGAGGTTAGCAAGGCCAGTTGGTAAAGCAGAAGTGCTCTCGATGGACTTAAGATTCTAGAAGACACCTTGTTGTTATAACTTTTGAGGACAGAGGTCAATTGTAAGTGGCAGTATAAAACAAAAAACTACTATAAAAGTTCACTGAAACATTTGTAGAGAAAAGCTATCATCTGAAAGCTAAGAACCCTTCTGGAAAAGTATATATTTACAAAGCTAGACTAGGGAAAAAAATAAAAACAAACGTCTAGTTATAAGACAGCCAGGAAAAACGGTTTCTCTCTTCTTCCTTCCCCTCCTCCAAATCCATCAGAGATCCCATGTTCTTTCCTTTTTTGCCTGTATTGAAAAGTATGATAAAGATGATAAAAAGAGGAGGAGGAAGTCTTCCATTCTTCAGGATATGTTATCTGAAGACTTCTAATGCTTTTAGATATTCAAAAGATTATGACTTTTGGTGGCAGATACAGTTACATTGAATGAAGTTACTTAAACCAGGGTTTGAAAGTTTTTTTCCTAGAAATGGCCAGATAGTATATAAATATTTTAGGTTGTGTACACCATATGGTTTCTGTTACAACTGTGCAACTCTGCCAACATAGGGTGAAAGTATTCAAAGAATAAACGTAAACAAATGGGCATGGCTATGTTCCAATAAAACTTTATTAGAGAAACAGTTGGAGGGCCAGATTTGGCCTGCAAGTCTTTTGTTGCTGATCACTACCACAATGATTGAAAAATGTAAGGATATCTTTTCTAGAAAAATGGACAAATTTTTAGCACAAAGTTTGCTAGACCCATGGTTTCAGGAGCCTCACTCAAGGTGTTTGGTTCATATTACAAACAAACAAACAGATGAACATTTCTAACATCCTTTTAATTTTTGTTTTTAAATTAAAACAGAATAATTTTTATTAAAACAAAATAATGTGTTATTTACATGAATTGGGCATCAGTGATACACAATTTCACTGATCTCACACACTAGCAGAGTAATGCTCAAAATTTTCCAAGCTATGCTTCAACAATATGTAAACTGAGAACTTCCAGATGTTCAAGCTGGATTTAGAAAAGGCAAAGCAAACAGAAATCAAATTGCCAAGATCCACTGGATTGTAGAAAAAGCAAGAGGATTTGAGAAAAACACCTACTTCGGCTTCATTGAATATGCTAAAGCCTTTGACTGTGTGGATCACAAGAAACTGGAAAATTCTTAAAGAGATGGAAATAGCAGACCACCTCACCTGTCTCCTGAGAAACCTGTATGCAGGTCAAGAAGCAACAGTTAGAACCAGACATGGAACAACAGACTGGTTCCAAATTGGGAAAGAAGTACAAGGCTGTAAATGGTCACCCTGCTTATTTAACTTATATGCAGAGTACATCATGTGAAATGTCGGACTGGATGAAGCACAAGTTGGAATCTAGATTGCCAGGAGAAATATCAATAACCTCAGATATGCAGATGCTGCTGCTGCTGCTAAGTCACTTCAGTCATGTCTGACTCTGTGCGACCCCATAGATGGCAGCCCACCAGGCTCCCCCGCCCTTGGGATTCTCCAGGCAAGAACACTGGAGTGGGCTGCCATTTCCTTCTCCAATTCGTGAAAGTGAAAAGTGAAAGTGAAGTCGCTCAGTCACGTCTGACTCCTAGCGACCCCATGGACTGCAGCCTACCGGGCTCCTCCATCCATGGGATTTCCCAGGCAAGAGTACTAGAGGGGTTGCCATTGCCTTTTCCTATATGCTGATGACACCACCCTTATGGCAGAAAGTGAAGAAGAACTAAAGAGCCTCTTGATGAAAGTGAAAGAGGAGAGTGAAAATGTTGGCTTAAAACTCAACATTCAAAAAACAAAGATCATGGCATCCAGTCCCATCGCTTCATGGGAAACAGATGGGGAAACAATGGAAACAGTGACAGACTTTATTTTCTTGGTCTCCAAAATCACTGCAGATGGTGATCATAGCCATGAAATTAAAAGACGCTTGGTCCTTGAAAGAAAAGCTATGACCAACTTAGACAGCATATTAAAAAGCAGAGACATTACTTTGCCAGCAAAGGTCCATCTAATCAAAACTGTTTTTTTCCAGTAGACATGTATGGATGTGAAAGTTGGACCATATAGAAAGCTGAGCACTGGAGAATTGATATTTTTGAACTGTGGTGTTGGAGAAGACTCTTGAGAGTCCCTTGGACAGCAAGGAGATCAAACCAGTCAATCCTAAAGATAACAACCCTGAATGTTCATTGGAAGGACTGATGCTGAAGTTGAAGCTCCAATACTTTGGCCATCTGATGCAAATAACCAACTTATTGGAAAAGACCTTGCTTCTGGGAATCATTGAAGGCAGGAATAGAAGGGGATGACAGGATGAGATGATTAGATGACATCACAGATTGAATGGACATGAGTTTAAGCAAGCTCTGGGGGATGGTGAAGGACGGGGAAGCCTGGTGTGCTGCAGTCCATGGGGTCACTAAGAGTCAGACACATCTGAGCAACTGAACTGAAAGGAATTCCAAGATCTGAACCCCAATTTTTGGCACTGCACTGAAAGGAAATAAAGAATATCTAAATGGTTGTTTGCTGTGATTTTCTTGGGCAAACTGGGCCATAAATCTGGCATTTGTCCAGTCAAGCTTATGTTAAAACAGTAGACTGTCTGTAAACAAGCTGCAAATTCTCAGGAAGTTTTTGAAATCTTAAAAGATTAAATACGTTTAAAGTCTAAGGTGGTTGAACAATGGGGTACAATTGTAGCCTATACTACTTTAGTCAGTATTACATGCATATAATTGTCACCGTATCCTAATATGTGTGTGTCAGTCACTCAGTCATGCCTGACTCTGTTACTCCACAGACTATAGCCTGCCAGGCTATTCTGTCCATGGAATTCTCCAGGCAAGAACACTGGAGTGGGTAATCCATTTCTTCCTCCAGGGGATCTTCTCAACCCTGCATTACAGGCAGATTCTTTACCATCAGAGCCATATGGTTTTCACCAAAGAGTCATTCTGTTGCCATTGTAGATTAGAAAGGGAAAGATGTGTAAATCAGTCTATTACTAGCAATGTTTAGCCATCTGCAAAACTCTGGTTTAAGTGTTAAGCAAATAGTAACAAGCATTCAGTTTTGGAGATATGCGGCCAAGGCCCTGTTTCAGAGGAACTGAAATATGAACGTTATATATGCCATGAAACTGAGTCCCCTCTTTAGGAGCTGCTTAGATGTTAATTAAAAGCTAATGATTTATGCAGTAATGGATGTAACCACAGAAGCACTGGCATCATTAGTGACAAGTGAACAAAGTATGAATCTAGATAGTAAGTGAGTCAAACCATTCTAAGACTGATATATGTTAGATGAAGGATTTATGTAAACAGTGTGGGGTTTTTAAGAATCCAAACATTGGAAGATTTGAAAACTATCTTCCTTACAGAGAAAACAAACAAACAAAAAAAGCTCTTTGATTTTAGAATTCAAAACCATTTTTTACCTTTGTGGGTTTGTAAAATAAAACACCCCTAAAGCTATAGATCCACTATTAAGAAAAAGTTTCTGTGATTTACACAGGTACTTTAAAGAGACTGTTTTGTTTTATCTGGAAGTTCTATTTTCCCACTGTGAAAGCATGAGTATAGGTGGTCCCTTACAGAAGACATGATCTTAAGTATGTAAAAACTAATTATATTCCCATTAGAGTTGAGAGAAAGGAAGGGAAAGCAGTAAATATTTTCAGCTAAAGTAGCATACTTTTCATGTTCACCTGAAGCCTACAGAATTGCTTCACTTAGCCACCAAAGACTAACACCAGTCCTCTTGTCAACTGTCTAAAGCACACGTACACAATCCATAGAGTCCCAGAGCAGCTGCACGCGGTTTTGAATTGTGCACTGTGGCTTTAAAGTCCTTTGCTTCCTGCTTTCCACAGCAACCTTAGAGAGGATAAAAAAGTGTCTTTTTATACACCATGATGTGCATAATGTTTTCTCTCTAGTCTGCATTGTAGAAGGTACATTTTCGGTGACATATAGCATACAGTGTAAATGAGCTGTGGGGTAACAAATTAAAAAGCTTTTATAGAAACCTCTAATTACTATTTATGGCTCCCCTGGTATTACCTAAACTGGCTACTACTCAAATAATTACAAGTTCCCCAATGAATGTGGGGTGTGTATTGTTGACTAACAGCAGATGCAGCCAGTAGTGTGATTTATTATTAAAGGAAAGCCACAAAGGTAATTTTTTAATCTACGATGTGCTTTCTCTGTGTTGCCAGGCAGACAATGAGAAAGGGCATTTAAAAAAATGGTGGCATATTTCTGCCCTGCAATTGTTCTTCTCTAGGGAGGACTCCTCAACCCTGCTATTTTTCTTTAGTACGTAATGTCCCTATCATTAAAAGAGTGAACAGGAATGCCAATTGAGTCATACAGTAATTTAAGTATCATGGAATTTATAGTGCATTTGTAGTTATACAATTAATACATTTACTGAGACCTACCAACAGGCAAAGCGCTATACTATTGTCTTGTGAAAATCACTAAAAAATGGTCCTTAACCTCAAGGGAATTCTGAGCTAGCACATAATTCTTGCTTTGTTATATAATACTATTTCCTAAAATGACAAAATGGGATAAATTTGTAATCCAGTGTTTATGGAGCTCTACTATGTGTTAGCTATTAGTTAGACTCCAGGACCCCAAAATTAATGACCTGGCCTCTAGATGTTCATGATCCAGTGAAGGATGACAAAGAAAGCTACACAAATAGCATTTCTAGATGGTAGAGAGGAGTAAGGGATCTGATTTCCAATCCATATATTATGAGTAGGAGATTAAGTCTGAGTGGAGTTGATGGAAAAAGGGTTTCCCTAATGGCTCAGATGGTAAAGAGCCTGCCTGAAATGTGGGAGACCCGGGTTTGATCCCTGGGTCGGGAAGATTCCCTGGGAGAAAGAAATGGCAACCTACTCCAGTACCCTTGCCTGGAAAATCTCATGGACAGAGGAGTCGGAGCTGATGGAAAGATATCTGGGATAAGGTGGAATATGAGCTTGCTTGAAAGAAAATGTAAGACTTAGCTTGATATGAAATACCTTTTTGTATAAAATAGTGAGTTGATTTGAAAAACATATAAAATATTGAGAAGGATGAAACTAACAGAAAAAAACTTTACAGAAGATGAAATCAATCAGGCTTGTTCTTTAGACATCTGTTTGATCAATGACATAGAGGGAAAATTAAAAAGAAAAATGATATTATTATTTTCATGATGTTTACAGTCTAGCTGGAGAGTGAGAACATCTATTTTGCAGGATCAGATTTGTTTATACATAGGTTGTTGTAATTACAAAAATGGGTTTTGAAGCACAACAATTGTCCCTGGTCTAACTCTTTGAGATTGTGTGAGTGTAAAGAACACATTTGAAATTGCTTTACAAATTCTAAAACCTTAAAGAAATGTCAGTGTTATGACATGACTTAAGGGAGACATAAATATGACTTCTCCCAAAATACCACGTAGTTGACTTTCTTACAATCTGAGTTGCACTGGACAGAGCAGACACTGCTATCCTTTCAGACTTAACCAGAGATAACAAAATGCTGTCAATAATGCTGCCCCTTTGTAAGGCACAATGGCATTATATTTTATGCTATGAACCTTGTATTTGTAGCTGACAATCTAGAAGCCCAGAAGGAAAGTTGCTATCACTTACTGAGACTGAGTGTCAATGCAGGAGTCTTTGCCTCCCAGGTTGGGAGCCCTGGCTCTGTCTCAGAAATCAGGAGATTGGATTGACATATATACACTACTATATATAAAACAGATAACTAGTAAGGACCCATTATGTAGCAGAGGATACTCTATTCAGTACTCCGTGATGACTTATAGGGGAAGAGAATCTAAAAAAGTAGATATATGAGAATATATATTCTCATATATAACTAATGCACTTTGCTATACAGAAGAAACTGATGCAGCATTGTGAATCAACTACACTGCAATGAAATCTAAAATAAGAAAGGTGGGAGAATTTAGGATGGGCCTGAAAACACATCAACATTGGAAAGCACAGAGGCAGCAACAGTCCCAACGGCCAAGAATCCCATGCTTGTATGAATTCCTGGGCAAGACCTAGTTCCATCCTTGACTTGAACCACAGACTTTTGGCAGCAATTGCAGTGTTTTCCAGTGTTGTGATGTATCCCACTTTTTGTGAGTGCAGACTGAGAAGAGATTATAAACCCTCTGAAAGGTGAGATTATAAGAGGGAGAATGAACCTAAGATATAAAGTAAAAACTGGCAGAGGGGAATTTGAAGTCAACCTTACTAGATGATGTAAAAGCAGCTCCTTTATATGCAGCCCAGGTTCATGTTCCAAATATCTTTCATTCGCCAATATTTTATTTTTTTTAAGAAACACTAATTTTGCTTGTTATTTGAATCACAAGATAATGACTATGTACCCTTTGTCCATCACATTTTTCTGAGACGTGGATGAGCACTATATGTATTTGATCTCTTAGAAATGTCACATCATTTTCCATGATTCCATGTCTCAGGGTCCATAAGTATTTGGATTTTTTTTTTTTTCTGCTTAATGCTACCATATGACTCTCCTCATATATATTAGTTTTCCATATTTCTGTCTTTGGACAGGTAGACCCAATGTTGGTATCTCACCATTATGCAGTGTTTCTAAAATCAGCAATTACAATGGCCAGTGGCATTTACTGTAACTGACTTCTTCACTGAGAGTTGTCATAGCCTAGGAAATGAGGTTGGCATGAGCAGTGGACCATCCACCAGTACTTGGAGCTCATTCCAGTGCCAGCAGATTCTAAGTTCTTGGAAAATCATCAGAGTGTCTGGGTGCATTGTCATCTCCTTTTAATATTTAGATTGAATTTATCCAAACTGATGCATTTCTGTCTGAAGAGAATGAATAAAAAAGGCAATGAGATGGGCACACATATTCATTTACCTAATGGGTAATACTGGAATCCTGGTGAATATTATTTCAAATTTATATCCAAAACCTTTACATAAAGTTTTAAATGACTCAACAATTCATGTAATTGGAAATTCCAGTTATTCCATTTAGACATGTGCAGAGCAGGTCTCTAAGACCTAACAAAAGTCTTTCTATTTGTGCATGTTAAATGATTCTGCATTTTCTATTATGGTGTACATATTTTAAACACTAAAGGATTAAGCTTATAAAAATTGTCTAGGGATGACCTGCATAGATAAATAAAACTGTTAATCTGTGAGAAGAAAGTTTGAATTAGAAATTAGATAATTAGGAGTGAAGATATATAATGGAGCAAATAAGTAGATAAGGATGGAAGATAAGGTCCAACAAGGGGCAGAGTCTTAATAAGTTTGCTTACTATCTCATTGATCAACTTGGTACCTACAAATCTTGTACTTTAGTGGAAACAGTAGAAAGTCTATGAGTTGTGTCATATAAAATATAAAAGCAAACCAGTATTTTACTTGATACAGTATAATTGAGCCAATGGCCGATGAACCATGATGGGAGAAACTACATTTTTAAATTAATTTAATGAAAGAATTGTCTGCCCATTAACTGACCCTAGTGTCTTGTGATTGTTTTCATGATTCTTTACATCCAAGTTCTTGCTCATTTTTCCAGTTTTCATAATGAATATTAATCTGCATTGCTTAATTTGCATTCAGAGGAGGTGATCCTTGCAGCAAATCAGTATGGGAGATAACTCCTATTCTTTGCTGTGACTCGTTTTGCATGAGGTTCTAGGAGCAAACTGGGTACTATAATTTCTTTAGAATAGATACAATAATATTTTAGCATCTTTAACTTCCAAATGCCAAATATGATTATTCCATCCAGGAGGAATGGGATATTCTTGGCTTTATCTAATTATACGTTCAGGTTGAAAAGTATACCAAATTATTTAAACCATATTACTATCATTCTAAAAAGATCTCATTATCTCTCACTGAAATATTTTTTTTTTTTTACTGCTTTCAGTTTCACTTTTTTGTTCCAAGCTATTGTGCTTAGAAGCCCTCCTAGAGAAGGTTTTTCTTTGTCACAATGTGGTGAATTTTATCTTTTATTAATATTTTGTTTTCGAAATCCTTGAGAAATGAGCACATTTTCAAAACTATTTCAATACTTCTTCAGGGTTGTGAGCATTCTCTGGTTATACCAGGGAACTTTGTGACTCTCATACAAAAAAATATCAATTTGGATAGGTGCTTTATTATTCTGTTTTTCTTGACTGGAATCAAGTTACTAAAATAAGCATTAAAAACATTCTGTGTCACCTAGTTAATTTCATAGTATTGAAAAGACCCCACCCCTTTCAGGATCTGCACTATTGTGTCATACCCCAGGTGACCTGTCTTATAAAGACAAATACAGATGGCACTGCCTGCTTCCTTACACCTGATGGTAAAGCTGCAAAAATGAAACAGTGTCTGTGAAGTGTTTTGAGATCTCCAGGTAAAAAGAAATCCATAAGTGAAAGACATCCTTGTTATTTTAAATGGAAATGTAAAAGATATTGGTGAAGTAATTCTAGAACTCAGATTATTTCCCCAAACATGGCAGTGCTCTTTCCCTCCCATCACCCACAAGAAGAGAGAAAATTCTCCTTTGAAATATCAAAGTGGATGTAGGGAAAACTCCTTAAACATCTGTGCTTTGGATTATATTATTACAGACATCAATAGATTTCACCACTGGCTGTAAATAAATGAATATTTACTTTGACAAGTCATTCAATATCTTCCATGCTGTCCAGCCAACATATAGTGTGGAATGAAATTAGAGAGCAGGCAATTTCTGTCTGCAGGAATAAATAATTACAATGTACTTACCAAGTGTCTACTTGGGAGCTCCATTAAATTACTATGTAATTAAAAGGCAGTTTGTTCTTTACTCAAGCTACTCAGCTTCTCAGAGTATATGGAAGGTTCCCATAATAGTTAAAGGAATCCCAATATTTTATAGAGCAGCCCAGAACATTGATGGATAACCTCATGTAAATAGATGCATGTTGCTTTCATTAACTGTTCATGAGTGTCAATTAATTCCCATTTTATTTATTTCACTATTTCAAATAAAAAAAAAAAACTCTGTTCTTTCTGGTGGCCAAACACTTAGAATTGGAATACATAATAAATAGTTTATCAAATTGATAAAATTGATTCAACAAACACCCACTCTTTTTT
>SJYQ01105292.1:501171-513489 GCA_006410935.1 Redunca redunca | reverse complement strand
GATGGACCTTTGTTGGCAAAGTAATGTCTCTGCTTTTGAATATACTATCTAGGTTGGTCATAGCTTTTTTTCTAAGGAGTAAACGTCTTTTAATTTCGTGGCTGCAATCACCATCTGCAGTGATTTTGGAGCCCCCCAAAATAAAGTCTGACACTGTTTCCACTGTTTCCACATCTATTTCCCATGAAGTGATGGGACTGGATACCATGATCTTTGTTTTATGAATGTTGAGCTTTAGGCCAACTTTTTCACTCTCCACTTTCACTTTCATCAAGAGGCTTTTTAGTTCCTCTTCACTTTCTGCCATAAGGGTGATGTCATCTGCATATCTGAGGTTATTGATATAGGTACACAAATATCCCCTCCCTTCTGAAACTCCCTCCCATCTCCTCCCCATCCCACCCCTCTAGGTTGATACAGAGCCCCTGTTTGAGTTTCCTGAGTCATACAGCAAATTCCCCTTGGCTATCTATTTTACATATTGTAATGCAAGTTTCCATGATACTCTGTTGCTCTTTCCATACATCTCACCCTCTCCTCCCCTCTCCCCATGCCCCTAAGTCTATCCTCTATGTCTGTTTCTCCATTGCTGTCCTATAAATAAATTCTTCAGTGCATTAGAATATGATATTTATCTTTCTCTTTCTGATTTACTTCACTCTGTATAATAGGCTCTAGGTTCATCTACCTCATTAGAACTGACTCAAATGTGTTCCTTTTTATGGTTGAGTAATATTCCATTGTATATATGTACCACACTTCTTTATCCATTCATCTGTCAATGGACATCTAGGTTGTTTCCATGTTCCAGCTATTGTAAATAGTGATGCAATGAACATTGTCTTTTTTTTTTTTTCATTTTAATCATTTTGAGTGTAAAATTTAGTGGTATTAACTACATTCACAATTCTAGCTCAGTCCTTGTGGGCTCTCTGGGTCCTGGTAAACACAAGATTTGTTTGAGCCATCCAAGTGTCTCTGGCGGGTATGGGGTTTGATTCAAAATGCAATTTCACCCCTCCTACCATCTTGCTAGGGCTTCTCCTTTGCCCTTGGATATGGTGTATCTTTTTGGGGTGGGGTCCAACATTCTCTTGTTGATGATTGTTGAAAAGCAAGTTGTAAATTTGGAGTTCTTGCAGAAGAAGATGAGCACACATCCTTCTACTCCACCATCTTGACTTTCTGGCTGTGAGCCTTTAGGATGTGGGGATCAAAGTCTATAGAGTGAACTTTTGGACTCTGGGGGAGAGAGAGAGGGAGAGGGTGGGATGAGATGGGAGAATGGCATTGAAACATGTATACTATCATGTAAGAAACGAATCGCCAGTCTATGTCCAATGCAGGATGCAGGATGCTTGGGGCTGGTGCATGGAGAGGACCCAGAGAGATGTTATGGGGTGGGAGGTGGGAGGGGATTCATGTTTGGGAACGCATGTACACTCGTGGTGAATTCATGTCAATATTTGGCAAAACCAATATAGTATTGTAAAGTAAACTAAAGTTAAAATAAAAATTAAAATAAAAAAGGGGGGGGACACCAGGATCCAAACTGTGAGACCAGGCCCAGCGTCCGTGCATGTGAATTTTCAGAAGAAGATTCACCTCTCTGTTCACACAGCCTTGATCAGCAAACCTGCACCTTGCCTGACAGCAAGCTTTGTTGCTCACAGAAGTCAGTAGCACAGTAATCCAAGCATATGCCCTGACGAGTAATGCTGAAGAAGCTGTGGTTGAATGGTTCTGGGAAGACCTGTAAGAACTAGAACTAACACCCAAAAGAGATGTTCTGTACATTGGAGGGGACTGGAATACAAAAGTAGGAAGTCAAGAGATACCTGGAGTAAAAAGCAAATTTGGCCTTGGAGTACAAAATGAACCAGGAGAAAAACTAACAGAATTTCATCAAGAGAATGCACTGGTCATACCAAACACCCTCTTCCAACAACACAAGAGAAGACTCTACACATGGACATCACCAGATGGTCAATACTGAAATCAGATTGATTATATTATTTGCAGTCAAAGATGGAGAAGCTCTATACAGTCAGCAAAAACAAGACTAGGAGCTGAGTATGGCACAGATCATGAACTCCTCATTGCAAAATTCAGGCTTAAATTGAAGAAAGTAGGGAAAACTACCAGACCATTTAGGTATGACCTAAATCAAATCCCTTACAATTATACAGTGGAAGTGAGAAATAGATTGAAGAGATTAGATCTGATAGACTGACTGAAGAACTATGGATGGAGATCTGTGACATTTTACAGGAGGCAGTGATCAAGACCATCCCCAAGAAAAATAAATACAAAAGGGCAAAATGGTTGTCTGAGGAGGCCTTACAAATAGCTGAGAAAAGAAGAGAAGGGAAAGGCAAAGGAGAAAAGGAAAGGTATAACCATTTGAATGCAGAGTTCCAGAGAATAGCAAGAAGAGATAAGAAAGCCTTCCTCAGTGACTAATGCAAAGAAATAGAAGAAAACAATAGAATGGGAATGATTAGAGATCTTTTCAAGAAAATTAAAGATACCAAGGGAACACTCCATTCAAAGATGGACACAATAAAGGACAGAAATGGAATGGACCTAACAGAAGCAGAAGATGTTAAGAAGAGGTGGCAAGAATACACAGAAGAACTATACAAAAAAGATCTTCACAACCCAGATAATCAAAATGGTGTGATCACTCACCTAGACCCAGACATCCTGGAATGCGAAGTCAAGTGGGCCTTAGGAAGTATCACTATGAACAAAGCTAATGGAGGTGATGGAATTCCATTTGAGTTATTTCAAATCCTAAAAGATGATGCTGTGAAAGTGCTGCACTCAATATGCCAGCAAATTTGGAAAACTCAGCAGTGGCTACTGGACTGGAAAATGTCAGTTTTCAATCCAGTCACAAAGAAAGTCAATGCCAAAGAATGTTCAAACTACTGTACAATTGCATTCATCTCACATGCTAGCATAGTAATGCTCAAAGTTCTCCAAGCCAGGCTTCAACAGTTTGTAAACTGTGAAATTCCACATATTCAAGCTGGAGTGAGAAAAGGCAGAGGAAGCAGACATCAAATTACCAACATCCGCTGGATCATCGAAACAGCCAGAGGGTTCCAGAAAACATCTACTTCTGCTTTATTGACTATACAAAGCCTTTGATGGTGTGGATCACAAACTGTGGGAAATTTTAAAGGGATGGTAATAGCTGACCACCTGACCTGCCTCCTGAGAAAGCTGTATGTGGGTCAAGAAGCAACAGTTAGAACTGGACATGAAACAACAGACTGGTTCCAACTTGGGATAGGAGTACCTCAAGGCAGCATATCATCACCCTGCTTATTTAACTTATATGCAGAGTACATCAAGAGAAATGCTGGGCTGGATAAAACACAAGCTGGAATCAAGATTCATGGGAGAAATAACAGTAATGTCAGATATGCAGATTACACCACCCTTATGGCAGAAAGCGAAGAAGAACTAAGGAGCCTGTTGATGAAAATGAAAGAGAAGAGTGAAAAAGTTGGCTTAAAACTCAATATCCAGAAAAGTTAGATCATGGCATCCCATCCCATCACTTCATGACAAATAGATGGGGAAATAATGGAAATAGGGACAGGCTTTATTTTGGGGGGCTCCAAAATCACTGCAGATGGTGACTGAAGACTGGAAATTAAAAGACGCTTGCTCCTTGGAAGGAAAGCTGTGATCAACCTAGACAGCAAATTAAAATGCAGAGACATTACTTTGCCAACAAAGTTCCGTCTAGTCAAAGCTATGTTTTTTTTTTCCAGTAGTCGGATTATAAAGAAAGTTGGATTATAAAGAAAGCTGAGTGTCTGAGAATTGATGCTTTTGAACTGTGGTATTGGAGAAGACTTGAGAGTCCCTTGGACTGCAAGGAGATCCAGCCCACCTATTCTAAAAGAATTCAGTGCTGAATATTCACTGGAAGGACTGATGCTGAAGCTAAAACTCCAATACTTTGGCCACCTGATGTGAAGAACTGACTCACTGGAAAAGACTCTGATGCTGGGAAAGATTGAAGGCGTTAGAAGGGGACTCCAGAAGATGAGATGTTTGGATAGCATCACTGACTCTATGGACATGAGTTTGAATAAACTCTTAGAGTTCGTGATGAACAGGGAGGTCTGGCGTGCTGCAGTCTATGGGGTCACAGAATCACACATGACTGAGCAACTGAAATGAACTGATCTGAACTACATTCACAGTATTCTGTGACCATTTCTATTTTTCATAACCTTAATCAGAAACTTTGTAACCATTAAGCAATAACCCCCATTTATTCCACTTCCTGTCTACTTCTAGCTCCTCTAATTTACTTCCTGTCTCTGCGTGCATAAGTGCTAAGTCACTTCATTCATATCCAATTCTTTGCAACCCTATGGACTATAGCCCACTAGGCTCCCCTTTCATGGGATTCTCCAGGCAAGAATACTGGAGTGGGTTGCTATGCCATCTTTCATTCTGCTTCTATAAATGTTCCCATTCTAGAACCTTAAATAAGTGGAGGTATCAACAATTGTTGCCTAATTTTCTGTCTGCTTATTTGACTTAGCATGTGGTTTCAAACTTCATCTATGTTATGTAGCATGTTACCAGAATTTCATTCATTTTCAAGGATACATATTACTATATTGTATGGGTATAATTTCTCCATTGTTCATTCATTTGTTGATGGATATTTATATTATTTCTACATTTTGGGTATCGTGAACTTGCTCCAGTGAACACTGGCAACAGTTCAGTTCAGTCGCTCAATTGTGTCCAACTTTTTGCGACCCCATGGACTGCAGCACACCAGGCCTCCCTGTCCATCACCAACTCCCAGAGCTTGCTCAAACTCATGCCCATGGAGTTGGTAATGCCATCCAACCATCTCATCCTCTGTCATCTCCTTCTCCTCTTTCCTTCAATATTGGCCAGCATCAGGGTCTTTTCCAGTGAGTCAGTTCTTCACATCAAGTGGCCAAAGTATTAGTCTCAGCATCAATCCTTTCAGAGAATATTCAGGGCTGAATTCCTTTAGGACTGACTGGTTTGATCTCCTTTCAGTGCAAGGGATTCTCAAGAATCTCCTCCAACACCACAGTTCAAAAGGATTACTTCTTCAGTGCTCAGCTTTCTTTATAAGTCCAAGTATCACATTCACACATGACTACTGGAAAAACCATAGCTTTGATTAGATGGACCTTTGTCGGCAATAATGTCTCTACTTTTTAATGTGCTGTCTAGGATTGTCATTGGAGAAGGCAATGGCACCCCACTCCAGTACTCTTGCCTGGAAAATCCCATCGACAGAGGAGCCTGGGGGGCTGCAGTCCGTGGGGTCGCTAAGAGTCGGACACGACTGAACGACTTCACTTTCACTTTTCACTTTCATGCATTGGAGAAGGAAATGGCAACCCACTCCAGTGTCCTTGCCTGGAGAATCCCAGGGACGGGGGTGCCTGGTGGGCTGCCGTTTATGGGGTCGCGCAGAGTTGGACACGACTGAAGCGACTTAGCAGCAGCAGCAGCAGGATTGTCATAGGTTTTTATCCAAGGAGCAAGTGTCTTTCACTGCAGTCAACATCTGCAGTGATTTTGGAACCCAAGAAAACAGTCTCTCACTGTTTCCATTGTTTACCCATATATTTGCCTTGAAGTTATAGGACGGGATGCCATTATCTTAGTTTTTTGAATGTTGAGTTTTAAGCCAGTTTTTTCACCCTCCTCTTTCATTTTCATCAAGAGGTTCTTTGTAAATAAGATGCATAATTTATTTATTTATATTTATTTATTATTATATTTGATAAGTTCTTGACTATGTATATGTAGCTTCCCGGATAGGCCAGTTGGTAAAGAATTCACCTGCAATGCAGGAGAACCCGGTTTGATTCCTGGGTCAGGAAGATCTGATGGAGAAGGGATAGGCTACCCACTCCAGTATTCTTGGGCTTCCCCCATGGCTCAGATGGTAAAGAATCCACTTGCAATGTGGGAGACCTGGGTTTGATCCCTAGGTTGGGAAGATCCCCTGGGGAAGGGAAAGGCTACCCACTCCAGTATTCTGGCCTGGAGAATTCCATGGACTATATAGTCATTGGGGTCAGAATGAGTGGGACACATCCCATTCTCTTCATCCTTCCATTCACCAGTGGACACTTGGGTTGTTTTCAAACCTTGGCTACTGTGAATAATGCTACAATAAACATTAGAGTAGAGATATCTCTTTGAGATAATAATTTTGTTTTTTGGGGGGCATATGTGCAGAAGTAGGTTTGCTCAATCATATGGTAGTTGTATTTTAATTTCTTTAGAAACCTCCATACAATTTTCTAGAGTAGTTGTATCAGCTCAACAACAGTGAATAGGATTTCACTTTTCTTTATATCCTACCCAGCATTTGTTATCTCTTCTTTTTGACAGTAGACATTCTAAAATGTATATGGTGATATCTCATTGTGATTTTGATTTGCATTTCCCTAGAAGAGTTGACTAATTGGACAAGACTGATGCTGGGAGGGATTGGGGGCGGAAGGAGAAGGGGAATACAGAGGATGAGATGGCTGGATGGCATCACCGACTCGATGGACATGAGTTTGAGTAAACTCTGGGAGTTGGTGATGGACAGAGAGGCCTGGTGTGCTGCAATTCATGGGGTTGCGAAGAGTCAGACATGACTGAGTGACTGAACTGTACTGAACTGAATGATTAGTGACATAGTGTACTTAACATGTGCTTGTTGGTCATTTATATGTATGAACTGAAGTGAAGTGAAGTCGCTCAGTCGTGTCTGACTCTTCGACCCCATAGACTGTAGCCTACCAGGCTCCTCTGTCCATGGGATTTTCTAGGCAATAGTACTGGAGTGGATTTCCATTTCCTTCTCCAGGGGATCTTCCCAACCCAGGGCTCAAACCCGGGTCTCCCGCATTGTAGACAGACGCTTTACCACCTGAGCCACCAGGGAAGGAAACATGTCTATTCAGATTTTTTGGCCATTTATATATATATATATATATATATAAAATGCTATTGAGTTACATCAGTTCTATTATATTTTGAATATTGATTATTGGATATTTGGTTTGCTAATATTTCTCCTATTCCATTGGTTCCCTTTTTATTTCATTGATAATTTCCTTTTCTGTGCAGGAGTTTTCCAGTTTAAGGTAGTCCTACTTTTTAAATTTTGCTTTTGCTGCCTTTGCTTTGGTGTTGAGTGTAAAAAAATACTGCCAAGATCAATATCAAGGAGCTTATCTCTTGTGGTTTCTTCTATGGTTTCTTTTAGGAGTTTCATTGTCTCAAGTTTACATTCAAGTCTTTAAGCCATTTTGAGTTGATTTTTGTTTATGGTCCAAGACAGGGATACAGTTTTATTCTTTTCTATGTGGCTACCCAGAATTGCCATCACCATTATTGGAGACTATCCTTTCTCCATTGAATATGGATAGTCTTGGCTCCTTTGTTTTAAGGTATTGAATGTGAAACTGTGGGTTTACTTTGGGTCTCTATCTTCTGTTTCCCTGGCAGCTCATCTGGTAAAGAATCCACCTGCAATGCAGGAGACCCCAGTTTGATTTCTGGGTTGAGAAGATCCACTGGACAAGGGCGAGGGTACCCACTCCAGTATCCCTGGGCTTCCCTGGTGGCTCAGACAGTAAAGAATCTGCCTGCAATGCAGAAGACCTGGATTTGATCCTTGGGTTGGGAAGATCCCCTGGAGAAGGGAACAGCTACCTACTCCAGTATTCTGGCCTAGAGAATCCTTGGGGTCACAAAGAGTCGGACATAACTGAGCGATTTTCACTTTCAGTTTTCATCTTCTGTTTCATTGATTTATATGTCCTTATGCCAATAGCATTGTTTTGATTACTGTATCACTGTTATATAATTTGATGCCTCCAGATTTGCTCTTATTTCTCCACATTGCTTTGGCTCTTTCAGCTGTTTTGGTTCCACACAAATTTTAGGATTGTCCTGTTCCTGTGAGAAATGGCATTAGAATTTTGATAGGGGTTGCGTTAAATCTAGATAGCTTAAGTAATATGTATATTTTAACAAAATTAATGGTTCTAATTGATTGCATGAAATATCTTTTCATCTATTTGTGTCCTTTCAGTTTCCTTCATCAGTATCATAGTTTTCAGGGTCCAAGTCTCATATCCTTAGTTTTCATTTTCCTAAGTATATTATTTAGGAAATAAACCCAATTAATGAGATTGTTAAATTCTCTTTCTCAAAATGCATTGATAGTGTATAAGAATGAAAATTTATTATGTATCTTGCAACTTTAATGAATTAATTTATTAGTCCTACATTTTTTGGTGAGGAGAGGGGCATGGATCCTTAAGGTTTTTCTATATGTTGGTTGGCCAAGAAGTTTGTACTGGCTTTTATGTCACATCTTACAGTATATTATGCCTGTAAAGTTTCTCCTAAAAAAATCTGATAGTCTTATGGAAGTTATCTTCTTTATGAGAAGTTGTTTCTCTTGCTGTTTTAAATTATCTCCTTGTCTTTAACTTGACAATTAAGTTGTAATATCTCAGGGTGGGTATCTTGAATTTTATCTTATTTGGGCCTTTTGGAATTACTGCATCTGGATGTCTGTTTCTTTCTCCACATTAGGAAATTGATCAGCCATTATTTCTTTGCATAAGCTTTCTGCCCTTTTTTCTCTTCTCCTTCTGTGACCTTCTACAATGTGACTATTGGTCAGCTTGATGGTTTTCAACTCTTTTATGTAAATATCAGAGAACAAGTACTGAATCAGATGGTAAGATTGCATTTAGTTTCTTAAGAAATTGCCAACTGTCTTTCTTTTTTTTTAACATATAAAAAAATTTATTATACCGTCATAAGAAACCACTTCTTTTATAATAAAAAAAAGAAACCTATAAATTAATATAACGTAGAGGGGGCACATACTGTGTCCATGATTTTCTGAAATTCAAAATTCATTTTTGAAAATCCAGTAATGTTTAAATTCACAAAAACAAAACATATGATGAAAGATATCAATGGAGGAAAGAACTGCATTTTTGAAGATTCAAATAATGCAATAATGCTGATGGATTTAAACAAAGCATATGATTCCCAAATCATGTGTGAATGGGATTTAAGGAAGCAGAAATACAATCTACCCTGTATAGCTTTAGAGAGAAACTGGTCTTTCAAAGTGACTATCATTTTGAATTTCCATCACCAATGTATGTTTCTGTTGTTTGCAGTCTTGCCAGTTTTTTGGTGTAGTCAGTGTTTTGGTTTGGGGATATTCTATTAATAAAGGAGATTAGTCCTGGCTGTACATTGGAAGGACTGATGGTAAAGCTGAAACTCCAATACTCTAGCCACCTCATGCGAAGAGTTGACTCATTGGAAAAGACTCTGATGCTGGGAGGCATTGGGGGCAGGAGGAGAAGGGGACGACAGAGGATGAGATGGCTGGATGGCATCACTGACTCGATGGACATGAATTTGAGTAAACTCGGGGAGTTGGTGATGGACAGGGAGGCCTGGCGTGCTGCAATTCACGGGGTCACAAAGAGTCGGACACAACTGAGCGACTGAACTGAACTGAATCTTATCTCTTATGTTTTAATATATATTTTTCTGACATATGATGTGGAACTTCTTTGCATCTGTTTATGTGATGGCTTGTCTTCTAATCCTCTTGAGTCTCTTACAGAGCAGAAAATTTTAATTTTAATGAAGTCTAGCTTAACAATTCTTTTTTTTTTTTATAGATTGTATCTTTGTTGTATCTAAAAGGCATCATCATTTGCAAGGCATCCAGGTTTTCTCCTATGTTACCTTCTAGGAATTNAATATTTCAGTTTAAAGATAAGTCTATGATTCATTTTGAGTCACCTTTTGTGATAGATGTAAAGTCTGTGTCTAAATTTTTTTTTTTTTTCCGGAAAGGCATGCAGTTGTTTTAGCATCATTTATTTAGGAGACTATCTTTGCTCCATCTTAGTACTTTTGCTTCTTTGTCAAAGGTCAGTTAGTGATATTTATAGAAGTATATTTCTGGACTCTATATTCTGTTCTATTGATCTATTTGTCTATTCTTTCACAGATACCATACTGTGATGATTACTGTGAGATTCAGGTGAAGTCAGCCCTCCACCTTTGTTCTTTTCCTTTTATTCTTTGTTTTAAATATATGGCAAGATGCATTTGAACTGAGAAATTAAGAAAACTTTAAGATGAAATTAAAATGTGTTTTTTCAAGTCTAGTTTACTTTATCTGAAGCATCCAGAAAGTCATGTTGAAATGTTTGTTAGAGCCTATCTAAGTAAAGAAGGTATTTGGTAGTGTACTCACTTGAGGAAACAAAACCACACTGAGTGGAGATTTTTATGCATGTCTATTTCTATTTGAACTTGACATTAGGTCTATTTGTTATGATGTGTTTTTTATAAAGAAATATATATGAATTTTGTCTGAGATGAAGACTCCTATTTTCAGGTACAGTGAATATTTAGACCTCAAGCTAGCCTCACAACAATCTTCCTTGTTCTAAAATATTGCAAGTGAAACTTGGTCTGGCATTTAATCTGGTTGTATAATTTTAGGAATATGCATGTGATCTTTGTTCTTTCAAGATATTCTTTGCTTTTATTCTTACCCACTAGAACAGTGATTCAATTTTTTTATTCTCAATAAAAACAAAGCAATTCTAGGTTATAAATGAGAAAGCCAGATGGTTTTATTGATGGATACTAACAAATTCTATTGGGATTTTGCAGGTGGTGCTAGTGGTAAAGAACTTACCTGACAAAGCAGGAGACATAAGAGATGTGGGTTCAATCCCCAGGTCAGGAAGATCCCCTGCAGGAAGTCACGGCAACCTATGACTTGCCTGGAGAAATCCCATGGACAGAGGAGCCTGAGGCTGCAGTCTATAGGGTCACAGAGAGTTGGACGCGACTGCAGTGACTTAGCACACACAAGTACTAACTTCTAGCTTTCCTATAGTTAGCTCTTTAGTTCATTAACAACAGAAAAATTGAAGCATGAGCAGAATCATCTGGCAAACTAGTACTGCAGGAGTTTTTTATCTATATTGATTTAGTCAAAGGCATCCACATAATACCTGATGCATGGGAATTATTGAATAAACATNCATGGGAATTATTGAAGAAACATTAGGTATTTTTTTCTGATTTTCTCATTAACTCCAAAAATAACACTAACAAGTATTATTATTATCTATATTTATTAAAAATAAAGAGCTGAGGCACAGAGTAGAAAATTAACAAGTTATGTAGCTAGTGACTCAGAGTTGAGATTCAAACCCAGACTCTCTAAATAACAGGTACATTCACATTCTTAATCACTGTGCTCTAGTACCTCTTGATTATTACTTGAAAGCCAAATGTTTATTTTGATGATGGAGAGGAAGAGGAAATTTCAGAAGATATAAGCAATACCCAGTAGTTTCTGTTAATAGTACCATTCTTCTCATAGTCAAATACCATGTGTGTTATTATTCACATTTTCAGTTTAAGGCACTGAGATTATTGATGCAATTTAAATCTTTTTGACTATAATATCTTAAATATGTTTATTTTGAAACTTTCAAAATATATAGAAAAATATATATAGTGTATAAAAGATAATCAAATGGCCATATGTATACCCGCCACACAGATTATAAAACAGAACACTGTTGAAGCTCTGCATCCCTTCCTTTTCACATTGCTCCTCCCTTCTCCACAGGGATAACCACTACTTTGAGCATGCGTTTATTGTTCGCTTCATTAAATATAGACAATATCCCCATATAAAATAATACTTAGTTTTTTATTTTAAACTTTATATAAATAGTGTTACTCTGTGTATTCTATTATGATTTTTTTTTAGCAAGCAACATTATTGATACAATTTATTCACATCAGTGCAATAACCCTAGTCCATTCATTACAAAAGCGGAATCAAAATATATCTCAGCTGATTATACATTCCCCTTTCCACTGAACATTTGGTTTGTTTTCAGATTTTGTTGTTATAAGCCATACTGTTACATTTGTTTATCATGTCTTTTGGTGCACTGATGCTAGAGTTTCTCTCTGAAGCATAAATGCCTAAACGTGGAAGTATAATAATAATAATGAGCAATATTGTGCATTTTCAACCTTATAAAATAATGTCAAATTATTATCCAAAGTCTCTATCAATTTTCATTTCTCTTTATAATAGCTGTCATTGCATCATATCCTTATCAGCACTTGGTATTACTTACCCAACATGTATATGTCTGTTTATCATATATATGTGTGTATATATCACATATATATGCATAT
>SJYQ01105292.1:440937-482438 GCA_006410935.1 Redunca redunca | reverse complement strand
GTATTTTATTCTTTTCATTGCAATGGTGAATGGAATTGTTTCCTTAGTTTCTTTTTCTACTTTCTCATTATTAGTGTATAGGAATGAAGGGATTTCTATGTGTTGATTTTATATCCTGCAACTTTACTATATTCATTGATTAGCTCTAGTAATTTTCTGGTGGAGTCTTTAGGGTTTTCTATGTAGAGGATCATGTCATCTGCAAACAGTGAGAATTTTACTTCTTCTTTTCCAATTTGGATTCCTTTTATTTCTTTTTCTGCTCTGATTGCTGTGGCCAGAACTTCTAGAACTATGTTGAATAGTAGCGGTGAAAGTGAGCCCTGGGATTTCTTTGGAAGGAATGATTCTAAAGCTGAAGCTCCAGTACTTTGGCCACTTCAAGCGGAGAGTTGACTCATTGGAAAAGACTCTGATGCTGGGAGGGATTGGGGACAGGAGGAGAAGGGGATGACAGAGGATGAGATGGCTGGATGGCATCACTGACTCAACGGACGTAAGTCTCAGTGAACTCCTGGAGTTGGTGATGGACAGGGAGGCCTGGCGTGCTGCGATTGATGGGGTCGCAAAGAGTTGGACACGACGGAGTGACTGAACTGAACTGAACTGAACAAAAAAACTGAACAGGTAAACCAGTCTTGAGAAAGGACTACAAAGTGAGAGATGTCATGGTTCCTGATATTAAGCTTAATTATAATGTTATAGTAATCAAACAGTATGGTTCTAGCATAAAAGAGCTTCCCTGGTGACTCAGCAGTCAAAAATCTGCCTGGCATGCAGGAGACAATACAGGAGATGCTAGTTTGATCCTTGGGTCAGGAAGATCACTTGGAGAAGGAAATGACAACCCACTCCAATATTCCTATCCAGGAAATCCCATGGTTAAAGGAGCCTGGCGGGCTACAGTCCATCAGTTCAGTTCAGTTCAGTTCAGTTCAGTCGCTCAGTCGTGTCCAACTCTCGCAACAAGCCAGGCCTCCCTGTCCATCACCATCTCCTGGAGTTCACTCAGACTCACGTCCATCGTGTCCGTGATGCCATCCAGTCATCTCATCCTGGGTCGTCCCCTTCTCCTCCTGCCCCCAATCCCTCCCAGCATCAGAGTCTTTTCCAGTGAATCAACTCTTCTCATGAGGTGGCCAAAGTACTGGAGTTTCAGCTTCAGCATCATTCCTTCCAAAGAAATCCCAGGGTTGATCTCCTTCAGAATGGACTGGTTGGATCTCCTTGCAGTCCAAGGGACTCTCAAGAGTCTTCTCCAACACCACAGTTCAAAAGCATCAATTCTTCGGTGCTCAGCCTTCTTCACAGTCCAACTCTCACATTCATACATGACTACTGGAAAAACCATAGCCTTGACTAGACAGACCTTATTCGGCAAAGTCCATGGAGTCTCGAATTAGTGACTAAACCACCAGCACCACTGGCATAAAAACAGACAAATAGAACAATGAGACACAATCAAGAGCCCAGAAATAAATCCAAGTATATAATGTCAACTAATATTTGACAAGTGAGTCAAGAATAGTCAATGGAGAAAAATGACAGTTTTCTCAATAAATTATATGGGGAAATTCTTTCACATGTAAAAAGAATAAAAGTAGACTCCTATCTGATTCAGAAAAGTTAACATGAAATGGATTAAAGGCCTGAACTTAAGTCCAAAAGCCATAAACTGCTAGGTGAAACATAGGAAAAATCTCTTTGACATGAGTCTTGACAAGGAGTGTTTTTGGATGGGGCACCTAAAGTGAAAGTAACAAAATAAAATATAAACAAGTGGGAATACATCAAATTTAAAAGCTTTTGCATAGCAAAAGTAATGGTGTAAACCCTATCTCTGATAATGGGTTAGTATCCAAAATATATAAATAACTCTTACAACTCATTAGAAGAAAAAGAATAAAATGATCCAATGAAAAAAGTGGGCAACAAACTAGAATAGATATCCCCACCCAATAAAAGATAAACAAATGGCCAAAAGATTCAGGAAAAGATGAAACATCACTATCATTAGGGAAATGCAAATTATACCACAATGAGGTATCATTGTACACTTCATTAGAATGTCTAGCAGTAAATGACAAGAGATAATAAATACTGGCAAGGATGCGGAGAAAACCTTTTATACTGTTAATATGATTGTATAATGGTACATCCACTAAGGAAAATAGTATGGAGATTCCTCAAAAAATTAAAAATAGCTTTTTCCTGTTTGGGACTCTCTGGGTTTCTTGGACTTGGGTGATTATTTTCTTTCCCATTTTAGGGAAGTTTTCAACTATTATCTCCTCAAGTATTTTCTCATGGTCTTTCTTTGTGTCTTCTTCTTCTGGGACTCCTATAATTCGAATGTTGGAACATTTCATATTGTCCTGGAGGTCTCTGAGATTGTCCTCATTTAATTCATTTTTCTTTTTTCCTCTCTGATTCATTAATTTCTACCATTCTATCTTCTACTTCACTAATCCTATCTTCTGCCTCTGTTATTCTCCTATGTGTTGCCTCCAGAGTGTTTTTTATTTCATTTATTGCATTATTCATTATATATTGACACTTGTATGGGGAGGGAGGTGGGAGGGGGCTTCAGGATTGGGAAAACTTGTACACCTGTGGTGGATTCATGTTGATGTGTGGCAAAACCAATACAGTATTGTAAAATAAAATAAAGTAAAATGAAATATATATATATATAAATTAACTCTAAAAAATTAAAAATAGCACAGCAACACTATCTACTTCTGAAAATATATCCAAAGGAAATGAAAATACTATGTTGATGAGAAATGTGCACCCTCATGTTTTATAGCATCATTATTTACAACAGCCAAGACACAGACACAACCTACATGTACCGTGATGGATGAATGGATACAGAAGAGGTGGAATCTGTATACAGGTGAATATTATTTAGCTATAAAAAGGAAGAAATCCTACCATTTGTGAAAACATGAGTGGAACTTGATGGCATTATGCCAAGCAAAATTAGTCTGACAAAGACAAATACTGTATGATCTTAATTACATGGAAATTGTTTTTAAAAATTAGAAGAAGAGATTCAATTTGTGGTTACCATTGCTAGAGGTGGGGAGAGGGGAAAGGGGTTAAAATGTACACACCTCTAGTTATAGGATTAAAAAAGTACTAAGGATGTAATGTACAACATGATTGCTATAGTTAACAATACAATATGGTATACATGAAAGTTAAGAGAGTATATCCTAAGAGTCCTCACCACAAGGTAATTTTTTTTTCTTTCTTTGTGTTTCTATATGAGATGATGAATGTGAACTACATTGATTATGGTAATCATTTTATACTATATATACATAAAATCATTATATTGTACAACTTAAACTTATACAATAATAAAACAAACTTGTACAATACTATGTTTCAATTATATTTCAATAAAACATATTNATGTTCCACCATATTCATGATCCCTTTAGCTTAAAATCTCTATCGTCTGTACATATAAATGATTATTTTAAAATGAATAAGTCAGCACTTTTATAAACTCTCTATTCCTTGCATTCCCATATCCACACTCAACTAATTTTCAAGGGCTTCAAAGTATTTTCACATATTTTGAACTGGGGCTTTCTCCCTATATTCATTGTCAGATCCTATTATCTATATTATGAAAGCATTCTACCTGATTTCAGTCTTCAGTCTGTTTACTGTTTATATGTCACACTGATGACTTAATAAAATTGAAACATAACACTAGTCATATCTTTCAAGAGGCTCAATTGTTTCTTTGATCACCATTCCTCTATGACCTGAACCTAACACTCACTTCCATGTTTCTATTTCCATTAGCCTTATTCAATATATATTTGGATGACTACATAATAAATAGATAAAACTATTCCTTTATTCTTCTTTTTGATTTTGTACCCAATTTTTACCACTTTCTATTATCACATCTTATCACTATAAATCTAAATGAACTCTACTTTTCAGAGTTCATTTAAAATGCTTTGTAAGGTCATTTGATCAGATGGCAGAGTAGAAGGGCCTGAGCTCACCTCCTCTCATGAAAACACCCCAAATCACAATGAACTGCTAAACAATCATTGACCAAAAAAGAATAGCATAAACCCAAAAAAGACATTTTACATCCAAAGCAAAGAAGAAGCCACAACAAGAGAGTAGGAGGGGCACATTCAACACACAATCAAATCCCACACATGCCAGGTGGGCAACCCACAAATTGAAAAATAACTATATCACAGAAGTTCTCCCACAGCAGTGAATATTCTGACCTATAGTCACCTAATCCTTGACAGAGGAGACCAAAATATACAATGGAGAAAAGGCCGTCTCTTCAATAAGTAGTGCTGGGAAAACTGGACAGATATGTGTGAAAGAAGGAAACTAGAACATTCCCTATACCATACACAAAAATGAACTCAAAATATATTAAAGATCTAAATGTAAGGGCAGAAACTATAAAAATCATAGAGGAAAATATCAGAACACTCTTTGTCATAAATAATAGTTCAGTTCAGTTCAGTCGCTCACGTGTCTGACTCTTTGCGACCCCATGAATCGCAGCATGCCAGGCCTCCCTGTTCATCACCAACTCCCAGAGTTCACTCAGACTCACATCCATCGAGTCAGTGATGCCAATCAGCCATCTCATCCTCTGTCTTCCCCTTCTCCTCCTACCCCCAATCCCTCCCAGCGTCAGAGTCTTTTCCAATGAGTCAACTCTCCGCTTGAGGTGGCCAAAGTACTGGAGTTTCAGCTTTAGCATCATTCCTTCCAAAGAAATCCCAGGGTTGATCTCCTTCAGAATGGACTGGCTGGATAAATAATAACTAGATATTTTTGACCCATTTCCTAGAGTAATGAAAATGAAAATAAAAAACTAATGGGACCTAATTAAACTTAAAAACTTTTTCAAGACAAAAGTACCATAAGTAAGATGAAAAGACAACCCTCAGAATGGAAAATACTTGCAAACAAAGCAACTAACAAAGGATTAATCTCCAAAATATACAATGCAGTTCTATGTTGAAAAAAATGCAATCAAAAAATGAGCAGAAGACCTAAATAGACATTTCTCCAAAGAAGACATATGGATGGTCAACAGGCACATGAAAAGATGCTCAACACTGCAAATTATTAGAGAAATGCAAACCAAAACTAAATAAGTTATCACCTCATACCAGTCATAGTGACCATCGTAAAGTCTACAAACAATAAATGCTGGATAGGGTGTGGGGAAAAAGGAAGTCTTCTACCTTATTGGTGGGAATCTAAGTTGTTGTAGTCACCATGGAGAACACTATAGATGTTCCTTAAATAACTAAACATAGAGCTACCAGGTGATCTAGCAATGGCACTTCTGGGCAAATATCTGAAGAAGGTCATAATTCAAAGAGATACGTGCATCCCAATGTTAATTGTAGCATTATTTACAATAGCTAAGACATGGAAGCAACCTAAATGCCCATCTACAGATGAATGGATGAAGATATTGTACATATATACAATGGAATATTACGTAGCCTTAAAAAAGAATGAAATGATTCCATTTGCAGCAACATGGGATGGCCTAGAGATTATCATACTAAATTAAGTAAGTCAGACAGAAAAAAGACAAATATGATATCACTTTGGAATCTAAAAAATGGAACTGGAGCCGATTATACAGAGTGAAGTAAGCCAGAAAGAAAAACACCAATACAGTATACTAACGCATATATATGGAATTTAGAAAGATGGTGATGATGACCCTGTATGCGAGACAACAAAAGAGACTCAGATGTGTAAAGCAGACTTTTGGACTCTGGGGGAGAGGGAGAGGGTGGGATGAGATGGGAGAATGGCACTGAAACATGTATACTATCATGTAAGAAACGAATTGCCAGTCTATGTCCGATGCAGGATGCAGGATGCTTGGGGCTGGTGCACAGGGATGACCCAGAGAGATGTTATGGTGTGGGAGGTGGGAGGGGGTTTATGTTTGGGAATGCATGTACACCTGTGGTGGATTCATGTCAATGTATGGCAAAACCAATACAGTATTGTAAAGTAAAATAAAGTTAAAATAAAAGTTAAAAAAAATATAAAAAGTCAAAAAAAATAATAAAAAATGATACAAATGAACTTATTGTATCATTAAAAACCAGACTCAGAAAACAAACTTGTGGATAGCAAAGGAGAAAGGCGGTGGTGGTGGGGATAAATCAGGAGGTTGAGATTAACATATATATTCTAATGTATATAAAATATATATTCAATAAGGACCTACAGTACTGCACAGAGGGCTTTCCTGGTGGCTTAGATAGTAAAGAATCCTTCTGCAGTGTGGGACACCTGGGTTCAATCCCTGGGTTGGGAAGATCCCCTAGAGGAGGAAATGACAACCCACTCCAGTATTCTTGCCTAGAAAATTCCATGGACAGAGGAGCCTGGAGGGCTACAGTCCATGGAGTCTCAAAGAATTGGACACAACTGAGCAACTAAGCACTCACAGTATAGTACTGTATGGGGAACTCTAATCAATACTCTAATAATCTACATGGGAAAAGAATCTGAAAAAGAATAGATGTAGGTATATGTACAACTGACTCACTTTACTGTACACCTGAAACTATCACAACATTGCAAATTGATTATATAGAGACATAATGCAAATATTTAAAACAAATAAATAAATAAATAAAATGGTTCATGGTAATTTCCCTCATATATCTTGTCAGAGGCAACTCCATTCTCTCCCACACTTCAGTGGCACATTGAATTTGTGCCAACATAACACAGGTTTGGGTTATCCTTTCAATATTGATTTTATCTGTTTATTGAAACATTATTTATTGAGCACCTGCTATGTGTCAGACTATACTAGATTTACAAATGGTGAAACTAACTCAGAGGATGACCACTTAAATTTCACAAGTCAATGAGAGAAAGACATTACAATTTCAAGAGTTCTGTGAAACATAAGTGCATAAGAACTAATGAAAAATCTGATCTCAAATCACATTTGTGTTGAGATAAGAAGAATGAATGAATACAACTATTCTCCCTGGTAAACTGAATTTATGCAGACAAAAGCTTTATATACTTTGCATTTTTATCTTCTATTGCTACCAACTCTGCTATTCATTTGGTAAATAATAAGTCTTTGTTGGAGGAAGACATCTAAGTGTTGCTCCAGTACATACCCATCACTCTAAATTGAAGACTATAATTTTAGAGGTGCACTTTGAGGGATGTCCAAAAATGAGTATGCCTGCCAGCCCATGCAAATAAAAGACTCTGCATACAATGATAAGAGCACCTGTTTCTAATTAACAGTGGCATATTCTTTGTAGTTGGTGTGGTTGATGGTGACCCATGCTGTGTTCTAGCAAATCATGTCTCATTAGCTGACACATCTGAGGTAGGATCCAATAACATGGGTGTCACCTTCAATCATCATCCCAAAGAAATTTTTTTTTCCTTCAAGAAGCTGGAGTCTGGTGTATCACTATCTAAGACACATGGTCCAGCATGTTCTTGTCAGTGGAATGAAATGTCACAAAGCAGCATCTTCCTGCTGCTCACTAAATGCCACAGTCTTGATTTCAATGGTCTCATTCCAGTATTGTTTTCTCTCATATGAGGCAGTTGATGCAGAAAGAATCACTCAAGTTCATAAAAGCCATGACGACATCATTGTAGAAATATGATTCATTAAAGATACTGCCATCAAAAGCAGAATATATAGCCACCTAAGTATCTAACTCCAAAAATATAAAACAAATAGTTTTTCATCTCAAATGCACACATATCAATCAGCAGTGGTTTCCTGGAGTATAGTATGGAGAAGGGTTCTGAGTTTATAACAGGCTCATCAAAATTTAGGATCTTTAACTCTCTCCCAGCCTTCAAAATTTTCACCTTCCCCCTTTCTCTTAATTTAGACCACCCTTCTCTTAACTTTCCATTTTTCTCAATAACTCATTCTATTATCTCAATCCTGGCATCAATTAATTCTATACTGAGTCTTGACTAGTGATGACTCCAACTGTTTTCTAACTTTCAACTCCTTTTTCACCTAATCATTCTATCACTCATGTTTTCCTCCAAGCTCCCCAAAAGATACTCATTGGTATTTATCTGCCTTAACAGTAGTCAACTATGCAGAGCTTAATGTGGGTGACTCTCACAAAAGTTAAAATTGAAGTTTAAATGAGTATGACAAGAAACATGTATTAATATAAAGTTTCTATCATATATATATACATATGGCAAAACTCTAAATATTCCTGAAGGATATAGAAATACAATTGTGTAATTGTTCAGAAACTATGACTTCTCCATGTTCACATCAAGAAAAATTTTCAGGAATTGGTATGTTATCATGTACACATTCATAGAGACAAGGGGGAAGTAGAGTTTCCTCAGTTGGAAGCTTTTCTAGACCATCTGGATCTATATAATCTGAACTATTCTGAACTCAGCTTATTAAGGACAAAGGATTAAATGGAGTGTATTTCTAATTAACTATTGCCTTGGACTTAATGTGTGCTATGATCTTACATTTAGGGATTGTAGATCTTTCTGCTTAGAGCTGTACGTGTGTGTGTGTGTGTGTGAGAGAGAGAGAGAGAGAGAGAGGGTGGGGAGAAGAGAGAGACGGGGAGAGAGGTGTGCTCATCCAAGTTAATGTATTTAATCATATGCTGTCGGTTGCATCTGTTTGTTTTTAAATAAATTTGATTTCAATATGTGAGGGAGCTCTCATAATTTTCCAGCAGTTCCCCTTTAGACACTGGTTAATCATAATAGTCAACTTACCAGAGTTTTTATGTGATATCATACAAATACTTTAGAACTGAAATGAACCAATATAAAAAATACCATATTAATGGCCTTGAATGAATCTTTTAGTTTTATCATTTTCATTTTATCTATTCATAGATTTTAATTTCATAAAAATTTCAACTTAGTGGTAAGTGAAATTTATCTGGCTTTTTGGTATATTAAGGTTGTATTTTAAAGAGATACATTCATTTGAAGAATCATTCTAACATACAGTACAGTGATAGAATTTTGCTTATTTCTGTAAGGATGAAGACACATTCAGAAATGAAATTATTTTGATAAGGACCCATCAGTAGTTATTTACATATTGTTAAATCTAGATATTAAATCTCACAGATCATGAAAATAAGTAATAAAATGAGATGGTATCAAAGAAACTACATGGCTGTTTTTCAGCCAACATAAAAACATGACTGTTTAGTAAGAACACAACAAAAGACAGACTGTTTAAACCATGTTCTGCCATACAATCAGCTCTATCCATTCCTCCTAATGACATTTTAGTCATAATATTCTCCTCACTTAGGCTGCTAGATTTGAATTGTCACTTCACTGTCAGAACTCTCTAGATTCTGAATTTAGGAGACTGGGATATTTTACTTGCCAGTCCTCTAAATGAATTTCACCAGGTTTTAGGCATTATGCTGTTAAAGCATTTACTGGGCATGCTAAATAACAAATCTTACCTTATTTCATCATTTCATAAGAGAGTTAAGAAGTGTGGTGATTAGGTAAATACAAAATGGTTGGATTTTCAGTATAAATGTTGAATAGAAGTACAAACAAATATTAAGTGCTGCCTGCTAAAAATGACTTAGATGATTATCAATAATTCCTACTCAAATTGAGTCTACTTCCATCATTTAAAAAAATAGAGATTTCATTTAATACAACACCTTTGATCTATGCATATTGAAAGTTTCCACAACTTCCACTTTCTCAAGCTACAGTGATTTTTTTTTTTATTGTCACAAATGGGGAAACTGGAGGAGGTTAATTGGCTTTTTGCTGCAATGAAGGATGAGTCAGTGACAGAGCCAGAAATAGACACAAAGGCTTCATCTCTTCTCATCCTGGTTCATATCATGAGAAAGAGCTTTCTGCTTATAAATACATTTAATGACAAGAGTTTCTGGAACTGTTGACTAGGGAAGATTTTAAAACACACCTGCCTCCAATGATGGAAATTTCCAAAGTTGGACATGTTTTGATGAAATGATTTGGAGCTTTATGTCAACTTTGTAGGACAGGAAGTTTGTAATAAACAGGGTAACTTGAAAAGAATTAGAATAACAAAATGTGTGTACAGTTTCCCCCACATATGATTACTAAGTTTGTTCAACCTTGTTCTCCTGTGTGAGTTACAACAGTTGTGGTTATAACTTCTATATGAGGCAAGAACACAATGATTTCATTAGGAACACATATATGAAAGACATACCCAGATAAAATGTAGAGAAAATAGTCAAAAGGGAATAGAATCAGGATTGTTCTCACCTGTCTTAGTGGCATATTCAACACAGAGTTAAGAGTTTCTATCAGAAATGAGTTTATAGAAACAGTGAACAGATAGACATCAGAGAAGAGTGAGTGCCAATAATAATTACAATTATAATACTACCTAGCTTTTATTAAAATGCAAATTTGAGAAAATGTTTATTTTCCCCAGCTCTACTGAGTAGAACACATAGAACTGGTTTAGTTAGAGAAAGCAATTGGTCATATTTTTAAGCTTGTAGCGGAGCCAAGAAGACCCTTGAAATTATTGGTTAGAATTGGAAAATTTTAAATTGGAGAAAAAAATATTCATGATAATATTAATATTTTATGAGATATTATTTAGAAAGTGTTTTAGGTTTATCCCGTATAGCACCAAGGGAGAGAATCAAAAAGAGAATGTGTTTTTCAGTCACTCAGTCATGTCTGACTCTTTGCGAGCCCCTGTCCTTCACTATGCTCAAACTCATTTATTGAATCAGTGATGCCATCCAACTATCTCATCTTTTGTCATCCCCTTCTCCTCCTGCTTTCAGTCTTTCTCAGCATCAGGGTCTTTTCCAATGAGTTGGCCCTTTGCAAATGAGTGAAAGCTATAATAGCACAAAGTTTAATTTGAAATGAAGGCAAGATTTCTGAAAGAGATGTGCAAAAATAGAATGGGCTCCAGGCATTTCTGGGGGTGAACAAGTCTAAACATTATTGTGCATTATTGATACACTGGGTAAATTGATTTAGTTTAGATTTAAGGCCCTTACAAGCACAGAGAATCCATTATTCTTATTGACAATATGTGTAGTGAAGCAATGATTTCTATTGGGAATTTGGGGTAAAGAAATGGAGAAACCACTGTGGAGAGAATAGGAGAACTGGAATGTAAATGGAGGTTAGAGTTTCCATAGATAAAAAGGAACATTGAGTCCTCTTTAAAGACCAGCTGATGTGAACAGCTGACTCATTGGAAAAGACCCTGATGCTAGGAAAGATTGAAGGCAGAAGAAGAGGGTGACAGAAGATGAAATGGTTGGATGACATAACTGATTCAATGAGATGAACCTGGGCAAATTCCAAGAGATGGTGGGGGACAGGGAGGCCTCATACACTGCAGTCCATGGGGTCACAAAGAGTCAGACATGACTTGGTGACTAAACCATAACAAAAAGAGATACATGGGGGGAAAAGTAGGCTGTGCTTATGAGAAACTGTCAAAAGATCAGCCTTGATAGAATTGAATATAGTATACATCCAGGTTGATTAATAAGAATTATATATTGAGAATATTGTTTTAACTTAATTCAATAAGTAATATGTTATACATGAAAAATAATACAGACTTTGGGACCGGAAAGATTTAGATTCACAGGCTGATTAAATAATCATCATCTCTAATATAGTCAAATTCTCAGAAACCTAATTGTGATTACTAGGAGCTGAAGGGAGCTATTGTTTAATGAGTATAGACTATCAGGTTTGTAAGATGAAAAAGTTCTGTTTTACAACAATATGAATATGAATAACTGAACTGTACATTTAAAATGGTTAGTATATTAACTTTTATGCTATGTGATTTTTAGCATAATAAAAGATTACCAAAAGTATCTAAAACCTGTATTTAAGCTCTCTGAAAATTCAGCTTTCTTTTCTGTAACAACTTTGCAAGCTTGGTGGGAGCGTTAAATGAGTTCTATTAAATGAAATCATGACTATATAGTATATCACATGAATGAAAATGTCAAAAATATTTTCATTGATCTCCTTTTCTTCCCTCTTCCAAACCTGTTATGAATTTTATCCAGGAAAGCATAGGGAGTAGTTACACGATATTACCATTTTTGTGCATGACAGTAGTAAGCCTTAAAGGCAGTTTCTAAGGTGAAAATTGCATATAGTCAGAAGTTCCCTTGGATATCATTTTAACTGTTCAGTACCTTTCATTAGAAAGTATACAGTTGTTTTCTTACCCAAATTTTGAAACACTGTTGTTAGATTGCTTAAATATTACTCAAATAGTTTGGCTTGTGTGTAACAACCATGTTGCCTGGAAAATATAAAGTTGGTTTTCAAATGAAGAATCACATACAGCTCACATGAGAGAATAAGGCTACCAAGACTGAAGCAATAGTAGATTGAAATCCTCAATAAACTGCTTACTCCAGGTCAGCGACTCTGAAACCCTTATGCATCAGCATCATCTGGAGTGCTAGTTAAAGCCCAGATTGTTGGGCCCCACCCCTAGTGGACCCCATCACACACATCAACTCTAACTTAGTGGGTGAAAGGGAGGGGTCTCAAGAATTTGATTTCTAACACATCTTAGGGGAATGTTGATGTTATGTGTATCAGATCAGTTCAGTTGCTCAGTCATGTCCGACTCTTTGCGACCCCATGAACGCAGCATACCAGGCCTTCCTGTCCATCACCAACTCCCGGAATCTACCCAAACCCATGTCCATCGAGTTGGTGATGCCATCCAACCATCTCATCCTCTGTTGTCCCCTTCTCCTCCTGCCCTCAATATTTCCCAGCATCAAGGTCTTTTCAGATGAGTCAGATCTTCAGGTGGCCAAAATATTGGAGTTTCAGCTTCAACATCAGTCCTTCCAATGAACACCCAAGACTGATCTCCTTTAGGATGGATTGGTTGCATCTTCTTGCAGTACAAGGGACTCTCAAGAGTCTTCTTCAATACCACAGTTCAAAAGCATCAATTCTTTTGCACTCAGCTTTCTTTTTAGTCCAACTCTCATATCCATACATGACTACTGGAAAAACCATAGTCTTGACTAGAAGGACATTTGCTGACAAAGTAATGTCTCTGCTTTTTAATATGCTGTCTAGGTTGGACATAACTTTCCTTCCAAGGAGTAAGTGTCTTTTAATTTCATGGCTGCAATCACCATCTGCAGTGATTTTTGAGCCCCCCAAAATGAAGTCAGCCACTGTTTCCACTGTTTCCCCATCTATTTGCCAGGAACTAATGGGTCCGGATGCTACGATTTTAGTTTTCTGAATGTTGAGCTTTAAGCCAACTTTTTCACTCTCCTCTTTCACTTGCATCAAGAGGCTTTTTAGTTCCTCTTCACTTTCTGCCATAATGGTGGTCTCATCTGAATATGTGAGGTTATTGATATTTCTTCCAGCAGTCTTGATTCCCGCTTGTGCTTCTTCCAGCCCAGCGTTTCTCAGGATGTACTCTACATAAAAGTTAAATAAGCAGGGTGACAATATACAGCCTTGGCGTATTCCTTTTCCTATTTGAAACCAGTCTGTTGTTCCATGTCCAGTTGTAACTGTTGCTTCCTGACCTGCATACAGGTTTCTCAAGAGGCAGGTTAGGTAGTCTGGTATTCCCATCTTTTTCAGAATTTTCCCCAGTTTATTGTGATCCACACAGTCAAAGGCTTTGGCATAGTCAATAAAGCAGAAGTAGATGTTTTTCTGGAATTCTCTTGCTTTTTAGACGATCCAGCAAATGTTGGCAATTTGATCTCTGCTTCCTCTGCCTTTTCTAAAGCCAGCTTGAACATCTGGAAGTTCATGGTTCGCATATACTTAGCACTTAAATAACCACTACTCCAACTCATACGCTTACTGGGTGAAGCAGGAGAACAGCCTGGCAGGCAACAATCCATGAGGTTACAAAAAGAGCTGGACGTGACTTAGTGACTAAAGAACAACACCATCTTCAAAATTATTTTAAAAATCTCCCTCCTGACCTCCCTCTGTCTTATAAACAAAATCACACATGTGAGGTAAATTACTTTATAAGACCCAATTATACTTAAACCCTGAAACTGAAACTGTTAGTCGCTCAGTCATGTCCGACTCTTTGAAACCCCATGAGCTGTAGCCTGCCAGACTCCCCTGTTCGTGGGATTTCTCAGGCAAGAATACTGGAGTGGGTTGCCATTTTCTTTTCCAGGGAATCTTCTCAACCTAGGGTTCGAACCTACATCTCCTGCATTGCCCAGTTTTGGAGATACTTTCTCCTGTTTCACCCAGTTACTATATGAGTTGAAGTAGTGATTCGTTTTTTCCTACCCAGGGATTAAACCCAGTTCTCCTGCATTGCAAACAGATTCTTTACTATCTGAGCTGCCAAGGAATCCCAGATTATTATCAATCTGCATATGCACTATATTCAACTCTATGAAGGTTGATTCTTTACCATCTGAGCCACCAAGGACTACATAAATCCTAAGCAAGTAAATTTCCAAAAGTATGAGAAGAAAATTAAAAAGAATAACACATAAAATGAACACGTCACTTATGGATGAAGTTTCCTGGCCATTTATGAAGAGACCTACCAATTCCACGTTCCAATCTGACTCAGAGATACACTGTCTGGTCAAAGTTAGTCTCTTGTTGGTTTGGTTCATCATCAAAGTTCAAGCAGTGACAGCTCTGGTACTACTGACTGGGAAGAATACTGATGTGATGACTGGGTTGGAACTGATGGCTAAAATATCTACTTGGACTAAAATTTGAAGTCATATGCTAAGGGTCCTTCTCCAATATTTTGTACTCCTTCTCATAATACAGATGGATTTTTAAAATGCCTGTTTCCTTTAATGACCACAGTATTTAAGCAACTAAAATCAAAGTACTGGCCTGCTTCCCCTAAAATGAATTGGGGGATAAAACTCTCATCTTTAAGCAAGAGATCAAAAATTGAAACCACGGGCGACAAGCTTGATTCATCTGTGCCAACATACATTTTTTCCTATACATTATATCCATTTCTCTAACTATTCAATTAGCTTTTGTAAAATTCAGTTAAAGCTTTTAAGTTGCTTTTAGTTTACATGGCCACAGAATGTTTACTCAGTTCTAGTTGAATCAAAGCTTTGTTTTTGCTTGCAGGCTTCTCAGTCCTCTACCCATTATACACACTCTCACTAAAGGAATCCTCTCCTGGGAGGGCTACAATCATGCCTCTCTTAATGGTACAGTTCAGGCTGGGTCAAAAGGGTACCTGCATGCTAGGATGAACTACTCTTTTGTAAGATTTTCTCAAATCAAAGTAATTTTTCCAGTTGTAGTGCTATCATGGTGAATCTAAGTAGAAACTGAGAATATTTAAACTCACTGGTGGCATGAATTCAGCCTAGGCAAGTAACTGAAAAAAAGGGTTATATCTTATCTTAAACTTGTTATCAGTTATACTCCCCAAAGCATAAGGGCATGGGAGAAGCTTGGCTTCTAGAATTTCAGAAGGTTGTCTTTATTGCATTTCATGTTTGTGGATTAAAAAGTATAATAAATGAATTATTTTCAACAGATTTGGGGTGGCATATTAAAAGGGGAGAAGGGGAGAAAAAGAGTGAGCAAGAGATAGTGTGCACTTGTTCAGGTTTATAGGAGAGGCTATGACACCGAATTAAGTACCCTCAAATTTTTGTTGAATGCATTAGGAGAATTCCTAGGTTGAGATAAACCTGTGAGAGGAGCCATGCCTTTACTTCAAGTTTTAACACTATCATTGTTTTCTAAATTACAGTATGAGATGAGAAGGAAGAGCCAAAATAGAAGTTTTCCTGTACTATTTTTATACCCAAGGAATATAAAATAATCCTGTCAACATCAGAGTCCTAAGAGAAAAATTGACTGATGTAATAAGTGCTTAATATTGCACATGGGTGTACACACACACACACACACACACACACACACACTCCTGAAGTCCTGACCCTGCTGACATGAATGAGATGGAATATAGAACAACTGTTCCTGGGGTTTGAACAGATGGCAGTGATAATAAAACTTGAGCAAGGTGAGAGTACCTATTCATTTCATAATATATAGAAATGTATCAGGTTGTCGAGGATTCAGTTGTAACAGTTTATGTTCCCTCAGTGATAGCTGTCTAACAGAATTAAAGTAATTCAAGTTTGCATAAAATTCTACATCAAAAGTGTTTTGCCTAAACATTCCCATACAATATCATCATTATAATATAAATAATCCATGATTTTAATCTTATGGTTAAAAATTGGTATTTGGATGACCCAAATTATATTTGAAATAGCATTTACTTTGTGAATCTATTTTTTTAAAAATCACTATAATATTAACTCCTGCATAATTGCAAAACTATAAATAAGATGAAAGAAATCAAATCTTGTTCTTAATGGTTTTTTTCATGTATTCAAAATATTTATGGGAATCTAATAAACCCAGTATAAATCAAGAAACCCTTCTGGAGTGTCAGGGAATTTAAAGATACAGTCTAAGCAGGGCATGGAAAAACAGGGATTAAAGTAAGTTCTTGTCTTCCTTAAGCACATAATTCAGTAGCAAAATTAGGTACAATTCAGCATCCTTATGGTGATTAGCATTATGTGAAATCTTTAATTTTATTTCTGCAAAAGTGTGAGTCAGAGGGAAAGAAAGATTGCATATGGCCAAGAACCATTTAAGGAAATGTCTCTGAATGTTTTGGTATTTGAGCTTGACCTTAAACATGGATAGGTCCCTGCTAAAGTCTCCCAACCTCAACACAATGCCATATCTCATATCTTGGCATGTCAAAAGTATAGAAGAAGGACAGTCTTGTCTGTGTATAGGGAATAATGATGAGCAGTCTACTGCAGTAGGAAGGTAAGCAAAGTGTAATCTGAAATATGTTTGGAAAGTTGGTATATATGTTTGGAGTTGGTATAATCAAAGATATTTAACTTCTAAAACCACCTTATTTAACTTATATGCAGAGTACATCATGAGAAATGCCAGGCTGGATGAAATACAAGCTGGAATCAAGGTTGCTGAGAGAAATATAACCAACCTCAGATATGCAGATGACACTACCCTTATGGCAAAAAGCAAAGAACTAAAGAGCCTCTTGATGAAAGTGAAAGAGGAGAGTGAAAACACTGGCTTAAAGCTCAACATTCAGAAAACTAAGAAAGATCATGACATCATCCTGTCCCATCACTTCATGGTAAATAGATGAGGAAACAAGAAAATAAAATCTTTTTTTTTTTATTTTATGAGGAAACAGAGAGGTTTTCTTTTCATCACTCACAAGTTCTAGTTTGCATAACCCATTCAGTTCAGTTCAGTCGTAGCTGGCTCTGAGACCCCAGGGATCCCTGTCCCTCACCAACTCCTGGACCTCTCTCAAAATTAAAAGACACTTGCTCCTTGGAAGAAAATCTATGACAAACTTAGTATATTAAAAAGCAGAGATATCACTTTGCTCACAAATGTCTCTATAGTCAAAGCTATGGCTTTTCCAGTAGTCACATATGTGTGTGAGAGTTGAAACATAAAGAAGCCTGAGTGCCATAGAATTGATGCTTTTGAACTGTGGTGTTGGAGAAGACTATTCAGAGTCCTTTGGACTGCAAGGAGATGCAACCAGTCAATCTTACCTAAAGTAAATCAGTTCTGATGATTCATTAGAAGGACTGATGCTAAAGCTGAAGCTCTAATACTTTGACAACCTGATGCCAAGAGCCAACTCATTAGAAAAGACCCTGATGCTGGGAAAGACTGAAGGCATGAGGAGAAGTGGGTGACAGAGGATGAGATGGTTGGATGACATGCTGACTCAATGGACATGAGCTGAGCAAGCTCTGGGGGATGGAGAAGGACAGGGAAGCTTGGCATGCTGCAGTCCATGGGGTTGCAAAGAGTTGGACAAGACTCAGTGACTGAACAACAATTTCTAAAGCCATCTTAAGCATCAGCACAGATATCCTTTTCCCTATTTTCTTGATGAAATTGAATTTAAAAGTTTGAACCTAACTCTACTGTGAGAGTTGATTGAATAGTCTATATGAGTCTGTCTTCTCTGAGGCTGAAGTCAGGAAGTCTGGCTGTCAAGAAGGGGAAATGGAAACGGAGTGGGAAAGGCCAAAGGATAAATCTGGGTCTAGGAGGACTATGTCTGTTTGTCACCTCCCCAGTCTTATGATGACGAACTCTTGATAAACTTGCACCTTTCAGCACACTGTTGCATATATAGCTGTTCTTGGATTCAGAAGAGGTAAAGAAGAAGTCTGGTAGACACTGGAGGAACTGTGATCCCGTGGACTGCCTCACCCTGCAGGTGAACTAGCAGATGAGTGACAAGCATGATTTGCAACAGCACTCATGCCTTCACTTCATTTCCTCCTCCAGGGGATCTCCCCAGACCCAGGGATCAAACCTAGGTCTCCTGCACTACAGACAGATTCTTTACTGTCTGAGCCACCAGGAAAGCCCGTTTACCACTGAGTCACCCTGGAAACTCTTAAGTGGGATATTTTGTAACAAACACCTAAAACTGTAGATTCAACTTTGACACTCAGTTATGGGTAGAATCTAGAAGAGTCTTGAGGTGAATGCTAGAAATATGGACATTAAAGGCAATTTTGGTATGATATCAGATGGAAATGAGGAATATATTACTGGAAACAGGAAAAAATAGAGTCCGTATAAAATGACAGAGAACTTTGTTAAACTGTCTTCTAGTGTGTTTTCTGACTCTTTGGAAAAGACCCTGATGCTGTGAAAGATTGAAGGCAGGAAGAGAAGGGGATGGCAGAGGGTGAGATGGTTGGATGGCATCACCGACTTGATGGACATGAGTCTGAGCAAGTTCCAGGAGTTGGTGATGGACAGGGAAGCCTGGGGTCGCAAAGTCAGCCTCGACTGAACTGAACTGAATGTGTTATACAAACTAGAACTTGTGAGTGATGAAAATGGGTATTTATCTGAGAAGAATTTGAGTAAAGTAGTTGGAGAGGTTTGGTTCCTCTTGATGGCTTACAGTAAAACACAATAGAGAGATGAATTGAAAACAATGTTAAGCAAAAAGGAATCAGAACTTAAGGATCTGGAAAATTCTCAATCTGTCCATACTGCAAAAAAAAGAAGAAAACAACCAGAAAACTATTAGGTAGGAAAAGGATATCAAAAGTGTAGTTGGACTATCACTTGATAAAGAGATTATGGGTATAATTCATGAAGTCAATCAGCCATCCCAACAGAAGTAAGAAATATAGATGCGACGGTATCAGCAGAAACACCGTCAGCAAGTACTAAAGGAGGCGCAGTCACATGGGTGACTATCATAGGGGCAGTGCCGCATGACACCGAAGGGGTAGGCAGCCCCCAGGGCAGAGCAATGAACCAAAGAGGATTATTCTTGACCCTTAAGATCTAATGCAATTTGCCCTGTCAAGTCTGGACTTATTGATATCACCACCTTCGTTCTTCTTCTCTTTTATAGAATGGGGATGTCTATCCTGTCCCACCTTAAATTTCTAGTGTTTAAAGCCATCTGGTCTATGGTATTTTGCAATGGCAGACTGAGGAGACTAGTGCAGGTAGTATTCACTACAGTTTCAGCTTTAAGTACTGTGCTGTGCATTTTTTGCTAGATTATATAAATGTTATCTGTCGGAAGGTTAAAGAAGCTATTCCACTGTTACTAGGAATCAGAGACACATATTTCTTCATTGAAATATATTATTAATTAAATTATTAATAAATGGCAATAGATTATTATTAATATATTGACCATATTTCAAAAATGTGTTCCATATATAATGTCTTTCAAAATTTCTAAATAAACATACACACACACAGAAACAAAGATTTGGAGGGATTTTCAGCAAAATATTGAGGGTTTTGTCTCAGTGGTGAGCCTGGGGGTATTTTTTTCTTTTATATTTGCTCATCATATTGTCTACATTTCTTACATTGACATGTAATATTGTGTAGTTTTAAAGATAAATATACACTGAAATAAAGATAAGTGAAGCAAAAACATTATACTGATATCAGTTCACATTTGTAACATTTTTGTCTTGATTTAAAACTAACCAAATTCAAACTAAGAAACTTGGTTTTATTGCTAATTTATAAGCACCACTGATCTCATTCACTATTAAAATGAATAACTGGACCTAGAGTCAGCAAATCTGACAGCATTCACTGGAAACCAGCAAATGTTAGAATCAGCCTGAATTTTTTTGTTTTGTAATAGGAAACTATGCACTAATATATTAAATCAGTTTACTACAGTGATGTGTTTTAGTATTTTTTATTTTCTTAAAACTTGGAATTCCTGTTCTCTATATAAATTGCCAACTGATATCCTCTCTTTCTCTGTACCCCCTTTCTTTTTCCCCTCCCTACATTCTTTTCCCCTCTTCATTTTCCCTTCTCTTCCAATATTTACCAATTTTAGGCCCTGATATATATTATACTGGGTTCTGGAGATCCAGAGTTAAGTAAACTCTGGTTTCTCATGGGGCCTACTTTGGATGACAGACAAATGCATGAAATATTGCAATGTGATGTGATGATGGCAGAAACAGTTATGCACAAAGGGCTGAGAAAGTTACAGTAGAGACACTGAGCATATCTAGAAAACCAGGAGAGAAAGACTTGCTGCTTCTATAAGAAAAAATATAAACAGCACATTTAGAGAATGTATCTTCATTGTTTCCCTTATAGATTCATGTTTAAATTATGATGGTTCATTTTAAGTTCTCTTTTAGTAGGTGGGGACAAAGGAGAGGTGTTTTATATCAGGTAATAGTTTCTACAGTAATCATAATTTAGGTTTCAGAACTTTTTTGTTTACTTTTAGAAGTACTAAGAGAACCCATATAGATAGCTAAGGGATCGATTCAATCATGATTAGGACAGTAGTGACAAAATCACATCTCTCTTACCATCTAGATCAACTACATGAAAATTGAGAAAAATCAGTGTCTTTTAGCCAGTGAGAGATTTTTTTTTCAGTTCAGAAATAGTGTTTTATTTTTTTCAATATAAATTTATTTATTTAATTGGAGGCTAATTACTTTACAATATTATATTGGTTTTGCCATACATCAACATGAATCCACCACGGGTGTACACGTGTTCCCCATCCGGAACCCCCCTCCCTCCTCCCTCCCTGTACCATCCCTCTGAGTCGTCTCAGTGTACCAGCCCCAAGCATCCAGTATCATGCACTGAACCTGGACTGGCTATTCATTTCATATATGATATTGCACATGTTTCAATGCCATTCTCCCATATCATCCTGTCCTCATCCTCTCCCACAGAGTCCAAAAGACTGTTCTATACATCTGTGTCACTTTTGCTGTCTCGCATACAGGGTTATCTTTACCATCTTTCTAAATTCCATATATATGCATTATTATACTGTATTGGTATTTTTCTTTCTGGCTTACTTAACTCTGTATAATAGGCTCCCGTTTCATCCACCTCATTAGAACTGATTCAAATGTATTCTTTTTAATAGCTGAGTAATATTTCATTGTGTATATGTACCACAGCTTTCTTATCCATTTGTCTGCTGATGGACATCTAGGTTGCTTAAGTATCAAAATGACTTTAGTATTAGCTTTTGGATCAAGCTTCATTTAAAGAGACATTAAAAAGTTTTACACAGCAGTTTTAAATGGCTTACAATGAAGCTGATGGAGCTCCTACACTAGGCAGAGAAAACTAAAATCCCCCAAGGAAACACTTAACATGAATAAAAAAACAGGGAATATTAATATACCATGTCTGTGGGTCCTGCATATTTTATTTCCTTCATAGTTCATGTAATGTTCATTGAATACAGTGCCTTCATGCATATTTGAAATAAAACACCCCTCTGACTACATTGGGTGAAGTAGTCAAGATAACAAATGCATTCAGCATTTAAATGAACTCATCAGAAGTGACAGGTACTTTGCAACTAATGATGAATAGAATTTGGGAATTTGGGGAGGTTGGTACACATTAGAATATTTTATCTGAAGCTGCTGCTGCTGCTGCTAAGTCGCTTCAGTCGTGTCCAACTCTGTGCGACCCCATAGACGGCAGCCCACCAGGCTCCCCTGTCCCTGGGATTCTCCAGGCAAGAACATTGGAGTGGGTTGCCACTTCCTTCTCCAATTCATGAAAGTGAAAACTAAAAGTGAAGTCGCTTAGTCGTGTCTGACTCTTCGCGACCCCATGGACTGCAGCCCACCAGGCTCCTCCGTCCATGGGATTTTCCAGGAAAGAGTACTGGAGTGGGGTGCCATTGCCTTCTCCATTATCTGAAGCTAATATGAACTATTTGATTCAGCATTATGGGACTGAAAGTCACAGGAGCAACAATTGGTACATTGAGCAACATCACAATAATAAAGAAGTTAACATTTGTTGGGCAGATGAATTTTTGTGTGTCAAACATAAAAACATATAACCTACTGTAGAAACCCATGAGGACCCTTAAATCTGAAATATTGTGCATTTTGAAAAGAGAATGTCAAAGATTAATTAATTCTGTGAGAGCAGCACAGGGCTTTTGCATGATTCACACTGGCAGAGAGAATATATCCCTTGTAATTTGGAAGGGTCGGGGGGAAGGATATTTCTTACATGCAGTCAGGGGAAAAACCTTGAAAAATAAAGTTATCATTCTACTTTATACATAAATTTTAAAGGTATTTATTTTTTGGTAAAATAGAGATATAGATGCCTTTTATTTCCACTTGTATTCTTTATATTAATAGAGAAATTTAATCAGTTCAGGTTTTATTCATAAAATATGCAAAGTCAATGATTCCTAGCTTCTCTTTGACTACCTTCCACACTGCCAACTACTGCAAAATGTAAATCAGATGAAGTGTCCCTCTGACAAATTTCTGGAACAACAGAATCAGGTTACATTCCTCTCAGCATCTCTGTGCCCCATATGTCCATGGGGACTATGAATTCAAAATTGGGAACTGAACAAAATATGAAAGAAAAAGCTCAGCTCACTTCCCATCAAGAAAATTTATTCTCATAGTAACTCCTTCCACAATACTGGTTATTTTCCAGGCATAAAAGAGAGTTTGCCATGATGCCACCAGGCTCCTTGTCTTGCTTCATCTCTAAATGTTTCTTGGGATTTTATGATCTGAAATCCCAAATTCTTTGGGATTTCTGGGGCTCCTTGAATGAAGCCTGTATTAACTTATAAGGAAATGAGGTCCACTGCAAGTCACTAGAGAAAGGCAGGACATTCCTGCACAGCACAGTATGGTGTTGACTCACACTGCCATTCATTCAGAAAATGTACTGCGTTTTGAAGCTTCACTTAGCACAAGAAGAGAGCCAAGCGAGACAGGGAATCAATGTAGGGAGGACAACTGATCTCGGCTTGCTTCTTCTTAGGTGTGATTAGAAGGCTTAGGTGAGGAAACACAGGGACAAACATTAGAGCAGAGAAGAAGGAAATAGGTAGAGTGAATGGTTAGGAACTTAGACTTGGGAAGAATGCAGCTTCAGGTTTACTCCCTGCTTCACTTTACCCTATGGTTTGGGCACATCCCACAACCCTTTTAAGCTCCAGGATTTTATTTTCCACCTATATGCCTGACACATTTATGGTATTTTTTCATAGGATTATTGTGAAATTTAAAATGAAATAACAACAGGAATAATAAAACTACATTATAGTACTTTTATATACTTAATGTGGTTACACCATCCCTGGCAAATATTATGATCATCAACACCATTATTTTTTATTAGGGTGCTCCTCTGATTTTTATAACAACTCTGCTTTTATCTTTGCAGTATTGGTAAGATGAATTCCTAATTCTCCAGACCTTTGTTTCTCATCTCAGAAATGGCAACAGTTGGTCAACTAGCCTCTAGGGGCCCATCTAACTCTAACAGTCTATAACTTGGTCTACTTTTAAAGACTGTACTTCGGAGAGTCGCCAACTATATAGACATATGCACATGGAATTCCAAATTAGGGGACTTTATGTGGTGAACAGGAAAAAAAAAAAAACTCTAAGAAAATAATTACAGACAGAACATAACAATAGAAAGACTTATAAAAATCCCTTCCTATTTCCAAAGTCTGTTTTTACACTTGTGCATTCCCCATGAGACTGCCCCAAATGCAATTTAGAGAGACACTGAATTGGATTCAGAAAGTTGAGAGTTTTATGAATTTTTGTCTCTAAGTGACATATGCCTTTCTGCAAAATCAGAAAATAGATTTGTTCAGTGCATGGAGTGGAGTATTACTGATGTAATTGGGTAAGGCTGGCAAAATATGTTCGATTTTAGTTGATGACAATGAATAAATCTCCTGTCAGGAATAAATTGAGTATTCATGGAAACCTCACTGTATCTATGAACACAAACCATCACAGAAATCTGAGAACTTGATCAGATTTTCTTATATATATTCAAAGGCATTATGACAATTGACTCATATGTAGAGGAAAATGCAACTGTTGAAACCCGGCAGCTTATAAGACAACAGCTTTCCTGGAGATGAAAAAGGAATGTGTTGCAATTGTATGCAACGCAATGACATGAAAGCTTACCAGTGAACCTCATTTCCTTTAGATCTCTTATTAAACCTAGCTCTAGCAAACTAGAACTAGAGTAGGATGTGCTGCTGCCTAGGAGATGAGAAGAGCTTTAAAAATCTATAAATCCATTGGCTGCAACTAACACAATAACCAGCTGACTAGAATGAGGGGGTGGGATTACACTTGAAATAATGATCACAGTTTTTTGAATCCTACAAAATGGCCTACTGCTCCCATAGAGGACTAAATATAGTCTAAAATATTAAGGAGATATCTGGTCAGTCTTGCCCAAACTAACATAAACCCTAATGCATTTGATTTGGCTACAATTGTAGCGGATGCTACAAGTGATCAAAACTTCATCCTCACAGACTCCTAGCAAAGAGAACTGAGGATGAAACGGCACTTATAATTAGCACACAACAGTCATAGTACTTTAGAAAATGCTATAACACACCAGAAAAGATCCAGGCTGACTTGGCAGGACTTGTCTCACAGTGATTCCTAGGTTTGTTTTCTTAATGATCCTTGGGTTTTCTTTTCATTGAGAATTCTGAATGTCAATTTTATTTAGTAAAATAATGTCTTGAATCTTTTTGCTCTTTGACCTTTTTCATTTTATTGATTTATGATTGTCTTTATTATTTCTTGTATTCTACTTATCTCGGGCTTAATTTGCTCTCTTATTTTCATGCTCTCTGTGGAGAAAATATAAACTGTTGATTTACTCTTTAGAACTATATTTTTTTCTTTCTGCACTATAGTAGTTTCAGCCCTATAGTAATTCCCTGGTGGTTCAGTGGTAAAAAATCCACCTGCTAGTGCAGGAGATGTGGATTCAATCCTTACATTGGGAAAATCCTCTGGAGAAGGAAATGGCAAACCACTCCAGTATTATTACCCGGGAAATCTCCTGGACAGAGGAGCTTGGTGGGCTATAGTCCATGGGATCACAAAGAGTTAGACACAACTTAACAACTAAAAAACAACAACATAATATTGTCAGTTTAAAAATTGTTGATATACCGTGTTATATTATCATCCAGTTTTAATCATTTTCTAATCTTTATTTTTCTCTCTATTGATTATTTATAAATCTGTTGAATAACTTGCAAGTATTAAGATTTATATAGATATAAATATATATATACACACATGTACATATCTCTTATATATTACTGGTTTCTAGCTTTGTGAAGTTTTAGATGGAGATCATACCTTGTAGTATTTCAATTTTTGAGGTTTGTTTTATGATTCATTATATGGACTATATTGGCTAATGTTCCAGGTACACTACAATGAACTATGTGTTCTACATTTGTTGGGTATATTGTTCTGTAAATGTCAATTGGGTAAAATTGATTGATAATATGACTCAGAATTCCTCTATTTCCTACTGATATTTTTCCAGTTATTCTATTAATTACTGAGAGAGAAGGGTTAAAATTGCTCATTATGATTTTTAACTGTTTTCTCCATTTAGTTTGTCAGTTTCTACTTTGAGGATATGTTATTAGATATAAATACAATTAAAATCTTATATTTCTCATTCTTTTATCATTAGAGAAATAATATTTCCTATAATTAGTAATATTTTTATCCTAAAGTTTACTTTGTCTGATATTGATATATACTTTGTGCACTTACTGAGAGCAAGTATATATTTTTCATTATTATAACCTGTCTGTATCTTTCTATTTAAAATGTATCTCTTAGAAACACATCTGTTTTTTGGTCTTGCTTTTTTACTTTTACCCAGTTCAATAATCTTCACTTTGAGATTATAATCTCTCTTAAATCAACATTTAATATAATTATTGACATGGTTAGGTTTCAGTTGATATTTTATTATTTTCTTTAATGCCACCTACTTGTTTCTTATGTTCTGAGTTTTGAAGGTGATAATCAAACATTTTAGAATGTTTCATTTTATTTTCTTTATTGGAATTTTAGCTATAATTCCTTTCTTTTTGTGTGTGTGATTGCCCCAGGGCTAACAATATGCATTTTTAACTTATTAAAGTCTACTTAGAGTTAATATTACCCTGCTTTAAACATCATATTTCACAGTTCCTAACCATACTTTACATGTTTTTCTTCACAAATGTAATAATAAAAACACCGTTAAACAATCGAAAAAGCAAGAAAAAAAATAAAACATATCTGACAAAGGAGTTATTTCTAACATTTATATATATATAAAGGAAGGAGTCATAGACTAGAAAATAAGAAGACAACTGAATGAAAACATGTGCAAATGATTTGAATAGATACTTCACCAAATAAGATATTTGGGCACCAAAGAATCACGTGAAAAAATATTCAGCATTGGTAATCATTAGAAAAATATACAACTGCCAGTCAATTATACTGTCTAAAATTAAAAAGAATACAAATACCAAGCACTGGCTATGGTGTGTACCAATAGAAACTCTCATTCACTGCTGGCAGGAATTTAAAATGAAATAACACTCTGTAACCTCACCCTTGAAAGTTCCCAGTCAACCTGTTTCAGTCCCATATAACCCCTACTTCCAATTAAAAAGTTAAATTGCTGAAAACTTTTTCCTCCCATTCGCTTAAAGTGTTCCCTATTACACAATTTTATCCCTTCTCAAAAAAGACCCATTCTTTTCTACTCTCTTAATATTTTCCCATTTGAACCAACACCTGAATCATCAGACTGATTTTATTTTTTCCTTTCTTTTCAGGATTAGGAAGAGCTCAGTCTTTAAAACATAATGTCTTATCTCAGTTCCCTTGAGGAAAAGGAAATGGGGGTCTTAGTTGAAGAGAGGAGAGTACCTGTCCTTTCCCCACCCTTAGGACACTTGTTTTTGTTGTTGCTCTTTTTACTACAGATTTCATTAAGAACAAAACCAAAGTGTCAAAGTGCTGCTAAATTGAATATTTCTATTTCTATATACATTAACATTTCAAATAAATGAGCTTCTGTATCAATAACCTCAGATATGCAGATGACATCACCCCTAGGCAGAAAGTGAAGAAGAACTAAAGAGCCTCTTGATGAAAGTGAAAGAGGAGATGAAAAAGTTGGCTTAAAGCTCAACATTCAGAAAACTAAGATCATGGCATCCATCCCATCAGTTCATGGCAAATAGATGGGGAAACAGTGGAAATAGTGGCTGACTTCATTTTTTTGGGCTCCAAAATCACTGCAGATGGTGATTGCAGCCATGAAATTAAAAGAGACTTACTCTTTGGAAGGAAAATTATGACCAACCTAGATAGCATATTACAAAGCAGAGACATTATTTTGTCAACAAAGGTCTGTCTAGTCAAGGCTATGGTTTTTCCAGTAGTCATGTATGGATGTGAGAGTTGGACTATAAAGAAAGCTGAGCACTGAAGAATTGATGCTTTTGAACTGTGGTGTTGGAGAAGACTCTGGAGAGTCCCTTGGACTGCAAGAAAATCCAACCAGTCCATCCTAAGGGAGATCAGTCCTGGGTGTTCATTGGAAGAACTGATGCTGAAGCTGAAACTCTAATACTTTGGCCACCTGATAATGAAGAGCTGATTCATTTGAAAAGACCCTGATGCTGGGAAAGATTGAGGACAAGGGGAGAAGGGGACAACAGAGGATGAGATTGTTGGATGGTATCACCCGATTCAATGGACATGAGTCTGGGTAAACTCTGGGAGTTGGTGAGGGACAGGAAGGCCTGGCGAGCTGCGGTTCATGGGCTTGCAAAGAGTCGGACACGACTGAGCAACTGAACTGAACTGTAAACACAATTTAATAAGAAAGATGACAGTTATCACATTTGGGGATCTATTTCACCTTAAACTAAAGCTATCTATAGTGCTTTAATATAGTCCCACCAAGAACAAAGGAAATATACGAGATGCCTTATATATTTCTTTCAAATAGGAGACTCGGGGGCAGGAGGAGAAGGGGATGACAGAGGATGAGATGGCTAGATGGCATCACTGACTCGATGAACATGAATCTGAGTGAACTCCAGGAGTTGGTGATGGACAGGGAGGCCTGGCGTGCTGCAATTCATGGGGTCGCAAAGAGTCGGACACGACTGAGCGACTGAACTGAACTGAAGGTATAGATTCTAACAAACTGTTCTAAGAATCACCCAATACAAAACATTTTTGATGTTGCAGTAACTAGGAAGACCTCACAGTGGTTGTGGTTTAGTTATTAAGTTGTTTCTGACTCTTGTGACCCCATGGACTATATAGCCTGCCAGTCTCCTCTGTCCATGGGATTTTCTAGGCAAGAATATTGGAACGGGTTGCCATTTCCTTCTCCAGGGGATCTTCCTGACCCAGGGGTCAAACCTGGTCTCCTGCATTGCAGGCAGATTCTTTATGGACTGAGCCAGCAAACCTCATGTGGATAACAATTTCTCATCAAAACTGAAGTTTCCTATAACTCATCTAGAATCTAATCTAAGAATTAACTCAGCATCATAGGGCGGCCTGAATAGGGTCATATCTTGGGAAAGAAAGGGCACACCTGTCAGTTTTATCTCAGTGATGAACACAACCCTGAATAAGTGCACCCTTAGGTAAGACCTTGGTGGGAGTTTTGATTTTTAAAAAGTTGAAAACATCTCCTTTAACAGGTTGAGAATAGATTCAAGTGAAGGATCTAACAAGGTAATAAGAACAAACAAAAGTTTAAAAGAATAAATTCTCCAAAGCAGATTCTGAGGCAAAATTGTAAATATCCCCCCACCCTTTTAGGAGAGGAAGGATTGATACATGGAGCAGGAGCAAGGGGCAGAAATTTCACTGGGAAGATGGAAAGCCATGTAGGATGTACAACATATAAAGTTTTTCACTAAGTTCTTTCATTATATCCTTTGAGATTAAAATATTACTATATTCCTCCTCTGGATGATATGGGAATTTTGATAATTGGTGGATCTTCATAGGAAAACTTGAATATTATCTCCTTTGTGTAGAGTATAATTGTAATTTTCCATTTAGCCTAAACTGCAACACATTTTCTCTCCTCTAAAAGTTGGGACGAATCTAAAAGTACATTTATGTTAGTTTTGGAATTTTTCAGCTGACAAAATTTCCCAGTAGCATTATCTGCATTGAAGTATTTCACTGTAAGCATCCTTCATATTAGTCCATTTGATGCTGTGCAGGGAATCCGGGCTTCCGTTTTTATGAAACAATAAATTATACATACAACGTATTTCATATTCTTATAGCCAAAAAGTAAACCTGTCACCATCCAATCGAAAATAGGTCCCTGATTGATATAGTACTTTGCCAAATAGCCTCTGTGAAGTGATCAACCCTCTTGTGACTTAAAAATCTGTGTATCTCAGCAATGATTATTCATCTGTCCATGCACCATTTTATATGACACTCTTTTGTGTTTTATTTAATTCAACAAACCTATATTGAATATATGCTGTGTGTCAGGAAAGTGCTTTCCTGTGGGGAGAAGAGATTCAGAAGACAATGTACCTGTCCTTGCAGAGTTCATAATCTACTGAATCAGAGAGGTGCACCTTTCTATCATACAAGCAAAATTATTATAAAGATAAATGATAGTTCTAGGAAAGCTAACTAAATTAAAAATCAAGTTTACCTGAAGATGAGAGAGAATGGGAAATTTTATATGGGAAAAAAACAGTAACTTACACTGAACTGGGCAATAAGGATTGCATTGAAGTGTGCCAAGTGGATATGAGACAGAGACGAGGGATTCAGATTTTTCGGAGAGCAGTATATACATCAATACACTGGGAAGTCAAATGACCTGCTGTGTTTGGGGAGTGAGAAGTATATCCACAAAGAAAAGCTAGATAAAAAAAGATGAATAAGGATGAAAAGAAGGGATAAGCCTAGTTATAAACAGCAATGAATTCCTAGCCAAAAATTTGGAATTTTTCATGAGATGCCAGATGTTACCAAAAATACCATACCTGCCAAGTTGCCAAGATGTCACTAAAATTAGATATTTTCCTTCTATAGCTAGTAAAGCCTTGGTTTTTTGTTTGTTTGTTTACTACAGCTCTTGGTCTTCTAAAAATTCAGGGGTAAACCACAAAATTCTAGATTTCACTCTTGGGAAGAAAGAAACTTCACTGGGTTGGGGGTAGACTTCATAATTAAAACCATCTTACTAACGAATATCATCTTTGACACTGGGGGAAAAATAAAATTAGCAATGGCCAGTGGAATGAAATAGTTGTTTTGAAATAGCAAACACTGCCATTACTTGGTTTACATATTGATTTAAATAAAAATAAATGAAAGTAAACAATTTTAGCACTTGTACACTTGGACCTAACTTTAGTTCTTGGAAGCAGAGAGCTTGTAAACAGATTTCCCCAGAAGGGGTAGGAGAGAGAGAGAAAATGAAGATATAAAGTCAGTAAACAAATCCAAGAGCTCTGCCAAATGATTCTGTTTCCCCTTGAATGCTGTATCTGCATGAAATGCACATTGATGACAAATGGAATACCTCCATTTACTGTCAGGTCAATTCAGAGAACTCACAACTTCTGATGTATAGCTCTCATTTCTATACTCCAAGAAAACTTTCCTTTCCTTATGAAGCTCTTTAGATTCTCCCTTGGGGTTTTGTTGCCTACAATGATGAAAAGACAGGCACAAAAAGAGAAACATCAAGTGGAACCCAAATGAAGAAAATAAACATAAAGGGAGTTTCCAAGGGCCATTTGTTGCTGAATGAGCTCAGTCACGTGCTGCTCTGCATATGCCATGCGATCCAGGTTCAGCCTAGTCCCAGAGATCAATGCACATGACTAATCAACACGGCATGAGAATCATAGTGCTACAGTCACATAAATGAGAGCAAGTGACTTTCACTTTACTCTCAATATCAATAGCCATACATATGCATCAGAGCTAGAAACTGGCGCAAGGGATAATTATCAACTAGCATTGGGAGGATGTTCTTATTCTCCAAAGTATTTCCATGTGTAGGAACTTCCAGAGACCAACACATATGGCTTAGCACTCAGGACTATTAATACCTTACTTCTCCACCTATAAGCTACCCACTGTGGGTGAATACTCAGACACTTTTCTCAATTAGGAAAAGCTAATTTTCTTATAAGGCAGCGAGCACTGAAGATTTGGTCTCTTTTCTTTGCTCTCCTCCCTCAACCATTTAAGTATAGTGATTCAGAACCTCTCTAGATAACTCATATTTTCTCATGTGGGCTGTCCTACAGATAGATTGGGGGAGGTGTGAGGCTAATGATCTAAGTCAGGGGAAGAGGAAGCTTAGAAAGCTTGCCTGTTCTCAGACATACTTCACATTTCCCCAGTCAGTATTATCTGTCATGCAGATGTTTTACTTACAATAAGTGGCTGAAGAGAATTCATATTTTTAGCATATTAGAGTGTTCTGCTGTTTCATCAGTCACCTGAAGTTAGTTCTGCCAAGCAAGACCCTGGATTCTTTCCTTTGTAAGTATTAAAACATTTGGCAGGTATACCTCTACAAACTTCAAACCCTTACAACATAAAAACAAATAAAAATGGGCAGAAGACTTCACTAGACATTTTTTCAAAGGGAAAATCCACATGGTCAACAGACACATAAAAAGATGCTCAGTATTGTTAATCATCAGGGAAATGGGATCAAAACCACAATGAGGTATCACCTCACACCTGTCAGAAAGAGTACCATCAAGAAGGAATCTGTGTTTTTACAAACAGTTCAGGTAATTCAGACCCATGATGAGATTTGAGAACCCCTGGTAAGGCGTGCAAGTTTTGGAGACAAGGCCAAATGGAAAGATGGGAGACAGATTGTAAAGGGACTTGTGAATACCCCCAAGTAGCCCGGACTTTGCCATAAGCAATCGTGCAGAGCAGTGGTCAGGATGTAATCGTTTGATGTTGGGGAAAGAGTTGAGGAGTGTAACTTAGGTAAGCTTCTCAGTTAACTTTTTATGTTTGAAGTGTTTCTACAATTTGGTTTTCTTTCTTTAATAAACTGTTCATTTGTGCTTTAACTTTATTGTATTTCTATAAGATTGCAGCTTTGTTATAAATCTTTGCTCTTTTAGTGTGAAGTTAATAAAATTCTAAGATATTACTGATAATAATATTCATTTTAGATAAATTTTTGGAGATATAATCTAATATTTCTGTCCTTAAAATTAAAAAAAAATAGTATTTTCATTGAATTATCATCTTATTAGACCACATTTCTCTATAAGCTGAAGCTTTTGCAATTTGGAATAATTCATCATGACTTTTTCTTCAAGGAGTTTCTTAAAGGACATTGTCAAGAAAATATCCACAGGAACTATATTAGCTTCTTATTGGAGTTTTCACTTTGAAAAGTCCAATCCATATTTCAGTATACATCAGTCAAGGTCTACACTGTCCAATGATAGAACCAAGTGGACTAATATAACTTCTTGACAGTTTCTGAGGCAAGAGAAGGAAGAAAAAAAAATCTAATACCTTTAGAGAACTTTTTAAAAGAGTAAATACCTGCTTTCCCAAATTGAGAGTCTTTGAAATTATTCTATGCTTATATTTTGGCTGCCATATTGGGAAGCATCAAGTGATTGCTATAATAAATCTGGGAGTCATTCTTCCACTCCATTTCCCTATCTCTTATCTCCTGTAGGGGATTAAAGATATGAAGGTAAGGGAAACACACACATTTTAAAGAGACCTGGTTTGCTCACTGTGCTCTATAAAATGTGAGGGCTATTTTGTTTTCTCTGCCCATGCCAATTTTGGCTTATATGTATGTATGTATGTGTGTGTGTATGTATTCTTCTGCTTATTTATTTGTTAAGTATTTTACTTAATTAGTGAAAATGACTAAGATATATTTTCTGATACCTTTCTCCTTTTTCAATTATTTCTTTCTCCCTTAGTATGTTGCCTCTACTTTCATGGAGAAGTATCTACCAGTAGGGTTTTTATTGATAAACAGGAAGGAAATAGTGTTAGAGATATTAATTAAAAATAATATCTCCTTTCAATTCAGAAAACCACTCTCCTCAAAGAGGTTTCCAAAAGAAAAATTATATATATATTGAATAAACATTAAGCCAGGTGTGTATTACAGGCAATTTAATAAAGGGATTGACAAGATGGAGGGAAAAAATACTCACCTTTTTATATAGTCAAGCAGATACAGCCCACTGCATACATGCTCTCAAGATAAACAATAATGAGTCCCAAGTAAGAGGACTTGACAGCTCTTTGTGTCACTCATAGTTTATTCTAGATCCACTTTGTAGCTGGGGTGGCTCTCGCATCTATATTAGCTACATGGCTTTCTCCTGCATGTTGGTGACAGAAAGTAGTTTGGGAAAAACATTTCAGCCCAGCAAAAGGTGGGCTACTATACCTTTCATCACACAGAAACTGGTAAGTAAGGGTGCTACCTTATTTGATGGTTACATTTGAAAGATGTTGTTTCTAAGTCCTTGAAAAGACATTTCAGGATCCTAAAGCTGGTGAGAGGATTAATTAGCTTTTTAAAAAATTTTACAGTATATTTTATCCAGAAAAGAGTTTTCCATAACAAGCTTGAAGCTCTCTTGAGAAGGAAATGGCAATACACCACTATTCTTCACTGGAAAATGTCATGGACAGAAGAGGCAAACAAGCCCCAGTCCACAGGGTTGCAAAGAGTTTCACACAACTAGGCAACTAACACCACCAGTTCAAGAAAAGAGAGTGAGATAAAGTCTATTCTCTTACTTTCAGCAAGGAGAATTAAGCCTTTTGTTTTAAATTTGTAATTATCCTTTGTCATTGTTCAGGCTCTCAGTTGTGTCTGACTCTTTCCAGCCCCATGGACTGCAGCACACCAGGGGTCCCTGTCCTTCACTGTCTTCCGGAGCTTGCTCAAACTCATGTCCATTGAGTCACTGATGCTATCCCTCCATCTCGTTCTCTGTCATCCCCATCTCCTCCTGCCTTCAGTCTTTCCCAGCATCAGGGTTTTTTTCCAATGAGTCAGCTCTTCTCACTAGATGGCCAAAGTATTGGAGCTTTAGTTTCAACATCAGTCCTTCCAATGAATATTCAGGGTTAGTTTCCTTTAGGATTGACTCTGGTTTAATCACCTTGCAGTCCAAGGGACTCTCAAGAGTTGTCTCCAACACCACAGTTCAAAAGCATCAATTCTTTGGTGCTCAGCCTTCTTTATGGTCCAACTCTCACATTCATACATGACCTGAAAAACCATAGCTTTGACTATATGAACCTTTGTCAGCAAAGTAATGTCTCTGCTTTTAAATACACTGTCTACGTTGGTCACAGCTTTTCTTCTAAGGACCCAGTGTCTTTTAATTTCATGACTGCAGTCACCATCTGAAGTGATTTTAGAGCCCAATAAAATAAAGTCTGTCACTGTTTCCATTGTTTTCTCATCCATTAGCCTTGAAGTGTTGGAACCAGATGCCATGATCTTACCTTTTTGAATGTTGTGTTTTAAGCCAGCTTTTTCACTCTCTTCTTTCACCTTCATCAAGAGACTCTTTGCTTTCTGCCCTAAGGGTGATGTCATCTGTATATCTGAGTTTATTGATATTTCTCCCAGCAATCTTGATTCCAGTTTGTGCTTCATCCAGCCCAGCGTATTGCATGATGTACTCTACATATAAGTTAAATAAGCAGGGTGACAGTATACAGCCTTGATGTACTCCTTTCCCAATTTTGAACCAGTCCATTGTTCCCTGCTTGGTTCTAACTGTTGCTTCTTGATCTGCATTCAGATTTCTAAGGAGGCAGATAAGACAGTCTGGTATCCCCATCTCTTGAATAATTTTCCAAAGTTTATTTTGACTCACACAGTCAAAGCTTTAGTGTAGTAAATGAAGCAGAAGTAGACGTTTTCTTGGAATTCGCTTGCTTTTTCTATGATCCAACGCTTGTTGATAATTTGATCTCTGGTTCCTCTGCTTTTTCTAAATCCAGCCTGAACATCTAGGAGTTCTCAGTTCATGTACTTTTGAAGCCTAGCTTGGAGAATTTTGAGCATTACTTTGCTAGCGTATGGGATGAGTGCAATTGTGTGGTAGTTTTAACATTCTTTGCAATTGTCCTTTGCATCAGCCAAACACATTACTCTAGCAGTCACAAAATTAGGTGCCAGTCCTTGATTTCTCACTCAGTGGTTGTTATTAGCATTGTATGTACCTCAGTTTCTATTAGGCATTTAGGATAACAAGCACAAAATACCTAAGACCTTATATATAATGTGCCAACAGCACAAGGGCCAACAGTAACAGAACTTGTTGGATAAACAGGATTTCAGGCTCCCTAAATCAGTGTATATATTTTAAGAGTACTTCTGATCATTCAGCATATAGTTGATTCTCAGGAGCATTAGTCTAAGGTTATGGTTCTCAAAGTGTGACCTCAGACCAGGAGCATCAGTATCATCAAGCCACTTAGTAGAAGTGGAAAATTTAAGCTCCACCCATATCCACTAAAGGGCATCCCTGGTGGCTCAGATGGTAAAGAATCCACCTGCAATGAGGGAGACCTGGGTTCGATTCCTGAGTTGGAAAAATCCCCTGGAGGAGGGTATGGCAACTCACTGCAATATTCTTTCCTGGAGAATTTCATGGACAGAGAGGCCTGGTGGGCTACAGTCCATGGGGTCGAAAAGAGTTGGACATGATTGAGTGACTAAGCACATATCCACTAAATTAGAAATCCTGAGTACAGTATCCAGTAATTGTATAATTATGTGTGAACTTAAGATTTACCAAGATAAAATTTACATACTGTAAAATTCATGCATTTCATATTACAACTCAGTTAATTCTGACAAATAGCCTTGTAACCATCAAGACATAAAATACTCCTATTGTCCCTAAAAGTTTCATTGTTTCCTTTTATACTTAATTTTCTACTTAACTTCCAACCCTAAAAATGACTAATCTGTTTTACAGCCCTATAGTTTGGCTTTTCCTAATGTCATATATGTAAAATTGTACATTGTGCTCACACTCAATTCCAACATCTTTCACTTGGTGTAATGCATTTGAGAATCAGTTATGTGTATTGTTTTTTTTGAATTTTCCAATTACCGTTCTGTTATTGGCTTCTATTTTTATATTATAGTCAGAAATATGATTTAATAAAATATAAATCTTCTTAATCTGTTAAAATTTGTTCTGTGGCCTAACATTTTATCTGATCTGAAAAATGTTCCCTGCGTGCTTAAGAGGAATGTGTATTTTGCTACTGCATGATAGGATATTTTGTACATGTCTGTTAGATCAATTTCATCTAAATGGGGATGAAAATGGAGTATCAAAGTTCTTACTGTTGTTGTATTTCTGTCTATTTATCTCTTTAGCTTAAAAAGAGAAACCACATACAAACTCCTTTTATGAGGCCAGCATTATTGTGATACAAAGTCAGAAAAGTATAGCACAAGAAAACCAAATTATAAGCCAATAATCCTGCTAAATATAGATGAAAATCCTTAGGAAAATACTAGCAAATTGAATTCAATAGGACATAGATGCCCTCATACACTATGACCAAGTGGGATTTATCCCTGGGATGCAAGGATGATTTGATATATGCAAATAAATATGATACATCACATTAACAAAATGAAGGTTAAAAAGTTATATGATCATTTCAATAGATAAAGAAGCAATTTTATTTTTTTTAATTTTTATTTTAACTTTATTTTACTTTACAATACTGTATTGGTTTTGCCATACATTGACATGAATCCACCATGGGTGTACATGCATTCCCAAACATGAACCCCCTCCCACCTCCCACCCCATAACATCTCTCTGGGTCATCCCCGTGCACCAGCCCCAAGCATCCTGCATCCTGCATCGGACATAGACTGGCGATTCGTTTTTTACATGATAGTATACATGTTTCAGTGCCATTCTCCCATCTCATCCCACCCTCTCCCTCTCCCCCAGAGTCCCAAAGTCTGCTCTACACATCTGAGTCTCTTTTGTTATCTCGCATACAGGGTCATCATCACCATCTTTCTAAATTCCATATATATGTGTCAGTATACTGTATTGGTGTTTTCCTTTCTGGCTTACTTCACTCTGTATAAATTTACCATATTTTCCTGACAAAAGCTCTTAAATTAAGTATAGAAGAAATGTACCTCAACATTATAAAGGCCATATATAAGAAGTCCACAACTAACATCACATTCATTGATGAAAAACTTATAGCTTTCCCTCCCCTAATATCAGCAATAAGTCAAGGATGCCCATTCTCACCATTTCTCTTCAACACATACTAGAAATTCCAGCCAGAGCAATTAGACAAGAAAAGCATATACAAGACCTTCAAATCAGAAAAGGGGAAGTAAAATTTTCACTGTTGACAGATAATATGTTATATATAGAAAACACTAAAGACTCCACCCCAAAACTCTTAAACTAACAAAATAATTCAGTAAAACAGAAGGATATGAAATCAACATTGAAAAATCAGTTGTGTTCATATACACATACAAATAAACTATCTAAAAAATTAAGAAAACAATTCTTTTGGTCATAGATCTAGTATGAATGTATGTGTTCTTCAGTCAGTCCTGTCTGACTCTGTGATCCCATGGATTGTAGCCTACCAGGCTCCTCTGTCCATGGAATTCTTCAGGCAAGAATACTGCAATGGTTTTCCATGTCCTTCTCCAGGGAATCTTCCTGATGCAGGGACTGAACCCTGGTCTCCTGCATTGCAGGCAGATTCTTTACTGTCTGAGCCACCAGGCAAACCCAATATGAATATATAGGAATAAATATAACCAAGGAGGGAAAACCAAGGGAACGTTTCATACAAGAATGGGCACAATAAAGGACAGTAAAGGCAATATCCTAACAGAAACAAAAGAGATCAAGGAATGGCAAGAATACACAGAAGAACTGTACAAAAAAGGTCTTAATGATCCAGATAAGCACAATAGTGTGGTCACTCACATAGAGCTAGATATACTGGAGGGTAAAACCAAATAGGCTTTAGGAAGTACTACTACAAAAAAAGCTAGTGGAGGTGATGGAATTACAGCTGACCTATTTAAAATCCTAAAAGATGATGCTGTTGAAGTGCTGCAGTCAATATGTCAGCAATTTGGAAAATTCAGCAGTAACCACAGGACTGGAAAAGGTGAGTTTTTATTCCAATCCCAAAGAAGGGCAGTGCCAAAGAATGTTCAGACTACTCTACAATTGTTCTCATTTCACATGCTACCAAAACAATGCTCAAATTCCTTCAAGCTAGGCTTCAGCAGTACATGAACCGAAAACTTCCAGATGTACAAACTGGATTCAAAAAAGGCAGAGGAAACAGAGATTAAATTTCCAACATTTATTGGATCATAGAAAAAAGCAAGGACATTCCAGAAATATGTCTACTTCTGCTTCACTGACTATGCTAAAGCCTTTGACTGTGTGGATCACAATAAACTGGAAAATTCTTCAAGTGATGGGAATACCAGACCACCTTACCTGATACCCAAGAAAGCTGTATGCAGGTCAAGAAGCAACAGTTTAGAACTTAACATGGGACAATGGACTGCATGTACATCAAGGCTATATATTTTCACCCTGCTTATTTAATTTCTATGCAGAGTATAGCATGCAAAATTCTGGGCTGGATGAATCACAAGCTAGAATCAAGATTGCCAGGTGACATATCAATAACCTCAAATATATGCAGGTAATACCACTTTAATGGCAGAAAGCAAAGAGGAACTAAAGAGCCTCTTGATGGGGGTGAAAGAGGATAGTGAAAAAGGTGGCTTGAAACTCAACATTCAAAAAACTAAGATCATGGTATCAGGTACCATCACTTCATGGGAAATAGAAGAGAAAATAGTGGAAGCAGTGACAGATTTTCTCATTTTGGACTCCAAAATCACTGCAGATGGTGACTGCAGCCATGTAATTAAAAGACACTTTGTCCTTGGAAGAAAAGCTATGACCAACCTAGACAGTGTATTACAAAGCAGAGACATCCATCTTTTTGCTGACAAAGGTCCGTATAGTCAAAGCTATGGTTTTTCCAATAGTCATGTATGGATGTGAGAGCTGTACCATAAAGAAGGCTGAGGGATGCTTCAAATTGTGGTGCTGCAGAAGACTCTTGAGAGTCCCTTAGACAGCATGGAGATCAATCCAGTCAATGCTAATCATAAAGGAAATCAACCCTGAACATTCATTGGAAGGACTGATGCTGAAGCTCCAATACTTTGGCCACCTGATGAAAAGACCCGACTCTTTGGAAAAGACCCTGATACTGGGAAGGATTGAGGGAAGGAGAAGAAGGGGGAAACAGAAGGGTGAGATTGTTGGATAGCATCATCAACACAATGGACACGAGTTTGAGCAAACTCTGAAAGAGATAGTTAAGAAAAGGGAAGCCTGGCATGCTTAGGCCCATGGGGTTGTAGAGAGTTGGATATGACTTCACAACTGAACAAAAACAAGGAAGTGAAAAATCTTTATTCTGGAAACTGTAAAACTCTGAAGAAAGAAATTGAAGAAGACAAATAAATGGACATATATCCTATGTTCAAGTATTGGAATAATTAATGTGGTTAAAATGTCAAAAATACTCAAGCAATCTATGTATTCCATCAATTTCTATCAAAATTCCAATGATCTTTTTCACAGAAATGGGAAAAAATAAAACAATGATACAATTAATGGAAAACCACAAATGTCTCCAGATATTCAATGCAATGCTGAGCAAGAGTAAAGATGGAGGCACCATATTTCCTGATATCAAACTATATTAAAAATCTATAGTAACCAAAATAGTATGATACTGGCATAAAAACACAGATCAATTGAAGAGAATAGAGAAGTCAGAGATAAACCCACACACATTTGGACAACTATTTTTCAGCAAGGCCATCAAAGAAGAAAGAAATTACCTTCTCTCCTAGTGCAATGAGATGCCAAGTGGTATTAGTATGGGATCCTGGGCTCTGTACATTTTATGATTATAATAAACACGAAAGAATTTACTAATGACCATTCACTCCACTTCATATTACACATTTTTTATAACTATTCAGTTCTATTTTTAAGTCCTTTGGAATGCATATTGAGACATATATAGAGATGTAAACCATTTGAATAAGTCACACATTTCCCTTTCTACATTTCTGTTAATATGCAGCAATTTATTTTCTATTTTGTCCCATTTCTAGTTTTATAACTTCTTCAGAACAACTTTTGCAAAGCCTGGATATCATTTTTAAATTTCAGTTGGAGGACTGTTTTGTTTAATTGAATCCCACATTGCCTGAGTGTGGTTAATTATCAGAACAGCCACCGTGACAGGCAATTCCCTGGCTGTTTCTGATGTTTTCCAAATCTCATGTGTGAATGGTTTTTTTCTTTGTGTGGCAAAAGAAAAATCAGGTGGAACAATATATATGGATAATTTAGAAATTATATATGAGAAAAGAAGATCTGTACCCAACTACTATTCAAGGTCTTCCTGTTGAGAGTACTAGTCTAATCAATCATCACTTCCAAATTCACATAGTCTATTTATCTCTTGTGGTGAGGTGTTGAAAGCCAAGATTAATGATGGCAATGGGAGTATATCTTTTGCAAAAGATGGTGATCAGATATCCTTGGAGAAGCTTCTCTGTGTTTTCCAATGTTTTCTAACAGACTAGTATGAACATAAAAGTATTTTGGTTATTTAACTTTCTAATTTGGGTATAAATGTTAAAATTACATAAATTATCCAGACAGATTATGTCTAGTGTTATGTTCCCATTAGTTAAATGGTTCATTAATTTATATCTAATCTTTCTTTTGCCCTGACACTATTGCATAGACTATAGCAAATCCAATTGACTTTTTCTGGCTATTTTTATAATCTTTCATCACAATTTGC
>SJYQ01105292.1:428073-440925 GCA_006410935.1 Redunca redunca | reverse complement strand
TGACATTAAATACTAAGATAGCAACAAATGATGATCATGTTACCATACTTGCATTAAAACAGTTTTGCCTAGTCTAATTTGTTCAAAGAATGGTGATAGTAAGATTAAACTCAGAAATATGATTCCCATCTGGGTAATACAAAGAGAAATATAACAAAAACAAAATTTTTGTTTCCTTTCCTATATATGCCTTTGCACAGCCAACTATAATATCTACATACATAATAAAAATGTGCTATAGGCCATATTTTAAAAACACTTTTCTGGTACACGGCTATTTGTGGGAATAAAGCTCAATTTGTTAGTATGCACAGCATAGAAAAGGACCATGTAAAACTTATCTTGGCCTATTTGTCTACCCTCACCTGAAGTTTTTGCCTGAAAATGCAACAATATAAAAACCCTAAATTTATGACTGATCCCAAACATTTGGTGGCCTCACAGAACTCTCTAAGTAGGTATATGCCACTTCTTTTTGTCACTTGTTTTTCCTTGGAATATCCATTCTATTCTTGCCCACTGAAGTGAAGTGAAGTGAAGTGAACTGAAATCGTTCAGTCATGTCCAACTCTTTGTGACCCCATGAATTGTAGCCTACTATGCTCCTCCATCCATGGGGTTTTCCAGGCAAGAATACTGAAGTGGGTTGCCATTTCCTTCTCCTCAGTTTTAATAACTGGCTCAAATGTTACATTGTGTTCTTGCCTTTTATTATTCTTTTATTCCAAAATAGTTAATATATTCTTCTACTGTAGAATCTGTCATATTGTATTAAAGTTTTCTATAGAAAATATTTGTCTTTTTATAAGAATTTTATTCTATATTTCTTCCCTACTAGGTTGACTATTAAAAGAGTAGTTCAGTTCAGTTTAGTTTCTCAGTAGTGTCCGACTCCTTGCAACCCCATAGAGTGCAGCATGCCAGGCCTTCCTGTCCAACTCACCAACTCCAGAGTTTACTAAAACTCATGTCTACTGAGTCAGTGATGCCATCCAACCATCTCATCCTATGTTGTCCCCTTCTCCTTCCACCTTCAATCTTTCACAGCATCAGGGTCTTTTGAAATGAGTCAGTTCTTTGCACCAGGTAGCCAAAGTATTGGTGTTTTAGCTTCAGCATCAGTCTTTCCAATGAATATTCAGGACTGATTTCCTTTAGAATGGACAGGTTGGATCTCCTTGCAGTCCAAGGGACTCCTGAGTCTTCTCTAACACCACAGTTCAAAAGCATCAATTTTTCTGCACTCAGCTTTCTTTATAATCCAAACAGGTGGCAAGAATACACCGAAGAACTGTAAAAAGAAGATCTTCACGACTCAGAAAATCACGATGGTGTGATCGATCACTCACCTAGAGCCAGACATCCTGGAATGTGAAGTCAAGTGGGCCTTAGGAAGCAGCACTCTGAACAAAGCTAGTGGAGGTGACAGAATACCAGTTGAGCTATTTCAAATCCTGAAAAATGATGCCGTGAAAATGCTGCGCTCAATATGCCAGCAAATTTGGAAAACTCAGCAGTGGCCACAGGACTGAAAAAGTTCAGTTTTTACTCCAATCCCAAAGAAAGGCAATGCCAAAGAATGCTCAAACTACCACACAATTGCACTCATCTCACACGCTAGTAAAGTAATGCTCAAAATTCTCCAAGCCAGGCTTCAGCAATACGTGAACCGTGAACTTCCAGATGTTCAAGCTAGTTTTAGAAAAGGCAGAGAAACCAGAGATCAAACTGCCAACATTCGCTGGATCATTGAAAAAGCAAGAGAGTTCCAGAAAAAAAAACATCTATTTCTGCTTTATTGACTATGTCAAAGCCTTTGACTATGCGGATCACCATAAACTGTGGAAAATTCTGAGAAAGGTGGGAATACCAGAACACCTGACCTGCCTCTTGAGAAACCTGTATGCCGGTCAGGAAGCAACAGTTAGAACTGGACATGGAACAACAGACTGGTTCCAAATAGGAAAAGGAGTACGTCATGGCTGTATATTGTCACCCTGCTTATTTAACTACATATTTATATATGAAAAGTACATCATGAGAAACGCTGGGCTGGAGGAAGCACAAGCTAGAATCAAGATTGCTAGGAGAAATATCAGTAACCTCAGATATGTAGATGACACCACTCTTATGGCAGAAAGTGAAGAACTAAAGAGCCTCTTGATGAAAGCAAGAGAAGAGAGTGAAAAAGTTGGCTTAAAGCTCAGCATTTAGAAAATTAAGATCATGGCATCTGGTCCCATCATTTCTTGGCAAATAGATGGGGAAACAGTGGAAACAGTATCAGACTTTATTTTTCTTGTCTCCAAAATCACAGCAGATGGTGATTGCAGCCATGAAATTAAAAGACGCTTACTCCTTGGAAGGAAAGTTATGACCAAACTAGACAGTCTATTAAAAAGCAGAGACAATATTGTATTGGTTTTGCCATACAGCCTCCAATTAAAATAAATAAATTTAAATTAAAAAACAAAACAAAACAAAAAAAGCAGAGACATTACTTTGCCAACAAAGGTCCGTCTCGTCAAGTGGACCTTTTCCAGTGGTCATGTATGGATTTGAGAGTTGGACTGTGAAGAAAGCTGATAGCCGAAGAATTGATGCTTTTGAACTGTGGTATTGGAGAAGACTCTTGAGAGTCCCTTGGACTGCAAGGAGATCCAACCAGTCCATCCTAAAGGAGATCAGTCCTGGGTGTTCATTGGAAGGACTGATATTAAAGCTAAAACTCCAATACTTTGGCCACCTGATGCGAAGAGCTGACTCATTTGAAAAGACCCTGATGCTGGGAAAGATTGAGGGCAGGAGGAGAAGAAGACGATGGAGGATGAGATGGGTGGATGGCATCACTGACTTGATGGACATGGGTTTAAGTGAACTCCGGGAGTTGGTGATGGACAGGGAGGCCTGGTATGCTGTGTGTCATTGGGGCCCAAAGAGTCAGACATGACTGAACAACTGAACTGAACTGAACTGAACTTTATTAAATAGCACGTATTTAGTGCTATTATTTTGTGTGTTTTGAAGCATTTAATTTTTATGACAAAATATGATCTGAGTTCTATTAAACAGAAAAATATTCAATAGTTAATAAATATCAAGCCCACATGGTTTATGCCAATTGATTTTAAATCCAGCTGTCTCCACTGATAGTCTCATTAGAGTCTCAGACTTGCTGTATAATTAATGGCACTGAATTCTGATGGGCCTGCCAGGTAGCCCAGGTATTAACTTCAGTCTGGTAGGGTATCTTCTCCTGCTGACTAGTTTGAATATTCATTGCCAATATTTTAGCCTGTCACTTACTTTTTCTATTTTTATCTCTTCATTGATAATTTTTCTCCTTATAATTGTTGCAGTCTTTCTCTTGATATGTTCATATTTTCAGTCAGGTTACTTTCTCATTTTGGTGCCCAGGAGTTTCCTTCAGTTCAGTTCAGCCACTCAGTCATGTCTGACTCTTTGTGACCCCATGGACTGCAGTCCGCCGGCCTCCCTGTCCATCACCAACTCCCAGAACTTGCCCAAACTCATGTCCATCGAGTCGGGTGGTGCCATCCAACCATCTCATCCTCTGTAGTCCCCTTCTCCTGCCTTCAAATTTCCCAGCATCAGGATATTTTCCAAAGAGTCCATTCTTCACATCAAGTGGCCAGAGTATTAGAGTTTCAGCTTCAACATCAGTCCCTCCAATGAACATTCAGGACTGATTTCCTTTAGGATGGACTGGTTGGATCTCCTTTCAGTCCAAGGGACTCTCAAGAGTCTTCTCCAACACCACAGTTCAAAAGCATCAATTCTTCAGCACTCAGCTTTCTTTATAGTCCAACTCTCACATCCATACACGACTACTAGAAAAACCATAGCTTTGACTAGATGTACCTTTATTGGCAAAGTAATGTCTCTGCTTTTTAATATGCTGTCTAGGTTGGTCATAGCTTTTCTTCCAAGGAGCAAGCATCTTTTAATTTCATGGCTGCAGTCAACAAGGAGTTTTCTTAAGATGGTCAATTTCAAACATCTCTATTGTAAATCATCTCAACAACATATTTAACTTAGTCATAAGCTAACTACTAGCCATGAAATTAAAAGACACTTACTCCTTGGAAGGAAAGTTATGACCAATCTAGATAGAATATTAGAAAGCAGAGATATTACTTTGCCAACAAAGGTCCAAATAGGCAAGGCTGTGGTTTTTCCAGTGGTCATGTATGGACGTGACAGTTGGACTGTGAAGAAAGCTGAGCACCAAAAATTGATGCTTTTGAACTGTGATGTTGGAGAAGACTCTTGAGAGTCCCTTGGACTGCAAGGACATCCAACCAATCCATCCTAAAGGAGATCAGACCTGGGTGATCATTGGAAGGACTGATGCTAAAGCTGAAACTCCAATACTTTGGCCACCTCATGAGAAGAGTTGACTCATTAGAAAAGACCCTGATGCTGGGAGGGATTGGGGGCAGGAGGAGAAGGGGAAGACAGAGGATGAGATGGATGGATGGCATCACCCACTCGATATACATGAGTTTGGGTAAACTCTGTGAGTTGGTGATGGACAGGGAGGCCTGGCATGCTGCAATTCATGGGGTCACAAAGAGTCAGACATGACTGAGCCACTGAACTGAACTAAACTACTAGTCATGAGCAAATGAGCTGTTATACCAAATATTTCCTGTTTTAATTTAAATTTTATGACAAACTTTGAAATAGATATTTTTTAAAATCTCTGTCTTACAAATAAGGAAATTGATCTTAAGGAATGTTAAAATCCCTCCTCAAGAACACAAAATGTTATGTGGAGAATTCAGGGCAAAAATCAAGCTGTATGTGTCTTCAGAGCCTGACTGCTTAATATTTAGATGACTATGAGTTGATTTCATTACTCAGCTCTCAGAGGGTAAGATTATTTCCAATTCCAATTTTTAAAGACACGTCATCACTGCCACCCTGCTGTTCCTATAGCAGTTATTATTAGTCTTTTTTTTTTTTTTTACAAATGAGAAATGTGATGCTTAGAGAGATGGGGGAACTGCCCCAAATCACACAGCTAGAAAGTGGCATAACAGCCTAGAATTGAAGCTTTCCTGATTTTAATATCTTAGATCTTTCCACTACATGATGTTTGTTAAAAATTTGCCAGTCTATTTGAATTAACCAGCAACCCATTCCAGTACGCTTGCCTGGAAAATCCCTTGGACGGAGGAGCCTGGTAGGCTTCAGTCCATGGGGTCACGAAGAGTCAGACACAACTGAGCAACTTCACTTTCACTTTTCACTTTCATGCATTGGAGAAGGAAATGGCAACCCACTCCAGTGTTCTTGCCTGGAGAATCCCAGGGACGGGGGAGCCTGGTGGGCTACTGTCTATGGGGTCACACAGAGTTGGACACAACTGACGCAACTTAGCAGCAGCAGCAGGGAAACTGAAATACTTTTAGTATCAACTGAAGAAGGACTGTGATCCAGTGAGTGAGTTTCATGGAGCTACACTATCTTAGATTCTTAAAAACAGGTGTTATTTACACAGTGTGACCTGTGTTTCACATTCACCTTTGAAACTGACATTTAAAAACTTAAAATCCTTCAGAACCTGGTGTTTCATGTGGTAAACAGCAGACTTGGAAAAGTTCATTCAGAAAATATAACAATATATTGCTCTCTAGAAATATAATCAATATTGAATTGAGAATGAAAACAAAGTTTATCCCTTTTCACAAAAGTCCACCTTCCTTATAGGTAACTGATTTGTCTGGGATTTAATAGGCATAACATATATTGTCTTTGATTAATTTTCCTGTACCCTAAATTATCTACAAACAGTGTTCCCAAATATTTAAGAATCACAGATGACTTAATTGGTTGAAAAAATATACACAAGCTAGTCTGCTTGCATCATTTTTTACTGAGCTTCCAAAGGATAAAATGGTTGGGAAAACAGTCTTGCTTTTTTGGACCCAAAAGTGATGTGGCAGGGGAGAAAAAATCAGTCAGAAACTTAATCTGCATCCTGGTGACAACAGTAGCATATACATTAATAACTAACAAAAACTAACACCATCATAATGACAGTCATCTAATTGTCATGAGTTAAGTTCAAATTATTAATATATATCATAGAAAGTTCTCTTAGAAATTTCCACAGTAGTACCATAATTATTAATTACATTTTTAAAGTAAGAAAGGATGAAAAAAAAAGATTGAATCAGAACATTCTTTAGTAACTTGCTCAGAATCATGCAGTTAGTGTATCAGGCATGGTTCCACTAGGAAAACAGAGATGGGGATACTTTTTAACACAAGAAATGGATTACATAGATAACAAAATGTTAGTTAGAGGGCAGTGAGGAAGCTTAGAGGCTGGCAGTAACAGGAAGTCACTCTCACTCCTAGGATAAAATGATAAAGGAAGGAGATAGGGTTTACCTAAGTTACAGAGGTCAAAGTTATGGTTTTTCCAGCAGTCATGTATGGATGTGAGAGTTGGACCATAAAGAAAGCTGACTGCCAAAGAATTGATGCCTTTAAACTGTAGTATTGGAGAAGACTCTTGAGAGTCCCTTGGACTGCAAGGAGATCAAACCAATCAATCCTAAAGGAAATCAGTCCTGAATATTCATTAGAAGGACTGATGCTGAGGCTGAAGCTCCAATACTTAGGCCACCTGATGGGAAGAATTGACTCACTGGAAAAGACCTGGATGCTGGGAAAGATTGAAGGCAGGAGAAGGAGACTACAGAGGATGAGATGGTTGGATGGCATCACTAACTTGATGGACATGAGTTTGAGTTAACTCCAGGAGTTGGTGATGGACAGAGAAGCCTGGCATGCTGCAGTCCAAGGGGTTACAAAGCTAAAAAGAAAATCTCAATTACCTTTAGAGGCTTAAGGATTTAAAACAGCTTATTAATCTTTAAAGACTGGTAGATCAAATCACTAAGAGCTATATCCCCAAGAAAAATTCTCAAATCATTGGAATTACATTCACCTGGGCCTGAGCCATAAGAACAGGCTGGTGAGATTCTAGCTCATGACACTGTTAAACACCACAAAAACTTTGGTAGCTGGATAAGCAATCAAAACAGAGTTGTATTCCAGAATAAACAAGTACTAGATTATTTGCTACAAATTATTTCTAAGAATTCTTCTGGACTAGAATTGGCCAGTAAATCTGTATGGACAGGCAAAAGCCAGAAAGGAGGAACAGGCCATAGATGGCTTTCTGCCAGCACTAGCTCAAGTGAAACATCTAAACTCTAAGTAATTTGAATACCCATTTATACAAAGATTCAGACTGTGGAGATCCCTTATGATCCTAATTTTGTTCTGAGCTTAGGTTTCTTTATTCAGGACAGATGACCAGAAACAGCTTCTTGATATTAGGCTTGCTAGAAAAGTAATCATGACAAGCAGAGTCATGCAAACTAGATGACAGGCAATTGATATTTCAGGAAGAAAAGTTACAGCCACTTGGCTATCAATTCCAACCCAAACTCACAGATCTGTTCCTATTTCAAGCATGCTAGAAAAATTCAAATATTTCAAAGAGCAGACCAGACAAGCCTCAGTGTATTTTTCTTTTCTTCTGGAATAGGACAGAAAGTAGGATTTGGAATTCGGAATAGTCAGAGGAAGAAAAGAAAACCATACAATATAATCATATTGGTATGTTATTACTGCATTAGTACCCAGAGAAGACAGGCCATTGATGAGACAGGATATTATCAAAAGATATAAGAATGAAAGATGTGTTGGTTCCATTTAAGAATCTATCAGCAATGCATATTTGTCATTGATAAATATCTAATAAAGTGTGAAAGTCATCTTGATAACTTACTTCCAATAAAATTTGACTGTGATAACATAATGCCTTATCGTGTAACTCTTGTTCTTCTCTGACTGTGCAGTTAGGAAGAACTGACTTAAGACAGTTTGGAGATTTTGACTGTGTAATAGGTAGAAGAGTGGGAAGTGGCTATTTATTCTAGCATCTTTGCATGGGTAGAGTCAAAGATTGTGCTCTTACTTGCGTGTTTAGCTTTCTTTATAGGGCCTGAAGAAGGCCCTATACATTTTCTATCTGTACTGCTAAGGAAATCAGACTGAAAGATAATCAAAATCTTGAGGATAAGTTTAATAACAATGTACTTTATAGTTTTTTTTCTTTATAACTCTTTCTCCATTTTTTATCTAATGCCAGATACATAAACTATGGACATTCTACTTGAAACTTAGAGCAAAGGCAGTTAAAGGAGCTGTTTTGAAGGACTATTTTCTGATATATACAAAAAGCCATTGATTCATTTAGGCAAGAGATTTTTTATTAATTCCAAGTTCAAATAATTTAATTTCATTTATAATTTTTGTTTTAAAATATGTGTTAGAAAGACTGCTTGTCTAGCATTTTTGAAGTCTATGGTCTTTCAAATTAGAATTTTTAATATATATATATATATATATATAGAGAGAGAGAGAGAGAGAGAGAGAGAGAGTACAATTCTCTCTCCAGAATGTTAGCACTCAAAATGTCTAGAACAACTGAGGTCTATATAGTCAAAGCTATGGTTTTTCCAGTAGTCATATGTGGATTTGACCATAAAGAAGGCGGAGTGCCAAAGAATTGATGCTTTCCGCCTGTGATGCTAGAAAAGATTCTTGAGAGTCCCTTGGGCAGCAAAGAGATCAAACCTATCAATCCTAAAGGAAATCAGTCCTGAATATTCATTGGAAGGACTAATGCTGAAGCTGAAGCTCCAATACTTTGGCCACTTAAAGAGCTGACTCACTGGAAAAGACTCTGATGCTGCAAAAGACTGAGCAGGAGATGTAGGTGACAGAGAATGAGATGGTTGGATGGCATCATTGACTCAATGGACATGAGTTTGAGCAAATTCTGGGTGATAGTGAAGGACAGGGAACCCTGGCGTGCTGCGCCCATTGAGTCGCAAAGAGTCGGACATGACTTAGCGGCTGAACAACAGATGAACTACATAACTCCATTCATTACCCAGCCCTTTGAGCCTCAGAAATCCCAGAATAATCACTGGTCAACAATAAAGCTTCTTTCTTCTCTTTTAATAACTGCCAACTATTATGTTTATACTTCCAAATGCAAATGATACTTCAGCTATCCATCAGCCGAAAGCCAAATGTGATGCTCATCCAAAAGCAAAAGAGGCAGTTAGCTAGGCAATTGCTTCATTTTCAAAAGTTCTACATTAAATTCAAATGCTATTCGAGGTTCACTGCCATTCAGATTAAACTGACATTTAAAAAGAAAATATGAATTCTTTCCTAACCTTTAGAAATAACATAGGATTTAGACATTTCAATATTGTTTCTTTCTCCTTTACTTGTGTTTCTTATTGGTTTATTCAGTGCCCAAACAATTATTTTTTAACCTTTGACAGGAAGTGATGAGCTGGTATAAGAACAACAGCTAGTAGACACTTCAGTACAGCAATAGAACTCCTAAGAACATTTTATATCTTTTCACTATAACTTCATTTATGCCAATTTTTGAAAATCAATTAAAATGAAAAACTATTCAAGTTCTTTTTGTTATTTGTTTTGGAGAGTGAAATCCAACATTCTTATACCAAATGCAAATATATTTTGTTTGAATAAAAAAAGAAATATAGCACAAGTTTTTACCATGTCTATTGTCAAATTTCTCTCAGTCTGTAACCAAGAATATAGTCAGAGATAATTACTTCTATTCAAAATGTTACAATTGGGCAGAATATATTCTACACAAAGAGGTAAAACAATAAAATTAATAGTGGAAGTTATTAGCCAAGCATTTCTTCCACAGTGAGCGTGGAATTACAGACAGGGTCAGGAGTCAGATTTCATGTGAAGTTCATTCATGGATTATTTATAAACAAGAATGGGACCATTGTAATTTGATGGCAAAGGAAATTTAAAGGAGAAAGAATTATTTGCTCTTTAAGAGATAGAGATAAATAATTGTGCAGTGGTAGAACTTCTGAGAAAGACATGATTTTGGTCATTACATATAATGGATGAAGGCATATGATTTAATGCACAATTTAAAAGTGGTGGAGAAGACGGATGTGAAAGTTCTCCAGAGGGTATAAATGCATTTATCGATTTACATATAGACTGATTTCTCTGACCACATGTATAAACAGAAGGTGGACATATTGTCACAATATTAAAGTAGAGAGTGCAGGTTCAGGGGACCAAAGTTATAATCCTTATCTATCAATCAGTGACGAAATAGCTAAGAACATACAGTGGAGAAAGGACAATATTTTCAATAAATGGTATTGGGAAAATTATTCAACTATATTAATTTATATCACACAAACAAATGACCTAAAAATGAATTGAAGGTCTGAATATAAGATCTGAAAGTATACAATCCTAGAAAAATACATAGGAGACAACATCCTGAACATTGGCTTCAGTGATTTTTTTTTTTTCTTAATTTGACTCCAAAGGCAAGGAAACAAATTCAGAAATAAACAGATTAGACATTATACTAAAAAGCTTCTGCACATGAGAGAACCTATCACCAAAGTGAAAGGGAAGCCTACTGAATGCAAGAGGATATTTGAAAACATCCAATAAAGGGATTATGTGTGTGTGAGTGTGTGTGTGAAATATTCAAAATATATAAAGAACTCATACAACCAATTAAGAAAAAAACTGGTCAAAACTAGGCATAAGATGTGATTAGATAGTTTTGTGGAAGCAGTGACAGCTTTTATTTTCTTGGGCTCCAAAATCACTGAAACAGTGACTGCAGCCAGGAAATTAAAAGATATTGGAGGGAAAGCTATGACAAACCTAGACAGCATACTAAAAATAAGAAATATCACTTCACTGACAAATGCCCAAGGAGTCAAAGCTATGGTTTTTCCACTGGTCATGTATGGATGTGAGAGTTGGATCATAGAGAAGGCTGTTCAGTTCAGTTCAGTCACTCACTCATGTCCGACTCTTTGTGACCCCATGAACCGGAGCACGCCAGGCTTTCCTGTCCATCACCAACTCCTGGAGCCTACCCAGACGCATGTCCATTGAGTCAGTGATGCCGTCCAACCGTCTCATCCTCTGTCATCCCCTTCTCCTTCTGCCCTCAATATTTCCCAGCATCAGGGTCTTTTCAAATGAGTCAGTTCTTTGCGCCAGGCAGCCAAAGTATTGGAGTTTCAGCCTCAACATCAGTCCTTTCAGTGAACACCCAGGACTGATCTCCTTTAGGATGGACTGGTTGGATCTCCTTGCAGTCCAAGGGATTCTCAAGAGTCTTCTCCAACACCACAGTTCAAAACCATCAATTCTTCAGCACTCAGCTTTCTTTATAGTCCAACTCTCACATCCATACATGACTACTGGAAAAACCATAGCCTTGACTAGACAGACTTTTATTGGCAAAGTTGTCTCTGCTTTTCAATATGCTATCTAGGTTGGTCATAACTTTCCTTCCAAGAAGTAAGCATCTTTTAATTTCATGGCTGCAATCACCATCTGCAGTGATTTCGGGACCCAAAAAAGTAAAGTCAGCTACTGTTTCCACTGTTTCCCCATCTATTTCCCATGAACTGATGGGATGGATGCAATGATCTTAGTTTTCTGAATGTTGAGCTTTAAGCCAATTTTTTCACTCTCCTCTTTCACTTTCATCAAGAGGCTTTTTAGTTCTTCACTTTCTGCCCTAAGGGTGGTGTCATCTGCATATCTGAGGTTATTGATATTTCTCTTGGCAATCTTGAGTCCAACTTGTACTTCTCCTAGTCCAGCATTTCTCATGATGTACTCTGCATATAAGTTAAATAAGCAGGGTGACAATATACAGCCTTGGAGTACTCCTTTTCCTATTTGGAAGCAGTCTGTTGTTCCATGTCCAGTTCTAACTGTTGCTTCCTGACCTGCATACAGATTTCTCAAGAGGAAGGTCAGGTGGTCTGGTATTCCCTTCTCTTTCAGAATTTTCCACAGTTTATGGTCATTCACACAGTCAAAGGCTTTGGCATAGTCAATAAAGCAGAAATAGATGGTTTTCTGGAACTCTCTTGCTTTTTCAACGATCCAAAGAAGGCTGAGGGCCACAGAATTGATGCTTTCGAATTGTGGTGCTGGAGAAGCTACTGTAAGTAATACTAATGTGGTTGACTGTGTAAAAAATATTTAGTTGATGCTTGAGAGTCCAAGATGCAAGGGACTCTTGAGAGAACCGATGCTGAAGTTGAAGCTCCTATACTTTGGCCACCCAATGTGATGAGTCATCTCACTGAAAAAGTCCCTGACACTGGGAAGATTGAAGGCCAAAGCAGGAGTGGGTGGCAGACAATGAAATGGTTAGATAGCATCACTGACTCAATGGACATGAATTTGAGCAAACTCCAAGAGATAGTTTGGAGGGGATATCTTGCCAGGGGAGCCTGGCAAGCTTAAGTCCATGGGGTTGCATAGAGTTGGACAGGACTTAGTGAGTGAAAAATAACACACATGAAATTTATATAATAAAAAAGTACTTATGAAATGAACTTTTGGCTTAGTTCAGTTCCCATCTTTGAGTAACTATTAACATATTACCTTATACTTTGAAGATATATATTTTAAATGCATGAAAATTTTAAGATTCTCAGAATTCTGGATTCACCAAGTATCATAATCTCAAGATTAGAAGAACTGAAATAAATCATTAAATATTTCTATTATTCTGAAGTTGTAAATTATAATGGTTGTGTTTAAGGTTTATTTTATTGTTCTGTAGTCATAGAACAATTTTAAACACTCTTGTTAAAAATTCAGTATCTATGAAACTCTTTACCATGATCAGAGATGTATAAAAATAATATTATACAGTATGTACAATTTGCT
>SJYQ01105292.1:391328-427709 GCA_006410935.1 Redunca redunca | reverse complement strand
TTTTGCTTTGGTTTATTGGTTTTTATCTAAAGAGGTTTTTTAATGTTATGTGTTATAATCTGTCATACTTTCTCTTTGAGATTTTTTCTTTTGTGGTAAATATTTTTATTTATTTGTAACTTTGATAAATATCCCACTTTATATTTTATTAATGTTTTAATATTAATTTTAACCCTCCTTTATATTATATGGGTTTTGGCATAAAATGAAGAGTGAAATGTCTTTTTTTGTTTACCATATTTTCATCTAGTTATTAATTTTGTTACTCTATACTTATAGTCAACTCAAATTTCAATGACCCTTCCTGATTTTCCAGAAACTAGGTTGCATTTTCACCCACATATTATAATTTAATTAATAGACAGTTCCTTTGTGATTATAATTCCAGAGTAAAATGTGAATTGCATATGTGTTTTGTGATTTGTTTACATTTGAGTAGATCTTAGGGATGAAGTTTACACTTGTAGCTTTCAGCCTTTTCTTCCCCTACTAAAAAAAAAATGTCATGGTCTAGAAAGCTTTTTCACAAGTACAAATATGCCAGAATGCATGATCCTTATGGGTCTAATGTTTTCTAATCAAAGTTGGTTTAAGAAGATAATACTAGATAAGTAACTTCCAGAATTCCCTTCACCTTTGAAATCCCAATAACAACAAAAATTACCCCAAATAGTCTTGCTCTCTTGGGATGCAATCATTACTGTCATAGATGATTCAGAAGTTGTATTATTCAGGATTTTATCCAATTAAAAAACCTTATGTAAGTGTAAAATTAACCCACACTCTCTCATTGTCTCCTTCTAGTCTTTAAATGAAGAGAGATATCAAAACCTAGAAATTACAGAACAAATCGATATCTTTAAAGAAAACATTAAACTATCAATTCTCTGAAGCCTCCTTATATTATAGTACATGCTGCTTAGAAAAATTCATTTATATATATTCAGGAATATAAGACAAACCTCCTGCAAAAAAGAGAACAACCAGACACAATATATTTGACAGTTTTTTCAGAGAGAAATGATTAAATAAGTTATAAAAACCTACAAAAAGCTGCTCGTTTTGATGGTTTAACAGGCATTGGAGTCTGTTCTCATTTTCTTTATAGCCCAAATCATGCCTACTGCTCACATCCAAAATAGCTTAATTATCAGGAATAATCTAGGGCTTGAGTTCTTTCAAAACAAGGAGTGCTAAAAAAGGTTTGTGTCACTTACTGATACCATTTCAATCGGTCACTTTATTGACACCTTTAACTCTCTGTGTTCTGAGCCACACTTAGTTTGCCTTTCAATGTGACTGTATAATACGCCATTGTGGTTAACACAATTTTTTCCATAAGCCAAGGGATCCACTTTATAATGAGTTCATTTTTGGATGATTGAAGAAAACTTTACATTACTGACAAAGTGGAAGCATAGAGAAGCACTAACTACAATTATTAACTTCCATGTTCTGGGGAAAATGCTACCTGCTATTGTCACACAAATGAATGAATCATGCCTTGTCATTGAGGAAAGCCGAGGACAGATGGAAAGACAGAGTAAATGAATAGGTGAGAGTATAATTTATGTTTTAATATACAGGTGCACAGATTGACATAACTTATAGGAAGACATTTCGACTTTACATGGGAAATTTAAGATTTCATGAAATAATAGCTGATAACTGAAAGAAGAGTGAAAATTTCACTGAGGAAGAAAAATAACGATAGGGTTAGTAAGTGGTCTGTGAGAAAAAAAAAGCCTGGAGACTTGCATGTTTATAAAGTTTGGGGTTCTCTATTGTAATTCAGTGTGATTAATGAAGCCAGGAATGAATATAGATGAAATCAAGATATTAGTTTGGGGATGGATTATGAAGAGCTATGCATGCATGCATATATGTAATAAATAGGAACAGGGGGTAGCAGATTATCAAAGCTTTTGTCTAGACATTATTTTTTTAATTAGTTTCATATACACAATGTTAAAATGTGAAGCATAGATTAAACAAAGAAAAAAATGAAACAGGGTAATAAGTGAAAGTTGTTTTGGTCATCTAACTGGGAAAAGATGCTGGCCTGAATCCTAACATTGAGAATAGAAGACCATACTTTTAAGAAAGTATTCAGGAAATTAATCTTCTAGGTTTACACTGATTTATTGTGAGAAAGATGGAGAGATCTATTTGGGTCTAGGAATAATGGCACAGGGAAAACAAAAACAGAAATAGAAGGTAGTTCATTTGCAGAAGGATGGAATTTGCAATTCTATATGAACATCTATAGAAAAAATATATTCTAGGCAGTTAGAAATCTGGAGGTGGAAATCCAGAGATAGCTGGAACCTAGAGTCACTGATTTTTCTGTTACCAGTGAAGGGAATGGGGGTCCTCAGGGAGAGCAGAAAGTGAGAACATCATCAGTGTGACTTTCTCATGAGCTCTGAGATCTTGGCCTTATATTTTTCACAGAATCAACCAGTCACATTCCTGATAACTGTTACTTAAATGATCCAGTGAAATGTGAATGTGTTTTGGAAAAGCTTTGAAAGACTTTCTACATGTTGGATCATAAAATATTTCCAACAGCACCTACAGATTAAGATGTTCACTGTAGCACTTCAATGAAAAACTGAAAATGGCCTAAATAACTGTATCTAGTGATCACTTACATTAAAAAAAACACTTCAATTTACATGAAATTATTATTATGCTACCAGTGATCAAGGATGCTACAGAGATGGTAAAATCACAGTAATGGTTTCTATTGTTCCATCAAGTGAAAAAAAAAAACTATAAAATTATATATATAGTATATCCAGTATTACATAAAAATTTATACAGAGAAGAAACAAGATCTATAAAATCTTTGCAATAGTTGCTTTTAGAAGATGGTACCATGGCTGATGTCTTTCCATTTTAATGTTATAATTAATGGTTCAGTTCAGTTCAGTCGCTCAGTTGTGTCCGACTCTTTGTGACTCCATGAACCACAGCACGCCAGGCCTCCCTGTCCATCACCAACTCCCAGAGTTCACTCAGAATCACGTCCGTCAAATCAGTGATGCCATCCAGCCATCTCATCCTCTGTCGTCCCCTTCTTCTCCTGCCCCCAATCCCTCCCAGCATCAGAGTCTTTTCCAATGAGTCAAATCTTTACATGAGGTGGCCAAAGTACTGGAGTTTCAGCTTTAGCATCATTCCTTCCAAAGAAATCCCAGGGCTGATCTCCTTCAGAATGGACTGGTTGGATTTCCCCGCAGTCCAAGGGACTCTCAAGAGTCTTCTCCAACACCACAGTTCAAAAGCATCAATTCTTCGGTGCTCAGCCTTCTTCATAGTCCAACTCTCACATCCATACATGACCACTGGAAAAAGCACACCCTTGACTAGACGGACCTTTGTCGGCAAAGTAATGTCTCTGCTTTTGAATATGCTATCTAGGTTGGTCATAACTTTTCTTCCAAGGAGTAGCATCTTTTAATTTCATGGCTGCAGTCACCATCTGCAGTGATTTGGGAGCCCAAGAAAATAAAGTCTGTCACTGTTTCCACTGCTTCCCCATCTATTTGCCATGAAGTGAAGGGACCATATGCCATGATCTTTGTTTTCTGAATGTTGAGGTTTAAGCCAACTTTTTCACTCTTCACTTTCACTTGCATCAAGAGGCTTTTTAGTTCCTCTTCACTTTCTGCCATAAGGGTGGTGTCATCTGCATATCTGAGGTTATTGCTATTTCTCCCGGCAATCTTGATTCCAGCTTGTTTCTTCCAGCCCAGCATTTCTCATGATGTACTCTGCATAGAAGTTAAATAAGCAGGGTGACAATATACAGCCTTGACGTACTCCTTTTCCTATTTGGAACTAGTCTGTTGTTCCATGTCCAGTTCTAACTGTTGCTTCCTGACCTGTATACAGATTTCTCGGGTAGAACTTAAATGTTTCTTGAGCAATTAATTCACTTGTGAAGTAAATCTTTTATTATGTAAAGTGATTTTTTTTTTAAATTTGGTAGCATTTATAATCTGGACTCTAGTTGCAGAACTAAAGGCAGTTAGGTGAAAAACTCCTAAATAAGTCTCTCTGAACTGCAGCCAGTTGTGGGGTAGACAGGACAATTGCAATTGCAGGCTGTGCCACAAGGTATGGATCAAGATTTGATTTCCACATAAAAGTTGTGGAGGTGGGCAGCAGATCAGAGGGAAGAAAAAAGACACCCATGTAGAGAGGTTTTCAAGGTGGCGTCTTTTTCTCTATCTTGCCAAAAGACACGCTGATGTACAGTTCTGGTTCTGAAGGGTCAATTCCAATTAGGAGTTTTCTCAAAGGGATTTGAATAGCTCAAGATATAATACTATTTTGCTGTCAGAAGGCCTGGCTCTGGTACTTAATTTTCTGTGTGGACTTAGACAAATTATTCAACCTGCTCTGCTTCCGTTTTATTATTTTATCTTTAAAGTGATAACAATAATACCTACTTTGTTGAGATTTCAAAGATTGTGTCTTTACCTGTGGCAGATTCATGTTGATGTATGGCAAAACCAATACAATATTGTAAAGTAATTAACCTCCAATTAAAATAAATAAATTTATATTTTAAAAACAAACAAACAAAAATAAAACCCCAAACAAAAGGGGTTATTGAAGACAAAGAGGAGGGGGACAAATTTCTCTTAAATTTAATTTAATTTAAGAGAAAACTTTTCTCTTAAATTAAAACATTTTCAACTTTTCTCTTAAATTTGTAAAAGAGTTCTCAGAGATAACTCTGTCTTACTTATGTCTTACTTATGTCTTACTTATGTGTATCTATGGCTTTCCTGGCTGCCTGACAGTAAACTTCAAAAATACAAAGTCTTTTCTTAGATATTCATTCTGTGCTTACTGACAAATGAATGGACTGCATTAACTCACAACTGCTTGTATGTATTACAGCAGATAAGAAAGCAAGCCACTTTCTCCAAGAGTCCATTTCACTTTCTCCTGCGGGGGACAGATGGGGAAAACAATGCATTTAATTTAGCTGGCTGCTTCTGATTCCTTTTTTTTTCTTTTTTTTCTTGAGGGAAAAAATGGTTTTCTTTTATAATTCTGTGATAGATTCAATCTGGTGATCTCTTTAAGGATTTTTAAACTTGGATTTTGGTATACTAGAATTTCCCTCCAGACATTTTAAGAAGGCTGACTGATAAGGTTTGGGAAGACCTATCATTCTGAATACTGACAAAAAGAAAATGATTTTTAGTAAATGTGATGGGTGGTGATCAAAGGATTAATTTTCAAGAATGTATTTGAGGGACTCTTGGAAACATGCATGATGTACATTACTACAGCCTTGGTGCGAGGAGTGTGTCTGCAGAACTTACAATAAGGATACCTGTCCTCACGTTCAGATATATGTAATAGAAATCATAAAAATTTCTTCTTTAATTATGTAATTATTTATAGCTGTAGCTTCAGAGACACTGGTATTCAGTAAAGCAAAATATACTGAAAGAATTACAGTTCTGTTCTTCTGCTATAATAACACGAATGTGTAAAGAACAAAAAGGCACCTGTTTTGCAGATTTTCTGCATTGGTACCCCAGAGGGACATGGGTTTACTGCAGTGTAACAAGTCCATGCCTGGGTATGATGCTTCAGAGCAGTACATTTACTATGGTAGCTCTTGGTTTATGACTTAAATCACACCATTAAACAGCAGATTGAATAACAGAATACCAGTTCTCAAATCTTATACTTAAACAGCTATACATGACAACTTTAGAGTAGGCAAACCTTCAATATCATTTTATCAAAGAAACAGCATTTTTCTCTAATGTGTGTTCAACAGAATGAAACAGCGATAGCAAGTGCCACTTTACAGGTGGAAAGAAAAATGAGGTAATGACTACAATCTGTTTTCATAATATATGGGGAATCATGAAGATCAATTCTCAGTTCCCATAATTCAGAGTAATTTAAAATTTTGATCCATTATTTCAGAATTATATGGATGTATTGCCTCTTATTTTAGTCATTTATTCAGTCAAACAAGTAATTATTGAGATCGTGCCATATGCAAATTACTTAGCCTTCTAGGGGAGCTGGATATTTATGTTCTAACTGATGATCTAATTTACAAACCTTATTATTGTTTAACATTTAAATGTTATGGTTAAAATAATGTTTTCTGTTAAAAAAATGAGTAGTACATCATTATAAAATTAAAAATAACAGCTCTTTCCTTATCTCTATTCCCATAAGTAATTTTTTAAATGTTTATATAATGGTCTTTATCCTAATGGTTTCATGTGATACATACTATTTTGCACATTGCTTTTCTTCTCTTAATAGTAAATGATGAATATAGGTGGAATTCTCTTGCTATTTTAATGATTGACTAGTGTTTCATTTTATAATAACCACATGAATTTTACAAGACCCTTATTGATGTTTTTTTTTTTCTTTTACACATTTTAATGTCTCTAGATTTAATTTCTGTTCAGCTCCTAGTTCAGCTCAGCATTATTTCAAGAGCAGATTACCTCAAGTATATATGGACTAGAATTTTTCCTGCTGATCTACTGACCTCTGAAATCTCGCCTGCTTATAGCTAGTGAGGGCATTGTATAGCGTCCAGACTAATCAAGGACCCCTCCATTATCACTAACGGAAGTGCACACCCATAGTGAAAGATTCAGTGCCTTCCAAACTCATACCACTTAATGCAAAAACAAGCAAGCAAACAAATGATCCAATTAAAAATGGGTAGAGGATCTGAATATGTGTTATTCCAAAGAAGATATGTAAATGACCAACAAGTGCAATTAATCTGACAAGGAGGCAGAACTCTAAAATGGAAGAAAGACAGTCTCTTTAATAAATGGTGCTGAGGAAACTGGACAGCTATATGTAAAAAAATTAAATTAGAATGTTCTTTAACATCATACACAAACATAAATTCAAAATGGATTAAAGACCTAAGTATATGACCAGATACTGTAAAACTTTTAGTGGAAAACACAGACAGCATACTCTTTGTCATAAATCATAATAATATCTTTTCTGACTTATCTCCCAGAGTAATGGATATAAAAACAAACAAAAAAAATGGGATCTAATTAAACTCAGAAGCTTTAGGACAGCAAAGTAAATAATAAACAAAATGAAAGGACAACACATAGAATGAGAAAAAGTGTTTGCAAATGATGCAACTGACAGAGGATTAATCTAAAAAATATATAAGGAGCTCATGCAGCTCAATATCAAAAAAACCAAACAACCCAATCAGAAATGGGTGGAAGACCTAAAGAGACATTTCTCCAAGGAGGCAAACTGACAAGAGTCACCTGAAAAGATGCTCAACATCACTCATTATGAGAGAAATGCAAATCGAAACAACAATGAGGTATCACCTCACACCAATAAGAATGGCAGTCTTCAAAAATTTTGCAAAAAATAAATGCTGGAGAGGGTATGGAGAAAAGAGAATCCTCCTAAGTTGTTGGTGGGAATGTAAATTGGTACAATTACTATGGAGATCAGTATGGAGTTTCCTCAAAAAAAAAAAAAAAAACGACAACTAAAAATAGAACTACCATATGATCCAGCAATCATACTCATGGAAATATATCTTGAGAAAAACATAGTTTGAAAGAGTACATGCACCCCAATGTTCACTGCAGCACTATCTACAATAGCCAAGACATGGAACTAACCTAAACGTCCATCGACAGATGAATAAAAAATGTAGTACATATATACAATGGAGTGTTATCAACCAATAAAAAGAATGAAACAATGCTATTTGCAACAACAGGATGGACCTGGAGATTATCATAGTAAGTGAAGTAAGTCAGAGACAAATAGCATGATATCACTTCTACATGGAATGTACAAAAATAATACAAGTAAATTTATTTACAAACAGAATCACAGACTTAGAATACAAACTTACAGTTACCAAAGTAGGGAGTGTGCAGGCTGGTGGGTGGTGATAAGTTGGGAGTTTGGGATTGAAATATACACCTTGCTATATTTAAAATAAAATGCTTTTCCATGGGGTGGGGGGAAGGTGCTCAACACTACTGGTTATTAGGGAAATGCAAATGAAAACACGAGATATCACCCCACACTTCAGTTCAGTTCAGTCGCTCAGTCGTGTCCGATTCTTTGTGACCCCATGAATCGCAGCACGCCAGGCCTCCCTGTCTATCACCAACTCCCGGAGTTCACTCAGACTCACATCCGTCAATTCAGTGATGCCATCCAGCCATCTCATCCTCGGTCGTCCCCTTCTCCTCCTGCCCCCAATCCCTCCCAGCAGCAGAGTCTTTTCCAATGAGTCAACTCTTCGAGTGAGGTGGCCAAAGTACTGGAGTTTCAACTTTAGCATCATTTCTTCCAAAGAAATCCCAGGGCTCATCTCCTTCAGAATGGCCACACTTCTTAGAATCAAAAAAATGGGCAGAAGACCTAAACAAACTTTTCTCAAAATGACTTGAAATAATAAGTGTTGGCAAGGATGTGGAGAAGAGGGAATATTGCTGCACTGTTGGTGGGAATGTAAACTGGTACATCGACCATGGAAAACACTATGGAGGTTCCTAAAAAAATTTAAACAGCAGTGGTACCATATGGCCCAGTAGTTCACTTCTGGATATTTATATAAAGGGAATGAAATCACTATCCCAAGAGGCTATCTGCACCCCCATGTTTATTGCAGTATTATTCACTATAGAGAAGACATAGAACCAAAGTGTTCAGTGATAGATGAATGGTTAAAGAAAATGTGAATGTACATAAATATTACTCAGCCAAGGGAAAAAAAAGCAATAAATGCTAACATTTGCAAGAACATGGGTAGGCCTTGAGGACATTATGCAAGGTGAAATTAGCCAGAAAGAAAAAGATAAGCACCATAAGATCTCATATGTGGACTCTAAACAAACCAGCATACTTTTAGAGAAGAGACTTGTAGTTTCCAGAAACAGGGACAGGAAATGGGCAAAATGTGGAAAAGTACTCAAAAGTTACAAACTTCTAGTTTTAAGATAAGTAAGTCCTTAAAAAAAGATTCAGTGCCTTCTGAAAACTATCAGTTTGAGGTCTCATCACTCACCATCATAAGAACTTTCTACATTTTGTTCAAAGTAAATTCTATCCCCACCTTTAAAAACATTTTAATTTTTCTTCCCAAATTATTTTCTTTATCTTGAATACTCCTTTCAGTCTCTGAAATGTTTGCTCTTGTTGCTGTTTAGTCTCTCAGCCGTGTCCAGCTCTTTGTGACCCCATGTACTGCAGCACACCAGGCTTCCCTGTCCTTCACCATCTCCTAGTTACTGTCTTTCAAACTAAAGTTCTAATTATAGACCCTCTGGAAGTCCTTCTTCCTTTACCTCACATTTTGTACCAACATAGTAAGAACTTTATCTTTTGGGGCTATCTAGAAAACCATTTGGTATCATGTAGACTCTGTCTACTGCCTAGGAACACAAAATTTAGCACAGGAGGGCAACAATGTCACATATAACTATAACACAACACTCAGAATGTCATGCGTGCTTCACGAATCTCCCATCCATGTTTTGTGCCACTTCCTTCCTATCTTGTGCTTGGGCATGTAAGTACTAAACATTATGTTGATAATAATTAAATTTTATTGAATATGTATTATACATACTTGACATCACATCCAATATGTCAAGCAACCATCTATTTAACCCTTCCAACAATCGCACATGTTAAAAGATATCACTGTTCTTGTCCAACAAATGAGATCACACCCTGAGAAGGTTCAGCTGTAATGTATAAGCGACTACTTAGTAAAGTCAGAATTTGAACTCAGGTTGTCAGAATTTCTAAATTTTATTATAATTCATTCCTTAAAATCTGTAAATTGAATCTCAAAAGTAGTTTTTGGCAGAATTAAATTGGTAGTTTTAAAACTAAGGTTTCTGACAGAAAATATACGGAAATTCCTTTGAAGCCAAGCAAATGGAAAATATTATCCTTTACAGACTGATTATTAGCCAATAAAAACATGTCTTTGCTTAATAGCTAATTAAAAGAATTATATCTTTAAAAGATCAGGTAAATTGCCCTCTAATTTGATTAAAATGCATTTTTATTCTAGGCTTCATAGATCTAGACAGCTTGTCATTTTTTTCCTGTTGCCCCATTCATTCTAGGTCTAAAAGAGCATCGCTCTTCATTGAAGGATATTGACCACAAATGAGTAATTCATCTTTGTTCAAAGCAAATTATGTTTCATGTCCTTCTGGAAAATTTAATCATTAGGGCAAATTCTGCCTGTATTTACTGTTTCTGAGGAAACCTTACATTTGTCAAAATGAATGACCAATTTCAATGAAATATTTACTTCAATATGGATTATAGTAGCTTCCTCATTTATCTCTCTGCCAGCAGTTTCATCATCAGTATTACCTGTCTGTGGTTGTTGTAACAAATTACCACAAACTAGGGCTTAAAAAACACAAACATTTCCTTACAGTTCTTTAGGTTAATGTCCACCCTGGGTCTCACTGAGCTTAATTTGAGGTTTCAAAAGGCTGCTTCCTTTCTGGGGCCTCTAGGAAAGAGATTTTATCCTTACCATTTCAACAGTCTATAGGGTATGTACATTCCTTTGCTCATGGCTTTCTGGTTTCTTCTTTAACTCCAGCAACAATAAGCTGAATTACTTTCATATCATGTCACTTTTATATCCTCTTTTTCAACCTGGATAGTCCAGAATAATTCCCCCAATACAAAGTCCTTAATGTAAGAATAGCTGCAAAGTTGCTTGTGCCATGTAAGGTAACATACTCACAGGTTCAGGGGACTAGGATGTGGACACCTTTGCCCATTATTCTGTCTACCATACTACCCTTTGGGCTTCCCTTGTGGCTCAGATAGTAAAGAATCCACCTACAATACCGGAGACCCATGTTCTACCCATGCATGCTATTGCTTCAGTCATGTTGGACTCTTTGAGATCCTGTGGACTGTAGCCCACCAGGCTCCTCTGCCCAAGGGATTCTCCAGGCAAGGAAACTGGAGTAGGCTGCCATGCTCTTCTCAAGGGGATCTTTCCAACCCAGGGATAGAACCCACATCCCTTACTCACATGCCCTGCATTCCATTTGGGTTCTTTACCACTAGTACCACATGGGAAGCCCTTGTTTATCAGGGTAAACTTTCTCAAATGCATATATGTATATTCATATCCATGTGCAAACTTCTTTAATAGCTCACCTTTTTATGCATGACAAACAAGGCACACATCTGGCTTTTGCTTACTTGGTCATTCTCATACTTCAACACTCTTAGTAAACTTCTTTCACTTCCGCTTTTAGTTCTTCTACCTTTATAAGCTGCTTCCTTTACCAAGCATTCCCTCCTCTTTTGAACACCACAGAAATCCCTATGCTTTCTTCAGTTCTTAGCCCAAGGCTTACCTTCTGTGTAAGTCTTTCTCTGACTTTTCCCAGAGATTATCCAGGAGCACCAAAATGATGTTTTTCCTGCTGTACAGGTGTTAAAGGACACTGATGGCTGAGTTGCAGCTGGCTCGGGCAGAATATATTCAAAGACCTATAGGGAAAACATAATTTCATTCAGTGCCTAATACTTATGTTTCCAGGTAATTTCTTTACAGCATTGCTTTAATTTGAGGAGTCCTAGTTATTCCTCTGTGCCTCACTGCTATGGTCCCCACTTACAGCCTCCTCTTCCCCTTCATTTATGGTGTTAGAAAGTTTAGGCCAAATGAATGCTTCTTATCCTTTCTCAGCAGATCTTTCAGTCCCATGGGTAAGTAAGTTGCTTCCACCTGTGTAAACTACATTTCCAGTGGCCTTAATATTGCTTAACGGGGTTGCAGGACCAGCTATTTCATAAGAGAGTGCCAAGCTCATTAGGGAATGAGAGTTGTTCCTTCTGTGGTTTTGATGGTCAAAATGTATAGAGTCTACTTTGCAGGTCACAGATCCATCATCTCATGTACACACCATCCTCTCTCCCAGAGTTTTATTATCCTCCAGGGCATTTTGCTGATAACTTCAGTCTTACAAAGTATACCTGTCACATCAAGCCTGGAGGCTCAAGTGTAAGTTCCAAACCATATAAAATGTGAGATTTGTCAGGAGACCCCTTTTTCTATTTTTACTGTATGATCACCATCAATAAATTTTTATATGGAAAAGAAAGCAATTAATGGTATAATTTTCAATGCTAAGAAAGGAAAAAAATCAAATAACAGACATACTTATGGATATCAAAAAAATACCAGACAAACCAGAGACCAAAAGGAACATCCTTTCAGAAAATTTCTATCAGCACAGCTTTATTTATCTTGAAGAGTTAGTAACACAAAAATGCATTCTTTTTGCTGTGCTCAAACATATTGAAGATGTATCATTATATAAATTAGCCAGAAGTTCTTGAATATGTAGATTTCATGAAAACACATTAATAGGTTAGTCAGTTCAGTCACTCAGTTGTGTCTGACTCTTTGTGACCCCATAGACTGCAGCATGTCAGGCTTCCCTGTCCATCACCAACTCCTGGAGCTTACTCAAATTCATGGCCATCAAATCAGTGATGCCATCCAACATCTCATACTCTGGTGTCCCCTCCTCCTCGCACTTTCAATCTTTCCCAGCACCAGGATCTTTTCCAATGAGTTAGTTCTTCACATCAGGCGGCTAAAGTGTTGGAGTTTCAGCTTTAGCATCAGTCCTTCCAATGAATATTCAGAACTGATTTCATTTAGGATAGACTGATTAGATCTCCTTACAGTCCAAGGGATTCTCAAGAGTCTTCTCCAACACTACAGCTCAAAAGCATCAATTGTTCAGCATTCAGCTTTCTTTATAGTCCAAATCACACATGACTACTAAAAAAACCATAGCTTTGACAAGACGTATCTTTGTTGGCAAAGTGAGGTCTCTGCTTTTTAATAAGCTCTCTAGGTTGGTCATAGCTTTTCTTCCAAGGAGCAAGCATCTTTTAATTTCATGGCTGCAGTCACCATCTGCAGGGATTTTGGAGCCCAAGAAAATAAAGTCTCTCACCGTTTCCATTTTTCCCCCATCTATTTGCCATGAAATGATGGGACCAGATGTCATAATCTTAGTTTTGTGAATTTTAAGTATTAAGCCAACTTTTTCACTATCATCTTTCACTTTCATCAAGAGGCTCTTTAGTTCTCTTTCACTTTCTGCCATAATGGTGGTATGGTATGCATATCTGAGGTATCAGTGAACTAAAATGGACTGGATTGGGTGAATTTAACTCAGGTGACTATTATATCTACTACTGTGTCCAAGAATCCCTTAGAAGAAATGGAGTATCCCTCATAGTCAACAAAGAGTCCAAAATGCAGTACTTGGATACATTCTCAAAAAACGACAGAATTATCTCTGTTCGTTTCCAAGGCAAACTATTCAATATTACAGTAATCCAAGTCTATATCCTAATGAGTAATGCTGAAAAAGCTGAAGTTGAATGGTTCTATGAAGACCTACAAGATCTTGTATAACTAACACCCAAAAAAGATGTCCTTTACATTATAGGGGACTGGAATGCAATAGTAGGAAGTCAAGAGATACCTGGAGTAATAGGCAAATTTGGCCTTGGAGTACAGAATGAAGCAGGACAAAGATTAATAGAGTTTTGCCAAGATAACTCACTGGTCATAGCAAATACCTTCTTCCAATAACCCAAGAGAATACTCTACACATGGACATAACCAGATGGTCAATACTGAAATCAGATTAATTATATTCTTTGCAGCCAAAGATGGAGAAGCTCTATATAGTCAGCAAAAACAAGAGCTGACTGTGGCTCAGATCATGAATTCCTTATTGCCAAATTCAGATTTAAATTGAAGAAAGTAGGGAAAACCACAAGATGATTTAGGTATGACCTAAACTCCAATTCCTTATGATTATACAGTGGAAGTGACAAACAGATTGAAGGGATAGACAGATCTGATAGACAGATTTGTCTGATAGACTGATAGATAGACTGAAGAACTATGGACAGAAGTTCCTGACATTGTACTGCAGGCAGTGATCAAGACCATCCCCAGCAAAAAGAAATGCAAAAAGGCAAAATGGTTGTCTGAGGAGGCCTTACAAATAGCTGAGAACAGAAGCTAAAGGAGAAAATGCAAGATATATCCATTTGAATGCAGAGTTTCAAAGAATAGCAAGGAGAGATAAGAAAGCTTTCCTCAGTGATCAATATGAAGAAATAGAGGAAAACAATAGAATGGAAAAGACTAAATATCTCTTCAAGAAAATTAGAGATACTAAAGGAATATTTCATGCAAGTTGGGCACAATAAAGGACAGAAATATTATGGACCTAACAGAAGCTAAAGATATTAAGAAGGGGTGGCAACAATACACAGAAGAATTGTACAAGAATATCTTCAAGACCCCCATAACCATGATAGTGTATCACTTACCTAGAGCCAGACATCCTGGAATGTGAAGTTAAATGGGCCTTAGGAAGCATCACTACAAACAAAGCTAGTGGGGGTGATGGAATTCCAGTTGAGCTATTTCAAATCCTAAAAGATGATGCTATGAAAGTGCTGCACCCAATATGCCAGCAAGTTTGGAAAACTCTGCAGTGGCCACAAGAGTGGAAAAGGTCAGTTTTCATTCCAAACAATCTCAAGGAAAGGCAATGCCAAAGAATGTTCAAACTACCACAGGATTGCATTCATCTCTCATGCTAGCAAAGTAATGCTCAAAATTCTCCAAGCCAGGCTTCAACAATATGTGAACTCTGAACTTCCAGACGTGCAGGCCAGAAGTTAGAAAAGGCAGAGGAACCAGAGGTCAAATTGCCAACATCCGTTGGATCATAGAAAAAGCAAGAGAATTTCAGAAAAAAACACCTACTTCTGTTCTATTGACTACACCAAAGACTTTGACAGTGTGGACCACAACAAAACTGTGGAAAATTCTTCAAGAAACAGGAATACCAGACCACCTTATCTGCCACTTGAGAAATCTGTATGCAGGTCAAGAAGCAACAGTCAGAACTGAACATGGGACAACAGACTGGTTCCAAATTGGGAAAGGAGTACATCAATGCTGTATTTTGTCACCTGGTTTATATAACTTATATTCTGAATACATCCTGTGAATGCTGGGCTGGATGAAACACAAACTGGAATCAAGATTGCCGGGAGAAATATCAATAACCTCAGATATGCAGATGACAACACCCTTTTGGCAGAAAGCAAAGAAGAACTAAAGAGCCTCTTGATGAAAGTGAAAGAGGGAAAAAAAAAGAAAGTGAAAATCGAGAGTGAAAACGTTGGCTTAAAACTCAACATTCAGAAAACAAAGATCATGGCATCTGGTATTATCACTTCATGGCAAATAGATGGGGAAACAATGGAAACAATGAGAGACTTTATTTTATTTTTTTTTTGGACTCCAAAATCACTGCAGATGGTGACTGCAGCCATGAAATTAAAAGATGCTTGCTCCTTGGAAAAAAAACTATGACCAACTTGCTGCTAAGTCGCTTCAGTCATGTCTGACTCTGTGCAACCCCATGGACTGCAGCCTACCAGGCTACTACATCCATGGGATTTTCCAGGCAAGAGTACTAGAGTGGGTTGCCATTGCCTTCTCCTATGACAAAATTAGACATCATATTAAAAAGCAGAGACACTACTTTGACAACAATGGTCTGTCTAGTCAAGCTATGGTTTTTCCAGTAGTCATGTATGGATGTGAGAGTTATAATATAAAGAAAGCTGAGCACCAAAGTATTTATGCTTTTGAACTGTGGTGTTGCAGAAGACACTAGAGAGTCCTTGGACTTCAAGGAGATCCAACTGATCAATCCTAAAGGAATTCAGTCCTGAATATTCATTGGAAGGACTGATGCTGAAGCTGAAACTCCAATTCTTTGGCCACCTGATGCGAAGAACTGACTCATTGGAAAAGACCCTGATGCTGGGAAGATTGAAGGTGTGAGGAGAAGGTGATGCTGGAGTTTGAGATGTTGGATGGCATCGCTGACTCAATGGACATGTTTTTGGGTAAGCTCCAGGAGTTGTTGATGGACTGAGAAGCCTGGCGTTCTGCAGTCCATGGGGTTGAAATGAGTCAGACACGACTGAGCAACTGAACTGAACTGAGATGATTCCTAAGATGTTGATGTTCACTCTTGCCATCTCCTGTTTCACCACTTCCAATTTATGTTGATTCATGGACCTAACATTTCAGGTTCCTATGCAATATTATTCTTTACACCATCAGACTTTGCTTCCATCACCAGTCACATCTACAAGTTTGTATTGTTTTTGCTTTGACTCTGTCACTAATATTCACAGCCTTAAAAATAGCTGTGAAAAGAAGAGTGGCGAAAAACAAAGGAGAAAAGGAAAGATATAAGCATCTGAGTGCAGAGTTCCAGAGAATAGCAAGAAGAAATAAGAAAGCCTTCCTCAGTGATCAATGCAAAGAAATAGAGAAAAACAACAAAATAGGAAAGACTAGAGATCTCTTCAAGAAAATTAGAGATACCAAGGGAACATTTCATGCAAAGATGGGCTCGATAAAGGACACAAATGCTATGGACCTAACAGAAGCAGAAGATATTAAGAAGAGGTGGCAAGAATACACAGAAGAACTGTACAAAAAAGATCTTCACAACCCAGATGATCACGATGGTGTGATCATTCATCTATAGCCAGACATCCTGGAATGTGAAGTCAAGTGGGCCTTAGAAAGCATTACTATGAACAAAGCTAGTGGAGGTAAGGGAATTCCAGTTGAGCTCTTTCAAATCCTGAAAGATGATGCTGTGAAAGTGCTGCACTCAATATGCCAGAAAATTTGGAAAACTCAGCAGTGGCCACAGGACTGGAAAAGGTCAGTTTTCATTCCAATCCCAAAGAAAGGCAAAGCCAAAGAATGCTCAAACTAACGCACAATTGCACTCATCTCACATGCTAGTAAAGTAATGCTCAAAATTCCCAAGCCAGGCTTCAGCAATACGTGAACCAAGAACTCCCTGATGTTCAAGCTGGTTTTAGAAAAGGCAGAGGAACCAGAGATCAAATTGCCAGCATCCACTGGATCATGGAAAAAGCAAGAGAGTTCCAGAAAAACATCTACTTCTGCTTTATTGACTATGCCAAAGCCTTTGACTGTGTGGATCACAATAAACTGTGGAAAATTCTTCAAGAGATGGGAATACCAGACCACCTGACCTGCCTCTTGAGAAATCTATATGCAGGTCAGGAAGCAACAGTTAGAACTGGACATGGAACAACAGACTGGTTCCAAATAGGAAAAGGAGGACGTCAAGGCTGTATATTGTCACCCTGCTTATTTAACTTCTATGCAGAGTACATCATGAGAAACACTGGACTGGAAGAAACACAAGCTGGAATCAAGATTGCTGGGAGAAATATCAATAACCTTAGATATGCAGATGACACCACCCTTATGACAGAAAGTGAAGAGGAACTAAAAAGCCTCTTGATGAAAGCGGAAGAGGAGAGTGAAAAAGTTGGCTTAATGCTCAACATTCAGAAAACGAAGATCATGGCATCCGGTCCCATCAGTTCATGGGAAATAGATGGGGAAACAGTGGAAACAGTGTCAGACTCTATTTAGGGGGGCTCCAAACTCACTGCAGATGGTGACTGCGGCCATGAAATTAAAAGATGCTTACTCCTTGGAAGAAAAGTTATGACCAACCTAGACAGTATATTAAAAAGCAGAGACATTACTTTGCCGACTAAGGTCCGTCTAGTCAAGGCTATGGTTTTTCTTGTAGTCATGTATAGATGTGAGAGTTGAACTGTGAAGAAGGCTGAGCACTGAAGGACTGATGCTTTTGAACTGTGGTGTTGGAGAAGACTCTTGAGAGTCCCTTGGACTGCACGGAGATCCAACCAGTCCATTCTGAAGATCAGCCCTGAGATTTCTTTGGAAGGAATGATGCTAAAACTTTAACTCCAGTACTTTGGCCACCTCATGCGAAGAGTTGACTCATTGGATAAGATTCTGATGCTGGGAGGGATTGGGGGCAGGAGGAGAAGGGGACGATAGAGGATGAGATGGCTAGATGGCATCACTGACTGGATGGACGTGAGTCTGAGTGAACTCCAGGAATTGGTGATGGACAGGGAGGCCTAGCGTGCTGTGATTCATGGGGTTGCAAAGAGTCAGACACGATTGAGCAACTGAACTAAACTGAACTGAAGTGAATGAACACACATGCAAATTTTTTAAATGAGATTCACATTATGAATTTCTAAGTTGATGCTCTAGGTCGACATTTTCATTGAACCAGCACCTGGATCATAATTTTCTTTCTGAAAGACCAGCTGAGGTATGAAGCTAATAATTTACCCTAAAGGAAAAAAAAGTGCTTATCTGTTAGCAATATTCTTTCTGAGAGATCAGTAAGCATATAAACCTGTTTTATCATATTTATATTGTTAATTATGGATATATCAATCACAGCCAAAGCATCAATGTTGCTTTTCTTCTAATCAGAGAAAGTGAGTATTTTCCCTAAGCACATTGTAGGAAACAAAGTGTTTTTCTTTAGATTCAATCAAGCAATGAAAACTCCATGCTGTTCCCATACAGTCATGTGTTGGTTTGTTGCATTGTTTTTTCTGGTTTTATTAAACCAGAGTGAAATCCAAGTGCAGTGCGAATGCTGAACTCTAAAAAGCACATTATTTGTCAGGGTTGTTGTTGTTGTTTAGTTGCTAAGTTATGTCTGACTCTTTGTGACCCATGGACTAAGTCTGGGTTCAAACACTTTTCAGCCATGAGTCAGACACAGCTGAGCAACTGAACTGAACTGAACTGATTCCTAAAATGTTGATGCTTACTTTTGCCATCTCCTGCTTGACCACTTCCAATTTATCTTGATTCATGCACCTAACATTCCAGGTTCCTATGCAATATTATTCTTTACACTGTAGGACTTTGCCTCTGTCACCAGTCACATCCATAACTAGGTGTTGTTTTTGCCTTGGCTTATCAAAGCCAAAGAGCCAAAGTCAGGAGACTTCAGGCAATTTACCAAATGCTTCAGGCTTCTGTTTTCTCATCTTTAAAAGAAGTTGTGTGGATTAAATGATCTCTCTGTTCCCTCCAGAACTAAATGCTTAAGACCATCATCTTTACGTTCCTAAGAGTCCTGGTTTTAACCAACAGAAATCCTCATAATTGTAAAATCATTTAACAATCCATTATCTGTTAAATGTCACGTTTTTTAGAAGGACCGAAGCCTCTGCTCTGAATGAACGTGGTCATCACACATCCTACCTTTAAAATAAGTGGGTGATGTAACTCTGGCGATTTCTCTACCATCCTTCTGTCTTTTCCTTCCTGTGTATCCAGTACTTCTATGAATGTTGTTCTATCTACTTGCAAAGAATACAGCCTTTCAAAGCTTTAATAAGCTGAGGGTCTGCTTTGATACAGCAAGACTGACCCATACATTCAAGATAAATTGTCTTTTAAACATGGATATGATAAGTGCACTACCCTTGCCAAAATCAGAAATTTCTAGACATCTTTAAAACTGTAAATAGGCATATTACACTCAACATGCCAGGTTGTTAAGTTGAAAACAAGATTTATACTTTTCAGTTTAAAAATATTGTCACCAATAGCTCTATTGCTCTCCTCACTTAGAATTCTATGCATTGTTTTCCTCTATAAAAGTATAAATTAATTACAGAAAGGGAAGGTCCAATTACTTTTATTCACCTCAGACTGAGCGCAAGTTCTAGTGCTTTTCAGGAGGGCAGGCACCTGGCATCCAGACACAATATGATTTAATTTATTTCTTCTGGTGTGTGTGTAGTAACCATGGGCCCAATAATTACTATGGTGATGTTAGAGAACATTAGATTTATGGAAATTAGTATATATAAGCCCAGTAATGTTTTTATTCCAAAGTAAAGGTAATTGGTTTTAATTATTATAGAAAAAGGTCTCTTTACTTTAGGTAATTATAGGTGGGACCTTCCAGATAAAGGATTCATTACAGCATCTCACAAGCTCTGCTAAAGCTATGGTTGAGGGAGCAATTTCATTATATGTTCCTTGTTATTAGGGCATGTATTTTTCCTTCTTATTTTTTCATAATAGTTCAATCTGAAACATCATGTTTTGCTTTGTTGGTAAATTTGGAGATGAAATTTGGTAATTCTTTCGAATCTCCTTCAGGAAGAGCAGTGGAAAAGGTAAGTTAAGTTTCTATGATTCACTCTTGTCAAATCTTATCTCTTAAAATGTTAAGATTCTAGCTTTTTCACAAAAAAATAAGACTCTATGACTGCATTGGTTTACATTGCTTTGTTGGTCCATTGATAGAAAGCAACTTACTATAAAACCACCTCATCTCACTTCATGTTATAATTAGAATACTTGCATGTTACTTTAAAAACATTGAGAAAAGCAAAAAATCTTATACAAAATTAATATTCTGATTATAGGATTTAGTTGCTTTCCTTTTGAATCACTGTCACATATTAATGTGACACATGAGATAACTGGAGATGTATAAATACTTTTTTTCAATATTTATTTTTGTGTATCTTTTTAAAAAGTTAAATCAGCTCATCAAACCTGTATTTCTCTAGATTGTATTTGAGATGAGGCTCACATAATATTTTAGATTATTTTTAAATGAACTGGTTTAGAAAGAAGTGCTTGCAAATATAGTATATGACACACATCTATAGAACAAATAAAGATAGTTTAATAGCACTTTTTAAGAAAACTTAATGATCACTTTGGTAGATCCCATTATTTTGTAATGAGAAATTGATGCTTCAGAACATGTAACAAAAGCTCAAGTTTATGCAGCAAGGGGTGGACTAAGGAGTGGATCAGGAAGTAGCCAGGTTATCCTCAAGACACCAAGAATCACATAGAAGAGCAAAGAAGACACTAGAAGATCTTTGCCACTGCTTGTTCTATGAGAAACTATTGGATTTGTTCATCTCCGAAAGTCCCCCTGCAAAACAAGAAACTATCCCTACCTAAATTAACATGGCAAAGAATTCCTATTCTTTGACTTATCCATCTTCTACAGTAGTAGTTTATTCAACAACTTTGGTTATAACCTTTGTATTAATAGGTTTGTTTCCCATTTGTTAATATTTTCCTGTTCCTCTTGCAGAATATGTCCTTTTGATAATGAATTTAAGCTGCTTCTATGCAATCTGAAGGGTGTTTTAAGTAGTGCTAGTGGTAAAGAACTCGCCAGCCAATGCAGGAGATGTGGGTTCCCTCCCTGGATCGGCAAGATCCCCTAGATGAAGGGATGGCAACCCACTCCTGGAGTGTTTTTGCCCGAAGAATCCCATAGACAGAAGGGCCAGGAAGGCTACAGTCCATAACGTTGCACAGAGTCAGACACGACTGAAGCAACTTAGCACCCACACGCAATCTTAAAACAAGCAATGTTTTTGTGGAATTCAATGCATTTGTACTTCAGGGATACCCTTTAAATCTGTCATCAAGGAATGCTGGATTTTCCTCCCCAGTCCCATAGTAATCAATCTAGAGACCCAGCGTGCCCCCAACGGTGTGTTACAGCTCACAGATCAATAAATGAACACTGTTTCATGTGTCCTGTGATGACCACAGGAAGTCCCTTCTTCAAGGCCCTTCTTTCATCCCCATCCCAGTGAAAGTCAGAAGGACAGCTGTAGAGAGGAAAGTAGCAAGTGGCTGTTTGAACATGCATTTGTAACCCTGGGGATAACAGTGGCTCCTGTTGTGGGTGAGCAACTAGAGATTCTATTCCTGGCCTTCAACCATTTTCTTAGTCTCTGAGGAGTCCCGAAAGTCCTTTATTGAGACAAAAACAAGGTGGGGAGAGTCTCTTTTCTCAAACCTATAACAAGGAAAAGTTCTGTTATAGGGAAAGACTCAGTCCCCAGTAAACGGATCCCAGTTCAAGGTCAGGGAGGGCAGTGGAAGCCCGTTTCTGTTTCTGGCTCTGAGTGTGAGTAAGTCTGGAAACACTTTAATCACACAGTAACACAGCATGTTAGGTGGGGTGGAGACTGAATTCCCCAGACTCTTGTAAAGTTGCAAAACTAGTCAAGCAAGTTGTTGCAACTCAGCCTCTGGCTTGTAGAGAAAGTCCCTCTGGAAAAAAAATGTTATTGCTTTTAATTAGACCTTACAAATTGGGAAAGCCAGAAAATCTGGACTAGCAGGCAGGTTTACTATGGGTGATTGTAGACTACATCTAGGCTGTAACTTCCAAAATTAAAAAAAAATTTTAAGAAAAAAGAAAACCAGGAAAATCTCATATATTTAAAGACATGTTAGAATCCCGGCTTGACTGGCATAGATTTATTTCTTTTTTAGCTACTCATGACTGTATGACTACCAGAGCCTTTCCCTACCATAGCACTTTTCCTTGTTGTAGGTTTGAAAAAAGAGATTCCTCTTACTCTTGACCCTTGCTTTTGTCTCTGTAAAGGACTTTCAGGACTCCTCTGAGACCAAGACGACGGTTGAAGGCCAGGAATAGAATCCCTAGTTGCTCACCCACAACAGGAGCCTCTATTATCCCTAAGGTTACAAACGTGTGTTTAGACAGCCACTTGCTACTTTCCTCTCTACAGCTGTCCTTTTGACTCTCGCTGGGGTGGGAGAGAAGGAAGGGCCGTGAAGAAGGGACTTCCTATGATCATTGCACGATATATGAAACAGTGTTCATTTCTTGACCTCTGAGCTATAACACACTGATGGGGCACACTGGGTTTCTGGATTGATCTCCTCTGGGAGTCAGAGTAAGACCAAAATGAACTCCATCAGGAAGAAAGAAAACAACTGTCAGTGTCAGGGGAGGCTCATTCCAGACTGTTGGACTGAATTCACAAGGGTTTGCTCTGTCCCACTTCAGAGTTTTTGAACCAGGCAGTTGTCTGAAAGTTATTGCTGACAAACTGTTTGAAGTACTTATTGATACTTTGACTAACGGTTGCCTTTTTGCCCACATGGTTTAATTGAGAATGGCATGAGGATCTTAATCATTTCTTTAGAGAAGATTTTTGAGCAATTACTCGATGAAAAAAATGTAGAGAGTAAGTGGGCTCTCTAGGAAGCACATTAAAGCTGAGAGAGGTGAACATCCCACATTGTTTGAGTCACCTCTTCTTTCTTTCTCTTGTTCCCACTTTCATTTCAAAGAGACATTTCTGGTCTCTGTGTGTTCCTATGATTCCGTGTGTTGCTAAATGCAGTTCAAAGGCTGAATACCATACCTCATGTGCCTGAGTGTACAATGCAGATGAGAAGCTGTGACTCTGTCCAGACTGGTTGGATCATCTCTAAATGCCATGAAATTGAACCTCAGATCCCAAAGCAGAGGGAGAACTGACATCCCCCTTTCGGAAAGGAAAGTATTTTAGCAAAACAATACTCTCCCCTAGGCTTCTTGGCAACAGACTGGCCTCCGCAGGTAAGAGAGATGAGTGATTAGTGCAAGTAACTCTGTTACCCTGTTAGGGAACTGATATGTCCATGTACCTACCTGCCGCTCTTTCTCAGACATCTACTTTATGACGAATTGTCTAATTGCCTGGTGGGTTTGTTTGTGAGTTGCACTCACTGTGATGGAGGTTGAATGCTGTGGGGGAGTCATAGAAAACAAAATGGAGAAAGAACTTAGCAGGTCAGGCTTGAGCCCAGCTGGTCTCTACTTCTGATGGGTTTATCTGTGAGTGAGCCAGTCTAAGGCAGTTACCTTCCCTCCTTCACCATTTAATTCTCATAAATTATGAATCACAGATTCATTGATTCCTAACACAAATTAATATTAAGATGATACTCTTTATAAAATACTGCACTTGGCCCTCTGGGAATATAAGGATTTATTTGTTATAATAAGGTACATAGATAATTCTAATGAAAAACAGAATTGATGGGGACTAGAATGGCATAATAGATTTAGTGTCTATAGAAAACCTCCTGGAAAAGAAGACATTGAACAGGATCTTAGATGAACAAACATTTTGGATATAGAGGGGGTGGTGCACCACAGTTCAGGCAGTGCTAATATGAACACAGACCTAAAGATAGAAAAGCACCTGCTTTGTTGCTGCTCTAACAGAGAAAAATAAAACTACTCATTTTACAAAACCTCCAAGAAAACAAAGTTCAAGCTCCCCACTGTGCTAGACATAGAAGTTTCCCCAAATCAGAATTCCAATCTGCAAAAGGTCCCAGTGAAAGTACTCACACTGATGAAACTGAATATTATTTTGACATGATCTTTGTTTTTTGTTTGTTTGTTTGTTTTTTAACTCAAAATGGAAGTGCTCTTCTTGGCTCGCCAATCAATAATTACCCCTTCTGGTATGACTTGATTTAGGAAGCTTGTTAAACAGCAGACTTGTTCTCCTTCATAAAGGAGTCAGAGATTGACGAGGGATTAAGAGTTAGCAAAATCATCGCTCTAGTCTTAGTACTCGCCATTGTATAATAAACTCCACAGTACTATCGGATGACAACCAAAGCATCTTAGAACAGGAACAAGCTCTTGTTTTTTATTTCTTTTTAAACTTTCACGTATTCAGTTTTCATTATAACCTTTGGCTAGAATTTGCTAGAGTTTAGATTTTCCTCTTATTTTCACATAATCATGGGAAAGTGACATAGCTTCTCTGAACCCCAATCTTATCATCTGTAAAATGGACATAAGACCAGATCATTGAAAAGCTTAGACTCAGAAAAGTTTTGTAAAGCATTTTGCATAAAGTAGGCACATAGTTTATAATTCATAGTAGGCTTGTCTCTCTTCTATGATTGCTTATATATACAGGGCCAGAGACATGATGGAAGAGGCTGAGAAACTCACACTACCTAATGAAAATAATTAGTAGCAAAAATAGAATGAGAATCAGGTATTTTTATGTTCAGATAGCATTCTTTCCTTTCTAACATGATGCTTCTTGGACCAAATTTTCAGCAAAATATCCTTTTTAAGTATATCAGAACCTAAATGGAATTCATTCAATATCTGCCTACCTACCTAACATCCTACCTCAATTCAGTGCTCAATTAATAATGTGAATACAATAAGAACACATCTGTATGTGTGAACCTAGTTTATTCTGAATCAGATACCTTACCCCTCATTTGCAAATTCAGACTAGAAAAGCACATTGGACATCTGACATTTGATTTTTTTTCACAGATATTGCTTCTGCAGTTCCAATCTCAGGCAGAGAGGAAGGCAACAAAGATCCACATGGAACAAGGATAACCAGGGTTAACAGCAACTCAGAGCATCAATCATTTTTATTGCCCTTAAGGCAGCATTTCCATTATTTATGCTTCTGGGTGATCTGCTATATTTATGATACAGCAAGTTGTCATGGCTTTAAAAATATGATGGATTCCTAAATTAATCCTGTATTCCTTGTCTTGGGCTTGAAGCATGGACAGTCATAAACAGTACAAAGGTATCTGTAATCCAAAGTTAAAGGCTCATGGGTCAAGATGGAGGACTGACCATTATGTCCAGAATGGGTTTGTGTCAATAATGTTAAAACCCTACCTATGCTTACAGATTGAGTGCTGAAATTCATTCTATCAATATTTATAAGTGCACTAATATTTCCACATTCTGTGGGGAATAAAAACATGAATAAGACACAGATTTAACTCCCAACGGATTTTGAGTCCACTTAACAATTAATATTTCAGACCCTAGGATCTGTCCTAGGAGAAGTAAAAGTAAAGTGCTGGAGGTTTGGAAACAAGAGATGTCACTTGTTGCTGAGATTATGGGTGATGATAAAGATGGCTCTGGCATTTGGGAAGATATGAAGATTGGAAAGGTGTTGGGGAAATAAGATGTTTAAAAAGTGGCATGAGCAAAGAGATAGAAATTGGAGAGAAGAAAGCTTTCCTAGGTGGTGCTAGTGGTAAAGAACTGGCCTGCAATGCAGGAGACCTTAGATAGGTGGGTTCTATCCCTGGGTCAGAAAGATCCCCCGGAGAAGGAAAGCCTCTCCACTATTTTTGCCTGGAGAAGTCCATGGACTGGGATCCTGAAGGGTTATGGTCCATAGGATCTCAAAGAGCCAGACATGACTGAAGTGACTTAACACACAGCATACATTGAATGGTGCACAGGAAACTTGTAGGTTGAGAAGTAGGTAGGAGTCAGATCCTGCAAGGTCAAGAGAGAAGTTTTGATTTAATTCTAGGAGCAATGACAAACATAGATAATATTTTTACAGAGAAAAACTCCCTGTACCATAGGAAAACAAATATGCCCATAGAGTTTAGCATGAATTGGAATATGCAAAGACATAAATCAGGTTTATTCTTACTGCAAGAGCACAGGTAGTAAGAAAAGACACCATATAAATAGGTTGGAAGATATTAACTCATGTTAAAAGGTAGGCTAGAAGGAAGAGAGAATGAAGACTAGGATTACCGTTGAGTTGTGAACCTGTGTCAAGTGGCCAAAGTCTTACCTTGGCCTACAATGATCTACAGGATCTGAGCCTGTCACATCAATAAAACCACATCCTATGACATCTCCCACCTGCTGACTCCATGCTAGACACACAGGCTTCTTTGACAACCCTAGAATGTGTCAAGCATACTCTAGGCATTAGGGATTTGCACTAGGGAAGAGGAAGTTCTTCCACCAAAGAGCCACATGACTCATTCACTCACTTTTTCTGATTCTATTTCAAATAATACTCCTTCTTAAAGAGGAGGCTGGTGGGCTACAGTACACAAAGAGTCTGTACACAGAGTCTGTACACAGTTTGTCTGTACACAAAGAGTCAGACACAACTTAGCAACTAAACAACAATGAGGATTACCCTGACACCTTTACTTAAAATTGCAGCCCTACTCATTTCCATCCCATAACCAGTACTCTCATCTTCCTACTTTCCTTTTATCTGTATCACTTATTTTCTTGCATATAAAAATATAGTAAAACTACTTATTGTTACATCATTTCCTATCCTTCTGTATCTGCTTGTATATAAACTCCACAAAGGCAGGGATATGTCCATTTAATTTACTGATATATGTCAGTACGCAGAAGAGTACATGACATGTGATGTGCACCTAGTAAATATTTGTTGAATGAATATGCAAGTGCAACTTATTTACTGCTTATCCCTGTTGGTTATTCTTGGATCTCATCATGTTCTGCCAGTTTACATTTGTTTTCTGCACAACATATGGTTCTTGATCAGTTTCACAGACCACTCACAGCAGCTCCATGTCTGATTTTGTACTTACAACTAGGATACGAATGGCTTCTCCCAATGGATTGAGACTCTGAGAACAATTTAAAAAAGAATCTACTTTTCTGTATACTTGGGAATATCTGATCTTCCTCGATGTCTTGTAGGCTGTTGTAAAAAATGCCTTGTGTTGCCTCATCATTTGAACATGACACTAGATTTAAGATACTTTGAAATTTTAATTAGAAAATCTCTTTGAGTTTAGTCCTGGGTAATTAATCGCTGTGATTAGAAACTGTTCCCCACTTTCATCATATGTTCTTTAAATCAAGCTAAACGAATTGGCAGAATTTTAGCAGAAACAAAGGAAGTGATGTTTAATGTGATTTGCAGCTAACCCAAGTAATTTCAATCTTTTCTCTAGCATCTTCTCCACAGTGGGAACACCATTTAATTTCTCATCCCAGAACCGACTCAGTGTCAGCCCATCAATACCCTAGACTGGTCAGAATTACAATCATTTCTATGTGTGTAGACATGTGAGTTAGGAATTGAGTTTATGAGTATTAGCCACTAAATTTTTCTACATGGGTTTTCATTGATATCTTGCCATCTATATTCTCTTGGCATGTACTAAATCATAGACCTATACCCTTATGTGGGATGTGAACTTCAGTATTTAATAAAAACCTGTATAATATCAGACATCTTGGTGATGTTAAGCTATTTTGTGTGATAAATTTCTTTTCATACAGTCTACATACAAATTCAGTAAAGCTAGAAAACTGGTAATCAATCAAAAGGTAGATCCTAAGTATACATCATGTCACTAACAAAGTGTTAAGAAATGTGGAGTTATAAAAATGTCTCTAAAATACATACATGTATACGTATGGCTGAGTCCTTTTGCTGTCCACCTGAAACTATCACACACTGTTAATCAGCTATGTTCCAATACAAAATAAAAAGTTTAAAAAAGTCTCTCCAGGAAGTGCTGCTACAGAAATAAGAAAAATGCGATAAATAACAAGGAAACAAAGAGTAAGAAATCATGGCAAATTGTGGGTATTTTCCATGAGGTTTAAGAAAAGAGATAAGTTATTCTAGGATTTTGANTATATATGAACAATAAAACACTTAGAGAAACATATTTTTAAATGAAGAAGATAAAATTGCTGTTGTAACACCTCTAAGAAATATTCTATTGCAACATTTCAGTGAATATAATTTCAGTATGTTGTATCTTATTCTCCTTTTGTCTTTCCATGAATGTTCTTAAAAGTAAACAACGATAGTTTCTAAGATAGTCTTTAAAAGTCTCTGAAGGATGACAAAGATTTGGCACACTTACTGTGTTGACTGTCTTCCAAGATCAAATCATAATTACAAGTTATTTTCTTGGAAATAGATTTTAGAGATAAAAAGTGTTCAATGACTACAGAGTTGATGTCAAGTACATTATCATTATCATCAATGAGAATTTTCTGAGGAGACTGCCACAATCAACAGAAGTATATGCGGATGACTACATAGGGTATATGTCTGGAAATGTGATCAACAGCAGATTGTAGCACTTGGCAAGAGCCAAATGTGCAGTGCAGAACTTTCAGTTCACAAACTGGCAGCATAAGCATATGCCTGGGAGCTTGTTAGAAGTACATGGACTGAGTCCCTGTTTCAGATTCAATGAGTACCTATCTATATTGTCAAGATCTGTATGTGATTCCTATGAACATCAATTTTGGAAGCTCTTGCAAATGTATGTTGCAGTTGTTCACTGGAAAAAGTACTCAATAAAGCCAGGGAGGTTAGAGACCCTTAGGGGACCCTCTAGGTGTTCCAAGAAATTCCAAAATGAGTTGTAAAGAAAACAATCAATGACATCAACCTACACCAAAATCAAAACAGGTTCCTGAGATGTGCATGGATACTTTGGAGATAATCCAATAAATCAAATAGACGAGCACTACAAAGAGAACAATGGTCTAAATACAAATTATGACGGACAAACTTGAAACTGAGGACAGCCTACCCATTAAAGCATTGTTCCCTGCCATTTGAGGGTAGGTAGCCTAAAAATGATTTGAACACTGTACTTGGAAAGTACCAACCAAAAATCACTGTTGGAGAAACATCAGCTAATGTCAGAACTGAAAAAGAACACCCTTGTTTCACTTTTAGAGAATTATTGATCCTTTAATTATGTGCCAACCAAGTACTTTAGTTGACATCTAAGAGAAAGCCAATCAAAACATACAAACTGGACAAGAATACAAGGCTACTGGGACAGTTGAGAATATAACAATTATGATTTGTCGGTATGCAAGAAGAAAATATTGAAACTTCATGCAAAATTATATATTAACTGATTTTAGTTTATATATGTGTATATATATATATATGAAATCTCAGTCTTTGAAAAGTTTGTCAGTACTTCACAACTTCATTGAGTTTACCACAGAAAATGTATTTTTCATTTTTTTTGTAATTAGGAGAAGGCTATGTCTCCAAGTATAATTATTTTAAGAGCTTCTTTTATAATTATCACTGATAATTATGCCAATAAGCTTTGTTCTTACCTTATTCAACTGCATATGTAAGAATCAAGAGTTACCATTTAACTAAATAAAATACCATAGGAAGAGAAAAAGTAAGAGTATTTCATAAAGGCTATATGCACATATTGCTGACCTAAGTAGGTATGGTCCTAACAGAAGCAGAAGATATTAAGAAGAGGTGGCAGGAATACACAGAAGAACTGTACAAAAAAGATCTTCACGACCAATATAATCATGATGGTGTGATCACTCACCTAGAGCCAGACATCCTGGAATGTGAAGTCAACTGGGCCTTAGAAAAAAGCACCACGAACAAGCTGGTAGAGGTGATGGAATTCCAGGTGAGCTATTTCAAATCCTGAAAGATGATGCTGTGAAAGTGCTACACTAATTATGTCAGCAAATTTGGAAAACTCAGCAGTGGCCACAGGAATGAAAAAGGTCAGTTCTCATTCCAATCCCCAAAAAAGGCAATGCCAAAGAATGCTCAAACTACCACAAAATTCCCCTCATCTCACCTCCAGTACTCTTGCCTGGGAAATCCCATGGGCAGAGGAGCCTGGTAGGCTGCAGTCTATGGGGTCACAAAGAGTCAGACACGACTGAACAAATTCAATTTCATTTTTCACTTTCAGGCATTGGAGAAGGAAATGGCAACCCACTCCAGTGTTCTTGCCTGAAGAATCCCAGGGAAGGGGAAGCCTGCTGGGCTGCCATCTATGGGGTCACACAGAGTCAGACATGAATGAAGTGACTTAGCAGCAGCACACACTAGTAAAATAATGCTCAAAATTCTCCAAGCCAGGCTTCAGCAATACATGAACTGTGAACTTCCAGATGTTCAAGGTGGTTTTAGAAAAGGCAGAGGAAGCAGAGATCAAATTGCCAACATCCGCTGGATCATGAAAAAGCAAAAGAATTCCAGAAAAACATCTATTTCTGCTTTATTGATTATGCCAAAGCCTTTGACTGTGTGGATCACAATAAACTGTGGAAAATTCTGAAAGAGATGGGAATACCAGACCACCTGACCTGCCTCTGGAGAAACCTATATGGAGGTCAGGAAGCAACAGTTAGAACTGGACATGGAACAACAGACGGGTTGCAAATAGGAAAAGGAGTATGTCGAGGCTGTATATTGTCACCCTGCTTATTTAACTTACATGCAGAGTATATCATGAGAAACACTGGGCTGGAAGAAGCCCAAGCTGGAATCAAGATTGCCTGGAGAAATATCAATAACCTCAGATATGCAGATGACACCACCCTTATGGCAGAAAGTGAAGAGGAACTAAAAAGCCTCTTGATGAAAGTGAAAGTGGAGAGTTTAAAAGTTGGTTAAAACTCAACATTCAGAAAATGAGGATCATGGCATCCAGTCCCATCACTTCATAGGAAATAGATGGGGAAACAGTGGAAACAGTGTCAGACTTTATTTAGGGGGGCTCCAAACTCACTGCAGATGGTGACTGCAGCCATGAAATTAAAAGATGCTTACTCCTTGGAAGAAAAGTTATGACCAACCTAGATAGCATATGCAAAAGCAGAGACATTACTTTGCCAACTAAGGTCCATCTAGTCAAGGCTATGGTTTTTCCTGTGGTCATGTATGGATGTGAGAGTTGGACTGTGAAGAAGGCTGAGCGCTGAAGAATTGATGCTTTTGAACTGTGGTGTTGGAGAAGACTCTTGAGAGTCCCTTGGACTGCAAGGAGATCGGCCCTGGGATTTCTTTGGAAGGAATGATGCTAAAGCTGAAACTCCAATACTTTGGCCACCTCATGCAAAGAGTTGACTCATTGGAAAAGACTCTGATGCTGGGAGGGATTTGGGGCAGGAGGAGAAGGGGACGACAAAGGATGAGATGGCTGGATGGCATCACGGACTCGATGGACGTGAGTCTGAGTGAACTCCGTGAGTTGGTAATGGACAGGGAGGCCTGGCGTGCTGCAATTCATGGGCTCACAAAGAGTCAGACACGACTGAGTGACTGAACTGAACTAAGTCATAGGTAAATCTCTCTAGGTAAGTGTTGATTAGTTGATGAGTTGATTACATAAGTAATCACTTACCTCCCAGGCACAATGAATGGCAGTACAATTTAAATCAGTGTTTCTCAAAGTATATTCCCTAGCTTGTCTGTGTCATATTCACCTAGTGCTTCCTGAAACACTGGATGGGCCTAAAACCATATCTATTCATCAGAATGATAGCTTAAGGTGAACAATGTCAGATTCCTGATCTCCAAAGAAGTAGATTCAGCTTCCGGACCAGGGACCAGGCTTTATCACTCAAGAGTTTTGTGTAGCAGTGTTTTATTAAAGTAAGAAAGGGACAGAGAAAGCTTCTGACATAGACATCACAAGGTGGATGGAGAGTGCCCCCCTTGCTAGTGTTAGCAAGGGAGTTATAGACCTTTTAATTAATTATTACAATACATCAAAAGAATGTCTCAAGTTTGTGAAAATTTTATCAGACCCACTCCCATAATTTACTTTTCAGGATAATAGGATTAGCCAGAAGGTTTTCAGGATGGAGAAACTGTCCTCAAGCAGGATATACTGTTGTTATACAATCCTTAGTACAGAATTTAAACTGAATTGTTTGTTGTGTAATGCTCAGTTCAGGACTTAAAGGGGAAAAAAATGTTTTATGTGACTAAGACTAAGGAATGTAGAGAAAAAACAAAAAAAGTTTGTCCTTTCCTCTCCCTCAACAATCCAAGACCTGTCTCTCCTTGGGGATCCCCACACTTCTCATCAACCTGCCTGGGAATTGACTCTCTCATTCCCCCCTTTTCTTTTAGGAGAAATATGTTCCCAAGGGAAAGGGGTATCATTTTCATTTCATAACTACTTCCTGTTGTTGAGGAGTGTGGTCCCTCAATTGTTGAGACAACATATTCTCCTAAACTTCATTTTGAGGATCTCTGACCCCGGGTACCAGGTAATAGTTGGAGGAGGTTGTGGCACTCGTAGGAGCCTGGACAACAATTTGTAACTTAAAAGCTTCCAGACGGATAGAAACAAACCCCATTATACAGTTACAGATATAAGGTAAAATAATCATTAAAGCAAGTTAAAATCGAAATTAAAAGTTTCATTATGTTCATAGTTACATCAGTCCATCTTAGGACTGTTAGATGTCATCACAGAGTTGAAGAAACTCCTTTCCTTGAAGCGGAAAAACCCACCATGGGAAGTCTTCAGTTGATGAGGAGGGGAGTGCTCCACAGACCCAGCAATTAGATTGATTGTGGAATGCAGCATAGAGATGAATCCAGGACAGGAAGGCACTGTTTGAACAGTCAAACAGCAGATGCAGGATTTTGGAGTCAGCAGAAGCAAGCCCACGTAGATTCTCAGGCCCATCTAGGTTCCTGGCTCAAACAGTGGCTTGTTTGACTCAAAGAGTGGGTCAGGAGTTAGCCTCCCTAATGCCTGGGATTTCTTTTGAAGGAATGATGCTAAAGCTGAAACTCCAGTACTTTGGTCAACTCTTTCTTCAACTCCTCATGCGAAGAGTTGACTCATTGGAAAAGACTCTGATGCTGGGAGGGATTGGGGGCAGGAGGAGAAGGGGACGACAGAGGATGAGATGGCTGGATGGCATCACTGACTCGATGGATGTGAGTCTGAGTGAACTCCGGGAGATGGTGATGGACAGGGAGGCCTGGCGTGCTGCGATTCATGGGGTCGCAAAGAGTTGGATATGACTCAGCGACTGAACTGAACTGAACTAATGTCTGTTGAAAAGCTAAAAGCTGAGTCACATAGTTAATTTTAAGGCTTCGGGATCTATGAAAATATCTGTGCACAAAAACAGTCTGTCATGGAGACAGTCCCTTCTTTGAGGAAGGGGGGCTGCAGTTTGAGCCCTCATTAAAGCTATGGGTAGAACTGTAGACCAACTGTCTTGTGTTTCCTGAGTTAGCTTACCTGGATGTCTTTTAATAATGTCATTAGCCTTTTCAACTTTTTCTGAAGATTGGGGTCTCTAGGAAGAGTGTGATAGTCTATTCATAGAGCTTTTGACACCCCTTGAGTTACAACAGGTTTAAAGACAGAGACATTGTCACTCTGAACTTTAAGATCCTACTTATATCAGGAGAAGGCAGTACAGTAAAATTTCGCCCATTAGTAAACTTATGAGCTTTAGATATTAGCAAAACAATAGTAAAAATTACCCATAATGTGGCCAAAGCCTTTTTTCAGTAACAAACCATAGTTCAAAACCATCAGTTTTTCTGCGCTCAGCTTTCTTTATAGTCCAACTCTCACATCCACGCATGACTACTGGAAAAACCATAGCTTTTACTAGATGGACCTTTGTTGGCAAAGTAATGTATCGGCTTTTTTAATATGCTGTCTACGTTGGTCATAACTTTTCTTCCAAGGAGCAAATGTCCTTTAATTTCATGGCTACAGTCACCATCTGCAGTGATTTTGGAGCCCAAAATAATAGTCAGTCACTGTTTCCACTGTTTCCCCATCTATTTGCCATGAAGTGATGAGACCAGATGCCATGATTTAGTTTTCTGAATGTTGAGCTTTAAGTCAACTTTTTCTCTCTCCTTTTTCATTTTCATCAAGAGGCTCTTTAGTTCTTCTTCACTTTCTGCCAAAGTGTGGTATCATCTGCATATCTGAGGTTATTGATATTTCTCCTGGCAATCATGATTCCAGATTGTACTTCATCCAGTCCAGCATTTCTCATGACGTACTCTGCATATAAGTTAAATAAGCAGGGTGACGATATATAACCTTGACATACTCCTTTCCTGATTTGGGAACCAGACTGTTGTTCCATGTCCAGTTCTAACTGTTGCTTCTTGACCTGCATACGGATTTCTCAGGAGGCAGGTAACGTGATCTGCTATTCCCATCTCTTGAAGTATTTCCCAATTTGTTGTGATCCACACAGTCAAAGGCTTTGGCATAGTCAATAAAGCAGAAGTAGATGTTTTTCTGGAACTCTCTTGCTTTTTCCATGATCCAATGCATGTTGGCAATTTGATCTCTGGTTCCTCTACCTTTTCTAAAACCAACTTGAACATTTGGAATTTCACGGTTCACCTACTGTTGAAGCCTAGCGTTTGAGATGACTGCAACTGTGTGGTAGTTGGAGCATTCTTTGGCATTGCCTTTCTTTGGGATTGGAATGAAAATGGACCTTTTCCACTCCTGTGGCCACTGCTGAATTTTCCCAATTGATGGCATATTGAATGAAGCACTTTCATGGCATTATCTTTTAGGATTTGAAATAGCTCCACTGGAATTCCATCACCTCCACTAGCTTTGCTCATAGTGATACTTCCTTAGGCCCACTTGACTTCACACTCCAGGATGTCTGGCTCTAGGTGAGTGATCACGCCATCATGATTATCTGGGTCATGAAGATCTTTTTTGTATAATACTTCTGTGTATTGTTGCCACCTCTTCTTAATATCTTCTGCTTCTGTTAGGTCCATACCATTTCTGTCCTTTATCGAGCCCATCTTTGCATGAAATGTTCCCTTGGTATCTCTAATTTTATTGAAGTGATCTCTAGTCTTTCCTATTATATTGTTTTCCTCTATTTCCTTGCATTGATCACTGAGGAAGAATCAATTAACTCTAGAAAGCATCCTTCAAATCAATTATTGAAAAATATTTGACTCATCCAGACAGCCCCATTATGGTAGTGGTTTGGGAAGAAAGCAGACCAGGGGCTTTAGCAAGCAGAAAGTTGCTCCAGTGTCCAAAAGAAAATTGACTGATTGGCCCTCCACAGATATTAATACCCAGGGTTCCTCAGGTGTTACTAGGATGGGGTTTGTGTGTAGATCCTGGGGGAACGTCAGTCCTGATTGTCTTAAGAGCCTGACCTCTAGGGCCTACACCTTGGAGGGCAGTCTATTCTCCAGTACGGTCCTTTGCAGATTGGACATGGAGCTGAGGGCAGCTCAGATGCCTGAGGGCAATCCCACTTAAAGTGCCCTGCTTTCCACAGTAATAGCAGTTCAGTTCAGTTAAGCCGCTCAGTCATGTCCGACTCTTTGTGAGCCCATGAATTGCAGCACACCAGGCCTCCCTGTCCATCATCAACTCTCAGAATTCACTCAGATTCACGTCCATCGAGTCTGTGATGCAATCCAACCATCTCATCCTCTGTCGTCCCCTTCTCCTCCTGCCCCCAATCCCTCCCAGCATCAGAGTCTTTTCCAATGAGTCAACTCTTCGCATGAGGTGGCCAAAGTACTGGAGCTTCAGCTTCAGCATCATTCCTTCCAAAGAAATCCCAGGGCTGATCTCCTTCAGAATGGACTGGTTGGATCTCCTTGCAGTCCAAGGGACTCTCAAGAGTCTTCTCCAACACCACACATCAAAAGCATCAGTTTTTTGGCGCTCAGCCTTCTTCACAGTCCAACTCTCACATCCATACATGACCACAGGAAAAACCATAGCCTTGACTAGACAGCTTAGTCAGCAAAGTAATGTCTCTGCTTTTGAATATGCTATCTAGGTTGGTCATAACTTTTCTTCCAAGGAGTAAGCATCTTTTAATTTCATGGCTGCAGTCACCATCTGCAGTGATTTTGGAGCCCCCCAAAATA
>SJYQ01105292.1:373611-391028 GCA_006410935.1 Redunca redunca | reverse complement strand
GAATATAATCAATCTGATTTCAGTGTTGACCATCTGGTGATGTCCATGTATAGAGTCTTCTCTTGTGTTGTTGGAAGAGGGTGTTTGCTATGACCAGTACATTTTCTTGCCAAAACTCTATTAGTCTTTGCCCTGCTTCATTCCGCATTCCAAGGTCAAATTTGCCTGTTACTCCAGGTGTTTCCTGACTTCCTACTTTTGCATTCCAGTCCCCTATAATGAAAAGGACATCTTTTTTGGGTGTTAGTTCTAAAAGGTCTTGTAGGTCTTCACAGAACCGTTCAACTTCAACTTCTTCAGCGTTACCGGTTAGGGCATAGACTTGGGTTACCATGATATTGAATGATTTGCCTTGGAGACAAACAGAGATCATTCTGTTGTTTTTGAGATTGCATCCAAGTACTGCATTTCAGACTCTTTTGTTGACTGTGATGGCTACTCCATTTCTTCTAAGGGATTCCTGCCTGCAGTAGTAGATATAATGGTCATCTGAGTTAAATTCACCCATTCTAGTCCATTTTAGTTTGCTGATTCCTAGAATGTCAACGTTCACTCTTGCCATCTCTTGTTTGACCACTTCCAATTTGCCTTGATTCATGGACCTGACATTCCAGGTTCCTATGCAATATTGTTCTTTACAGCATCAGACCTTGCTTCTTTCACCAGTCACATCCACAGCTGGGTATTGTTTTTGCTTTGGCTCCATCCCTTCATTCTTTCTGGAGTTATTTCTCCACTGAATTCCAGTAGCATATTGGGCACCTACTGACCTGGCGAGTTCCTCTTTCAGTATGCTCATTTTGCCTTTTCATACTGTTCATGGGGTTCTCAAGGCAAGAATACTAAAGTGGTTTGCCATTCCCTTCTCCAGTGGACCCCATTCTTTCAGACCTCTCCACCATGACCCGCCCATCTTGGGTTGCCCAGTGGGCATGGCTTAGTTTCATTGAGTTAGACAAGGCTGTGGTCCTAGTGTGATTAAATTGATTAGTTTTCTGTGAGTATGGTTTCAGTGTGTCTGCCCTGTGATGCCCTCTTGCAACACCTACCATCTTCCTTGGGTTTCTCTTACCTTGGGCATGGGGTATCTCTTCACGGCTGCTCCAGCAAGGCGCAGCTGCTGCTCCTTGCCTTGGATGAGGGGTGTCTCCTCACCGCCACCCCTCCTGACCATTCAGTGTGGAATGGCTCCTCTAGGCCCTCCTGCGCCCCCGCAGCCACTGCTCCTGGGACCTGGGGTTGCTCCTCCTGGCTGCCACCCCTGGCCTCGAGGGCAGGGTGGCTCCTCTTGACCACCGCCCCTGACCTCGGATCTGGGATGGCTCCTAATGGCCGCCGTCCCTGGCCTCAGATGCAGGGTGGCTCCTCCCAGCGGTCACCCCTGACCTCAGACGCGGAGAGGCTCCTCTCGGCCATTCCTGCACCGTCGCAGCCTGGCACTCTCGGCCGCTGCCCCTGACCTCATCCCTTTTCACCTGGGTCCCTCTGGGCATTTTTCTCAGTCTGTTTCAGAGCTGGTCTCACAGTCATTGTTGGGGCTTCAGTCTTTTACCTGGTTCTTTTTTGCCTCGTATTTTCCTCCTTATATTCTCTACCATAATAAACCATCTGAACCATCTGTAAAAGTTTTTCTAAAGACTGATTTGGTCCAAACACCTGGTTTCATAACTTACAGCATATATCTGGAGCTGACTGAGTGAGAAATTTTTAAGATCACTTCCCCCTTCTGCACTTTCAAAAATCAACATGAGTAAACTTGTGAAGAGCCTCCTGTAGTTTATCTAGGAATTTACCAGGAGTTTCTTCTCTCCCTATTCTATGTCAGCCAACTTAGCATAGTCTAAAGTCTTAGCATGCACTTGCTTAAGTCCTTCAAAAATGCATCGGGCAAAGTGGCTCTGTTTTTGGAACCACTTGGCTCCCAGTAGGAAGGAGGGCTATTTTGTGTTCCCTCTTTCTCCTTGTCTCATGTTCAAGCCATTCATCTCCAAAAGTAGTAGCTTCCTCCAAAACTCAAGCTCTCAAGTCAGGAGTCAGCATCTGTCCCGAGACATACATTACATCTCTCCAAGTAAGGTCATAAAGTAAAGTTAGTTCTGTAAAGGCTTCTGTGTACTTTTTGGATCCTCTAAATAGTCCTGACTGCAATTGGGACTGTTTGAAATTCTACTGAGACTGAAGTAACCCCTCCTAGATGGGTTCCCTGATTCTCAGCCTGTTCAGTTAGGAGCCCCAAGTAAAGGGGCAAAGTGGAGGATAAGAGGGAGCGAAAGTTTCCATACCCAAATCTATACCCTTAGGGCATAAGTCTGGCATGTCTTGCAGAGAGATAGAGAGCAAGGCATATGTCACTTTTACCAGTTTCCCTATTTCTACAGAACCAGTCTAGTTGTAAAACAGTAATAATTGAGATCCTTCAACAGGTCAGTGTTACCCATCTTCCAAAGGATACTGTGGCCAATTCAGTTTCACAGAAGAAGATCAGGCATGTCTTTTTAAATGCTGGGGATCAAACTTGTCCCAGTTTAAAAAAAAAATACATTTTAAATCCAGTGGTTCTGGAACTGCTAGCTCCCATTTGTAAGAGAGAAAAAAGCAGCATCCACAGCCGTGGCTTCTTTCCACCAGAAGTGTCCTTCCCTGCTCTAGATGGGGGTATAGACAGACTCTCCACGGAAGCTTTCCTTCCCTGGTTGCACTTAGTCTGTCCCTTACCAATGTAGGTGTCTTACTTGTCCCTCTGGGTTCTACCACTGAGGCGGGGTGAAGATGCCCCAGGGGTAGACCTGATGGTGTCCCAGACTGATTTAGTTCCATACCACCAAGACCTTTGTTTGATTTTCCCTTTTCCTCTGACGCCACTCAGGGTGGAGCAGAGTAGCTTTTTGTAATGCCTCCTAAGCTACTAGGGGAAGCATCCATCTTTCATGTGCCTATGCACATTCCTGAGTACAGTCCTGACCACAGTAGAAGCAATGAGTCACAAAGGGATGAACAAAAATCAAGTGTCACCACGCCAGTATATGTGATAGCAAAAAAGGTTGTGGAGGGTTGGCCAGAGAGGAAAGAGTGATTTTTGTCCTCAAGCTACTAGGGCCAAACCTTCCAGTTCATTTCCGCAGCTTCCACAAAAGAAATATCTAAGAAGTTGAGACAGAAGCCATCAGAGAACCTACTCTGGTCTTCTAAGAGCTAGCACTACCAAAGGAAGAAGCCCATTGCGCTTCCAATTTGACCAGATCTTGCAGTTCCTGATCTGTGTCCTCAAAAACCTCATGGTCACTAGCAGTGCTTCTATTCACATAGATAGGAGACACAGCCCTGACAAAGACTCACTTTCAGGTCACTGGCCCCTAAGGCAGGTAGCCATGAGAGTAACCTCTAACCTGAGAGACATTACTGGAGCTAGAGTTCTGCCTAGTTCCCAAACATGCTGCTGGAGCTGGAGTTCCCCCTCACTCCAGACATGCTCCTAGGAACTCTCTAGCAAGCCTTGCCTAGTCTAGCAAGGCTAAGTGCTTCCATACATGGGGTATAAGTAAAAGCACACAATAACAGCATGGATCACAAGTCCCTTGAAAGTCTATGATCCAACAGATTAGGTTAATAGTTCTAATTCCCCATGCAATTACGAAATGGTTAAAGAGACCAGGAAAAGGTGACCGAGAAAGGAAAGTTCTCGCCCATTTCTGGCCGCTCCCCTAGGAGGGATGTTGGGTGTCTCTTGGCATTGGCCGGTCGGTATAAGCTCCTGCCAGTTTATACAAGGCTTAAACAAGGCTCCCCTTTCTGGGGTTGCCTTCAGTCATTACGAGGCACCCCAAAACCACAGAGCAGGGCTCATCACTTGCTTTGCACAGGGCATGTCATTCACACAAGCACACCATAGAGTTAGTAAAGTACAGCAGAAACTGTGCATATGAGAAAACAGAGAGCCTAGAGCTCTGGGTGTTCTTACCTTGTCCTGAAGATCCCAGATGAGCCCCCAAGATGATAGCTTATGGTGAACGCTGTTGTATTCATAATCTCCAAAGAAGATTTAACTTTGGGACCAGGGACCAGGCTTGATCACTCAAGAGCTTTTGTGTAGTAGAGTTTTATTAAAGTGAAAAAGGAACAGAGCAAGCTTCTGACATAGACATCAGAAGGGGTGTAAAAGGTGCCCCCCCCTTGCAGTGTTAGCAAGGCAGTTATATACTTTTTAAATTAATTATTACAATAAATCAAAAGAATGCCTCAATTTTGTGAAAATTTTACCAAACCCACTCCCAAAATTTACATTTTAGGATAACAGGATTAGCCAGAAGTTTTTCCAGATGGAGAAACTGTCCTCAAGCAGGATGCATTGTTTTTATATAATCCTTGAAAGTGAAAGTGAAAGTGAAGTCGCTCAGTTGTGTCTGACTCTTTTCGACCCCATGGACTATAACCTATCATGCTCCTCTGTCCATGGGATTTTCCAGGCAACAGTACTGGAGTGGGTTGCCATTTCCTTCTCCAGTGGATCTTCCCGACCCAGGGATCAAACCCAGGTCTCCCACATTGTAGAAAGAGGCTTAGTACAGAGTTTAAACTGAGTTGTTTGCTGTGTAATCATTAGTTCAGGACTTTAAAAAAAAATGTTTTATGTGACTAATACTAAGGAACGTAGAGAAAAAAAAAAAAAAAAAGATGTTTGTCTTTTCCTCCTCCTTGAGAATTCCAGACCCCTATCTCCTCCTCGAGAACCCCAGACCGCTCTCTCCTCAGGGACCCCCAGAATTATCAACCTGCCTAGGAACTGACTCTCTCAAGAATATGGGTGGAATCTAGGAATCTGTATTTTTCTAAAAGGGTCCCAAATTATTCTGAGGTATATTAAAGTTTAAAAACCAATGGGGTTATAGATCTTCAATCTGATATAAATGATGATTTTCTTTTAGGACCAAAAGCATACCACAAATGTATGGGAAGCTTTATTCCCAAAACCTCCATACCTTTCAAATGAAACTATTCCGGAAGGCTGTAGTACACCACACTGAGTATTGACATCTTGTTATGAAGATTTAGTGTAGCATGGGGTAAATATTGACCTCATCATTGGCCTACCATTTACCCATTAGCTGTGTTCATCTTCTCTACCTCAGCAGGAAACATCTGACACGTCTTTAACTGCAGACACACTGATTTAACCATTTACCTGAAATACATTGGAGGAATTGAAAAGCAACAGTATTTGTGAGAAGAGAAGTAGGAAAAAAAATTGATTCGTGTAACAAGATAAATGGGCAGCATTTAAAAAATCCAATGCACTTGCATTTTAGGAATCAAGCTTCAATCATAACACTCAGATGCCAAAAATACACCCACAAAAATATGAATGTAGAAAGTTTGTCATTATGAGGACAGTGTGCTAAGCTTTACAATTAAGGTCAGTGAATCTATGGAATAAGTCAAACAATTTTCAAAGGACATGGTGCCTATTCATATAAACAAACACATATTCACCAGGAGCCAGTCTTATAAGGATAAACTGAAAAATAAAGGAAAACATTGCAGATGGTACTTACACGAGATACCTAGAATAGTCAAATTCATAGTCAGAAAGTACACTGGTAGATGCCAAGGACGGGGTGGAGTTGGGGGCTGTGGCCAGTGGGAAGTGGGGATGATGAGTTAGTGTTTAAGAAGGAGAAAAATTTGGGGGATGGATGATGGTGAGAGTCAGACAACATGTGAAGGTACTTGGTGTCACTGAACTGTAAAGTTAAAATAGTATATTTTATATTATGTGACTTTTATCACAATAAAAAACAATAAAATAATAAAATATTAATTTTTCAGTAGAAAAAGAACAATGTAGATGGTGGACACTGTGGCTCGGGGCAGAGTCTCCTGGGGAAATGAAGAAAATGACTCTTTATTTCAAGTAAATCTGAGCAGAATAGTAAGAGGCTTTTAGTGAAAAGAGTTGGAGATTGGAACTCAGCAATGCAAAGTCCCTAGTTCTTGCATGCACAACCTCAGCTAAGCCACTTTCTTCGAACAAAACATAATCTTCCATTAGGAAGTGACAGAAGCACTTTGGAAGGAGTTTCAATTTGCCTGGGTTTAGGGCTATTATTTGGGCGTTATTTTGCTTTGAATTTTCTCCTATAACAATCCACATTAGCTTCTTTCACAATAAAAAACAGCAAAGCAGCGTCGGGAGTCTATCAACCTCCTACTGCACAAGCATGCCTTTGAAACCGAGGCCATCATCCTCAAAAGCATGTTGAACACCCCTCAAGGATGGAGTTCCTCACCTTGCTTGCTGCGGTAATGTCCCACCTCCCATTTATGACAGTGTGATTTGTCCTAATGGTTCTTGAGAGACCTTTGGGAAACCTGGTGAAGCTGCCACGAGGAAGTCACCTGCACGTGGCATGACAGAAGGGCCCAGTGCTGGAGAAGAGACTATGACTGCACGTCCCCTAGAAGTCTCCTCAGTGTATCTGACTAACTTTTTGTGAGCTGCTCCCAAGAGTCAGTGTTCAAGAAGAATGTTCCTCACTGTCAAGCCCCAAGGCTGCCGAAATTACACAGATAAGGAGTTCTAATAAGATACTTTAGAAAGTCACTTATGCCATAAGGTATTCACATTATCTCAAGACATTTCTATTTGGCTAATAGGAAATGAAGTGTGGATTAATGCCTTTCGCATGCCATTAAAAAACTGAGAGGAAGAAGCCTCCTTTCGGCCACCAGGGGCCTCCTTCTCATGTCTGTTCAGTGCTGTCTCAGCTAATCACCTTTGGTGCTTTCCAAAGCAAAGGATGAGTTTTGAATTCATAGAAAATGAGTTTAAAGCAGAAAGTCCATGTGGCTTCCAAACTTTGGATGATTGCCATGGCACGCTGCATTCACCTTTGATTTAAAGATAGAGAACATGTGGCTTCCTAAAAATGAAAAACTCTTTTGCTCAATGCCCAAAAGGCTAATGCAAGCAACTGTTAAGGGAGAAATAAAAATAGATTCCAGAATTCCAAATAAGCAAGACAGTGAAAGTGGGTCACCAATCGCCTCCCTGTACCCATTCAGGGTGGCAAATATGTCTACTTCTCTCTTTATCTGCTCCAAGATCAGATATATAACTTTTCATGATGGCATAAGTGTAAATTCTATGGAATGTGAGCTTGGTGAAATTAATCATAACAAAAGTGATAAGAATAGCATAAACATTTAGTGATTAAGAAGCAGGCACTGTGCTAAGTGTATTATATGTATTATTATAATATATGTATACATGTAACACATGTATAATATGTATAACATATGTATAATAATACATATGTCTTACATGTATTATTTCACTAAATTCTACTAAATTTATGAGGTGGGCTTCCCTGGTTCAGTTGTAAAGAATCTGCCTGTAATTCAGGAGACCCTGGTCTCGACTCCTGGGTTGGGAAGATCCCCAGGAGAAGGAAATGGCTACCCACTCCAGTAATTCCATGGACAGAAGACCCTGGCAGGCTACAGTCCATGGGGTCGCATGGGGTCACAAGGAGTCAACACAACTGGGTGAATTTTACTTGCACTTTCAAACTTATGAGGTAGGAATTAGTGTGCATATGTGGTCAGTCCTATCTGACTGTTTGTGACCCCATGGACTATAGCGCACCAGATTCCTCTGTCCATGGAATTTTCCAGGCAAGAATACTGGAGCAGGTTGTCATTTCATCCTCCAGAGGATCCTCCAAACCCAAGGATCCAACCCACCCATCTTGTGTCTCCTGCACTGGCAGGCAAATTCTTTACCACCGGGCCATCTGGGAAGCAGGAACTATTAATAGTCTAGTGTTCTATTAGACTTGCTCACTTAAGTCTTCTTACAAGCGAATGATAGAGAAGGCATTAGGGAAAAAATAGTCTGATTCTTTAGCCCACATCTTTAACTGCACTTGAAAAAATACTAGTGATCAGCAATTAATTTTATTAATTCTTGCACTGGACAAATTCCCCAACTCCTCTAGATAAGGATTCCTCAAACAACATCAAGAGATCTGAACGTTTTAATAATGAAACTACGACAGCCCTAAGAAGCTCTTTCTGGAAAGCAGATGGTGTCGACTCAGAATAGCCCACCTCTCAGCAGAGGTCATCTCCAGATGAAGGTGGAAAGCCCATTCAATGACATTAAATGCTCCTCCAAGGTTATAAATCATGGGGGCATGAAAAGTAAGAAGAAGGCCATTTAGTTTAGGACAAGAGATGGGGCTCCACAGGAGATGGGGCTTTCAAATAGGAGGGTATTCTTTTGCTTTCGGTGCTACAGTAGTAAAGAATCCTCCTGCCTATGCAGGAGACACAGGAGACATGGGTTTGATCCCTGGCTTGGGAAGATCCCCTGGAGGAGGAAATGGCAACCTACTCCAGTATTCTTATCCAGGAAATTCCATGGACAGAGGAGCCTGGCGGGCTACAGTCCATGGGGTCACAAAGAGTCGGACATGACTGAACACATACATAAACTTTTGTTTTCAGGGAAAATGCAAGTCATAACCTGAATTTCCCTGTTCTGTGAAATAATGTTTTAGTTGATAGATTCCAGAGGCGAGCTTCCCCAAGTGAAAACTCACCCTGCTCTTTCTAAATCTAAATTATGCCTACTTTTTCCCCAGAGCTCTCTTTTATCTACTCCAAGGGACCAGAGATTTGTAGACTATCTGCCACAAGGGGAATTTAGCTTTCCCAAGATCCCTTTCCTTCCTTCTCCAGCCCTGGAGCACCCCTGCCTCTTTCCAGCTGTCAGTTATCCCAGCAAAGCAGAATTGCCCCTGACTTCATAAAAGAGAATGGCTTCAGAGTTAGGCTGTGCGCAGAAGCATACCATAAAGTTACCATCTTAATTAAGCCATTACAGATTTTAGGGGTTTCTAAATACAGGCAATTTGAATGTATAATTGAGCCCGAGTATGGTCCCATTCTATGTTTTCTTTGCTCTGCCCAGAGCCAGATTGTGAATGGAAAACAGCAAGGCTAACATCCCATGGCAACAAGGTCAACAGTCATTTTTACTGTGATCTCCACGATGAAGTTATGAAGTATTTATTTTTATTGGTTTGGCCCAGGAGTGAACGGTTTGAACCCTTGAAATACTAGGCACAGTTCAGTTCAGTTCAGTGGCTCAGTCATGTCTGACTCTTTGCAACCCCATGAAATCACAGCACGCCAGGCATCCCTGTCCATCACCAACTCTCAGAGTTCACTCAGACTCACATCCAGCGAGTCAGTGATGCCATCCAGCCATCTCATCCTCTGTCGTCCTCTTTTCCTCCTGCCCCCAATCCCTCCCAGCATCAGAGTCTTTTCCAATGCACAGAGGTCAACCAAATTGAGGGGGCTTGGACTGTCAGCCTGTCCCCAGTCCCACACATTCTTGTACAGAGCAGGCAGCAGAATATGGTTGGAGAAAACATTCTTTTGGGAAAATGATTCTGAACTTCAGCCCTGAGTTTAGATGGAGCAAACTGATTACAAATTCATGTTTTTCAACTTTGACCAGCAGAGGATAGCATCAATTGGAATTTCTACTTGGAGGGAAAGTGTACATCATGGGAAAGCACACAAAGGCCATTGCTTATGCTGTGAATATAGCTCAGCACTTTACAAATTAGTTTTTACTAGTTGATAGCTCTTTATCCCAACAGCGTATGTCTTATGCAGCAGGACATTCAGTACACTAGGTCACACCACAGATTTACTCTAATCGCCACTGCCTCCGACCATATACATATAAGTGCACACATACGTTGAGATGCTAAAAGGAATATTTCTTTGTTTGCTTCAGCAGCACATGTACTAAAATTGGAATGATAGAAGATGAGCATGGCCTTTGACAAGATGCACATGTATTCGTGAAGTGATCAAATATAATACCTGAAACCAGTCTTGATGACAATTTTTTTTAGATTTGATACCATAAGCTAAGGCACCAAAATCCAACATAAACAGGTGGAATTATATCAAACTATAAAGCTTCTGTGAAGTGAAGTGAAAGTTGCTCAGTAGTGTCCAACTCTTTGTGGCCCCATGGAATATAGAGTCCATGGAATTCTCCAGGCCAGAATACTGGAGTGGATAGCATTTCCCTTCTCCAGGGGATCTTTCCAACCTAGATATCGAACCCAGGTCTCCTGCATTGCAGGTGGATTCTTTACTAGCTGAGCTACCAGGAAAGCCCATATAAAGCTTCTGTACCACAAAGGAAACTATCAGCAAAACAGAAAGCAATATATAGAATGGGAGAAAATATTTGCAAACCATATTCCTGATATGGAGTTAATATTTCAAATATATAAAGCACTCATACAACTTAGCAATAAGAAAAAACAACCTAATTCAAACAATGGGACAGAATATCTGAATAGATTTTTTAAGAGACAGATAGCTAACAGATATATAAAAATGTACTAAATATCACTAATCACCAGGGAAATGCACATCAAAACCACAATGAAATATCACATCGCACATGTCAGAATGGCTATCATCAAAAGGTCAAGAAATAACAAGAGTTGGCAAGGACAGAAGGGGAACTCTGGTGCACTGTTGATGGGAGTGTAAATTAGTGCAGCAACTGTGGAAAAAGCTTCTTGATGAAAGTGAAAGAGGAGAGTGAAAAAGTTGGCTTAAAGCTCAACATTCAGAAAACAAAGATCATGGCATCCGGTCCCATCACTTCATGGGAAATAGATGGGGAAACAGTGGAAACAGTGTCAGACTTTAGTTTTGGGGGCTCCAAAATCACTGCAGATGTTGACTGCAGCCATGAAATTAAAAGACACTTACTCCTTGGAAGAAAAGTTATGACCAACTTAGATAGTATATTAAAAAGCAGAGACATTACTTTGCCGACTAAGGTCCAATCTAGTCAAGGCTATGGTTTTCCCTGTGGTCATGTATGGATGTGAGAGTTGGACTATGAAGAAGGCTGAGCACTGAAGAATTGATGTGTTTGAACTGTGGTGTTGGAGAAGACTCTTGAGAGTCCCTTGGACTGCAAGGAGATCCAACCAGTCCATTCAGAAGGAGATCAATCCTGGGATTTCTTTGGAAGGAATGATGCTGAAGCTGAAGCTCCAGTACTTTGGACATCTGATGCGAAGAGTTGACTCATTGGAAAAGACTCTGATGCTGGGAGGGATTGGGGGCAGGAGGAGAAGGGGACAACCGAGGATCAGATGGCTGGATGGCATCACGGACTCGATGGACGTGAGTCTGGGTGAACTCCGGGAGATGGTGATGGACAGGGAGGCCTGGCGTGCTGCGATTCATGGGGTTGCAAAGAGTCGGACACGACTGAGTGACTGAACTGAACTGATATGATACAGCAATTCCACTTTTGAGTATTTATCCAAAGGTCATGAAAATGCCATGTTGAATAGATATTTGCAGCCCATGTCCACTGCAATATTATTTTCAATAGCCAAGATATGGAAACAATCCTCATGCACCAATGAATGAATGGATAGGCAAACATGACACACAGAAGAATATTATTCAGCCATAAAAGAAGAAAATCTCACCATTTACAACAGGGATGGATCTTGAAGGCATTATGCTAAATGAAATGTCAGACAGAAAAAGAAAAATACCATGTGATGTCATACACACACACACACACACACACACACATATATTTAATATATACCCCATGGACTGTAGCCCACCAGGCTCCTCTGTCCATGGGATTCTCCCAGCAAGAATACTGGAGTAGGTTTCTACTTCCTCCTCCATCCATTTCCTCCTCCAGAGGCTCTTCCTGACCAAGGGATCAAACCCAGGTCTCCTGCACAGCAGGAGATTCTTTATCAACTGAGCCACCAGTCCTCATGAGGATAACAATTTCTCATCTAAACTGAAGTTTCCTCTAGAACAGAATCAAATCTCAGTACAAGAGTTAACTCAGCATCATAAGGCAACCTGAATAGGATCCAGTCTCAGGAAGAAAGGACACACCTGTCAGCATTATCTCAGTGATGAACACAATTCTGAATAAGCTCACCCCAAAGCCATCAGGGTGGGCTTCCCTGGTAGCTCAGCTGGTAAAGAATCCACCTGCATTTCCTGAGTCAGAAAGATCCACTGGAGAATAAATAGCCTACCCACTCCATTATTCTTGAGCTTCTCTGGTGTCTCAGACAGTAAAGAATCCACCTGCAATGTGGGAGACCTGGGTTTGATCCCTGAGTTGGGAGGTCCCCCAGGAGAAGGGAACGGCTGCCCACTCCAGTATTCTGGCCTGGAGAATTCCATGGACTGTATAGGTCATGGGGTCTCAAAAGTTGGACACTGCTGGGCAACTTTTGTTTCACTAAGCCATCGGTGAAGCCCACATATACATGAGAGGGAGAGAGAGATTCTCAAGGGATTAGAATCCAAATTCTCTACTTCTAATATAATGCTCAGTTAACTTGGACTTTAATTTCACTTGTATTGTCTGCCTTCCCAAACTGCAGCCTCCCAGAAGAAGTTTCCATAAACCCCCAATCATGCATCCATCTGCTTTGCCTCTTTCTTGCTAAATATTAACTCAATTGAATCCTACTTTATATAAACTTGGTCATAGGAACTCAAATTTGCTAAATCATACACCATTAAGGGCATTTCAAACAGATTCTCTGGAACTTTGCTTTAGAGAATGAGTTCTAATGAGGTTAAGTGCTTAGATTAACAGAAACTTAAAATGGCTGCCCAGTTTTTTGAGTGAATATACCACAATTTAGGAGGATAACTATGCCAGCACTGTATAGCTTCTGCAGTAGAAAAAGAGGGTCAAATGAAGATGTTCATTCTTATTCGGGTGGGAGGTGGGAGGGGATTCNATTAAAGTTGGTTGGGAACGCTTGTACACTCGTGGTGAATTCATGTTAATGTTTGGCAAAAGCAATACAGTAATGTAAAGTAAACTAAAGTTAAAATAAAAATTTTAAAAAATAAATAAATAAAAAGAAAGGAAAAAAAATTAAAAAAAAATAAAGAAGCTTTCTCTGAGATATACTTGCATATGATAGGTAAATTCTTGGGCTTCCCAAGCGGTGCTAGAACCTGACTGCCGATGCAGGAGATGCAAGAGATGTAGGGCCAATCCCTGGGTTGGGAAGATCCCCTGGAGGAGGGCATGGCAACTGATTCCAGTATTCTTGCCTGGAGAATCCCACAGACAGAGGAGCCTGGCGGGCTAGAGTCCAGAATGTTGCAAAGAGTCATACATGACAGAAGTGACTAAAAACGGCATAGAACACTGGTTTGTTTGTCTTAAAGTTAGGGCCTGTGTTTCTTCTGCCTTTTTTTTTTTTTTTAAATGAGGTATTTACTTTTGTTGTATGCCCTATAGTGCTGTGCTGTGATTAATCACTTAGTTATGTACAACTCATTGTGACCCCATGGACTGTAACTACTCTGTTCATGGGGATCCTCCAGGCAAGAATACTGGAGTGGGTTGCCATGCCCTCCTCCAGGGGATCTTCCCAACTAAGGGATCCAACCCAGGTCTCCTGCAATGCAGGTGAATTCTTTGCCATCTGAGTCACCACTTAGGCCCCATACCTTACAGCAAAACAAAATCCTTGTTTTAAGTCACCTTGGATGAATAAAACACTAGAAAGCAAAATCAATGTGATAAAAATGAAAGGAGGTAAATAACTGAGTACGGATAGTCAAATCTAAAAGGATAGAGTAACTCCAGTCCCTCCTTTGACAGTCCCAGGTTTTACCAACTCACATTGGAATTCTCTGATTTTCTTTATCCTTATTGGACCACATAGAAGGAGAATACTTATTTCCAAATGCATAGTCAGCTATCCAAGCACCTTCAAAGCTGAGTATGTTTCCTTCGAAAGGAGCTCACCAGCTCCCCAGATTTCTGAGACCAAGGGTAATGATCATTCCTTTGCATTATAAATTACCTGGTGGCTTATAGCAAGCTATTGGTTCAATTTCCCAGACCAGTGGTTCTCAAACTTTAGCAAGCATTAGAATCACCTGGATGGCCTGTTAATCCACAAAGTGGTGGGATCTGTCCTTAGAATTCCTAATTTAGGAGATTTGGACTGTGTGCTAAGTGGCTTCAGTCATGTCAGACTCTTTGCAACCCTATGGACTGTGTCCCAGCAGGCTCCTCTGTCCATGGGATTCTCCAGGCAAGAATACCAGAGTGAGTTGCCGTGCTCTCCTCCAGGGGATCTTCCCAATCCAGGGATCAAACCTGTGCTTCTAGCATTTCCTGCATTGGCAGGCAAGTTACCACTAGCACCGCCTGGGAAGTCCATTATAGTTATGGGAACTACACTTTGAGGACCTCTAACCAGAGGGCCCAATTGCCAGTGAGATGAGCAGTAGCTGATATGTGTCAGCAAAGTTGTCTGTACTTCTGGCTTCAGTGAGAACTGAAGAGGGTATGATGGGAGGCATGGGCTGTAAACAGGAGGTGAGAAGGTCAAATACATTAGATTTTTATTCCATCCATTCTCCAGCTTTGTGGCTGAGAACTACAGGTATTCTAGGTGCCCAGTGGGTTTTCAGGTTATTAAGCTTTTAAAGGATGAAGTCTGCCAGCTTACAGTTTGAAGGCAAACAGCCAAAAACTTGTGAGAGGGGAAAAAAAGATATGGCCTTAAGGTGCTTGCCCAGAAGCTTTGAATTTATCTGATATAAACAGGTCATAACTTGAGGGGAAAGAAATTCTGCTTGTTAAAATAATCAGTTATATCCTCCAACACTTGGGGAGACGACCCCAGGGAAAGCTAGTTCTCTTTAAACTCTATAGCTGTGGCTTGCCTCCCCTCACAGGTGGAGCCCTTTGAGACCATGTGATTAAGAAGAATGGAATCATTTAGGAACATCTGCACGAGGAATTAGGATGATTGGAATGGATCACACATCTTTCATGGAGGAAATGACGAGCATATGCAATCATAGCTTGATTATTAAACTATCATAAATGTAAATAGAGCACACATTAAGGAGAGATTTCTGGGCTGAGGGTGGTAGGACAAATAGAATGCAGGTGTGCCACTTATCTGTGGTACTCAAGCAATTTGGGAAGAGATATTGATACTTTTCTATGTGCAGTCTTTGTTGTAGAATGGTTTTATTTCCGGGTCCTCGTCCTCCTTTCCTTTATCAATTTTACAGATACAACCTGACTCCCTACTATGTGCAAAGCATTGTACCAGATCCTCTGTTTGATATAAAATTAAGTAGAAGATGTAAACTTCTAATTTTAACTAAGTTAAAATGATGTCTATCAGATTACAAAGTGTAGTAGAATACCATCAACAGACAGAGAGAGGTACAGAAGATATTATCTGAGGAATGTTGAGGAAATCATATTATGCTTCCCTCTTACAATAATCTTTTATTAAGAGAATCACTCTGACTCTTCAAGAATCACTTTGAACTCAAGGTTCAAAGAGACAGGAACCATGTTTGATAGTGTCAGTGAAATCAATCATATGGCTATTTTTGTTGACTCCATAATGTGGGAGAGCCAGTTAGCCTCAGGATTCAGAAACAGAAGATTGTATACTTTCCTCTTTCAAGTTAATTCCCATGACCCTGGACTTTGATTCCCACAAGCATCCTAATCCCATACCCAACCTCTCCAGACTACAGCCTATTATATTCTATAATCTAGTCCTTAACCCAGGTGCATGAATGTGTGTTAAATCGCTTCAGTCATGTCTGACTCTTTGTGACTCCATGGACAGTAGCTGCCAAGTTTCCCTGTCCATGAGATTCTTCAGAAAAGATTATTGGAATGGGTTGCCATGTCCTCCTTCAGGGAATCTTCCCAACCTAGGGATTGAACACAAGTCTCTGACACCTCCTGTATTGGCAGGCAGGTTCCTTACCACTAGCACTTGGGAAGCCCCCCTTAATCCAGGTACTTGGGCTCTATTTATGCACATACTGTGTTTTTTCGTGCTAGTCTTTCTTTCTATGGATGCAAAATCTATTTCTTTTATCGTCCTTTCCAGGATAGCTTTTCTATTTCTTTCTTGGAAAGGCAAGCCACAAGACTTTCTTTTCTCAGAGGTAAAACTTTAATTCAATTGCTTGTCCATAAGAACTAAAATGAGTTATCCTAAACACAGATATTAGAAGATAATCTGAGTCTCCTTGACAATTTAGAATGATTTGGAGTCCTGTAGAGACAATGATAGAAGATGCAAGTAATCCCTCTAACATACCTTGTGACTGTGACTCTGTATTCAATAGAACTGGAATTTGAAAAAAAAAAAAAAAAAACTTCCAATGGTTAAAGGCATTTGAGCTAATTTTAAAACATGCTGCGGTGAGTATACTTGCATAGGCAAATAAACTTATTCATAAAGCAGGGCTGTGATTTCTAGAAGCTGAGTGTATTATATTATTTACCTGATCTACCCTTCTGGCATCGGCTACTCAGATGTCCTCAACTCAATGTAAACTCAAAACGTCTCCCTCTGCTGCTTGAGGCATTCACTCATACTAGTTATTTGATCATTTCATTCTGTTTAGTTCTCAATTAAAAAAAAAAATAGATCAGTCTCACTTTCTAACATTATACATAGAGTTTCAATTTTCTTACACTATTTTAGAAATTGGACTAAACTTAAGTCAATGGCAGATCTTTCAGGGGATAATTAAAAAGATTTCTTCAGTAAAAAGGTTTTACAAAATTAGTCTATTTCTCAATTACAAAGTTATTTCTGAGAAAACAGGGCAAGTGAGTTTCATTAGCTGACTCAATGAACAGCATTGTCAGTTGGCAGGACAATTTCCAGTAATTAAAGTTGTTTCCTAAGTAGTTCCTGATAATTAACCACAAAATATCATCAGTGATTCTCATGCATTCATTTTGTTAAGGAGTTACTGGGAATAGTCCCCAACTTTAGAAATAGACACAGGAAATTATTTCTCTTCACCACCTAATATACTGCAAAATAATCTTGTGTGAAAAGAGATGCCATCCAGTAGGATTAGTTTTTGCAAGGCATATGCCTTCTGGATAATTCTCGGAAATAGACCTGTGGAGTTTAGACTTAGAAATATAACTTATCCATGAGGTCCTCCTCCCTATTCCAGTGGCATTCTGATCACTTCATTTTGAGTACCATTGAGTACTTCACCAAGATAATCCAAGTTCAGTTCAGTTCAGTCTCTAGGTCATGTCTGACTCTTTGCAACCCCATGAACTGCAGCACATCAGGCCTCCCCATCCATCACCAACTCCAGGACTTTACCCAAACGCATGCCCATTGAGTCGGTGATGCCATCCAACCATCTTATCCTTTGTGGCCCCCTTCTCCTCCTGCCCTCAGTCTTTCCCAGCATCAGGGTCTTTTCAAATGAATCAGCTCTTCACATCAGGTGGCCAAAGTACTAGGGTTTCGGCTTCAACATCAGTC
>SJYQ01105292.1:351271-373600 GCA_006410935.1 Redunca redunca | reverse complement strand
CATCCATACATGACTACTGGAAAAACCACAGCCTTGACTAGATGGACCTCTGTGGACAAAGTAATGTCTCTGCTTTTTAATATACTGTCTAGGCTGGTCATAACTTTCCTTCCAAGGAGTAAGTGTCTTTTCATTTCATGGCTGCAATCATCATCTGCAATGATTTTAAAGCCCAGAAAAATAGTCAGCCACTGTTTCCACTGTTTGCCCATCTATTTGCCATGAACTGATGGGACTGGATGCCATGATCTTAGTTTTCTGAATGTTGAGCTTTAAGCCAACTTTTTCACTCTCCTCTTTCACTTTCATCAAGAGGCTTTTTAGTTCCTCTTCACTTTCTGCCATAAGGGTGGTGTCATCTGCATATCTGAGGTTATTGATATTTCTCCCGGCAATCTTGATTCCAGCTTCTGTTTCTTCCAGTCCAGCATTTCTCATGATGTACTCTGCATAGAAGTTAAATAAGCAGGGTGACAATATACAGCCTTGACGTACTCCTTTTCCTATTTGCAACCAGTCTGTTCCATGTCCAGTTCTAACCATTGCTTCCTGACCTGCATGCAGGTTTCTTAAGAGGCAGGTCATGTGGTCTGGTATTCCCATCTCTTTCAGAATTTTCCACAGTTTATTGTGATCCACACAAAGGCATAGTCAATAAAGCAGAAGTAGTTGTTTTTCTGGAACTCTCTTGCTTTTTTGTTGATCCAGTGGATGTTGGCAATTTGATCTCTGGTTCCTCTGCCTTTTCTGAAACGAGCTTGAACATCAGGAAGTTCATGGCCCACGCATTGCTGAAGCCTGGCTTGGAGAATTTTGAGCATTACTTTACAAGTGTATGAGAAGAGTGAAATTGGGCAGTAGTTTGAGTAGGAGCCAAGAGGAGATACCCCACATCCAAGGTCAGGAGCTGTGGCTGTGAGGTGATGCCCACCTCCAAAGTAAGGAGCAGTGGCTGCACTTTGCTGGAGCAGCCATGAAAAGATACTTCACATCCAACATAAGAGAAACCCAAGTACGACGGTAGGCACTGAGAGAGGGCATCAGAGAGCAGACAGACTGAAACAACAATCACCGAAAACTAGCCAATCTGATCACATGGACCACAGCCTTGACTAACTCAATGAAATTAAGCCGTGCTGTGTGGGGCCACCCAAGACGAATGAGTCTTGGTGGAGAGGTCTGACAGAATGTGGTCCACTGGAGAAGGGAATGGCAAACCACTTCAGTATTCTTGCCTTGAGAACCCCATGAACAGTATGAAAGTCAAAAAGATAGGGCACTGAAAGATGAGTTCCCCAGGTCAGTAGTACCAAGTATGCTACTGGAGATCAGTGGAGAAATAACTCTAGAAAGAATGAAGGGATGGAGCCAAAGCAAAAACAACACCCAGTTGTGGATGGGACTTGGGATAGAAGCAAGGTACAATGCTGTAAAGAGCAATATTGTATAGGAACCTGGAGTGTTAATTCCATGAATCAAGGCAAATTAGAAGTGGTCAAACAGGAGACTGCAAAAGTGAACGTCGACATTATAGCAATCAGCAAAATAATATGGACTGGAACAGGTGAATTTAACTCAGATGACTATTATATCTACTACTGTGGGCAGGAATCCCTTAGAAGAAATGGAGTAGCCATCATAGTCAACAAAAGAGTCCAAAATGTAGTACTTGTATGCAATTTCATAAACGACAGAATGATCTCTGTTCATTTACGAGGCAAACCATTCAATATCACGGTAATCCAAGTCTATGCCCCAACCAGTAATGCTGAAGAAGCTGAAGTTGAACGGTTCTATGACGACCTACAAGACCTTTTAGAACTAACACCCAAAAAAGATGTTCTTTTCATTATAGGGGACTGGAATGCGAAAGTAGGAAGTCAAGAAACACCTGGAGTAACAGGCACATTTGGCCTTGGTGTACAAAATGAAGCAAGGCAAAGGCTAATAGAGTTTTGCCAAGAGAACGCACTGGTCATAGCAAACATCCTCTTCCAACAACACAAGAGAAGACTTTACACATGGACATCACCAGATAGTTGACATTGAAATCAGATTGATTATATTCTTTGCAGCCAAAGATGGAGAAGCTCTATGGGAGCTGACTGTGGCTCAGATCATGAACTCCTTATTGACAAATTCAGACTTAAATTGAAGAAAGTGGGGAAAACTACTAGACCATTGAGGTATGACCTAAAAATCCCTTATGATTATATAGTGGAAGTGAGAAATAGATTTAAGGGACTAAATCTGGTAGAGTGCCTGATGAACTATGGACTGAAGTTCATGACTTTGTACAGGAGACAGGATCAAGACAATCCCCAAGAAAAGGAAATGCAAAAAAGCAAAGTGGCTGTCTAAGGAGGCCTTACAAGTAGCTGTAGAAAGAAGAGAAGCAAAAAGCAAAATATATACCCATTTGAATGCAGAGTTCCAAAGAATAGCAAGGAGACACAAAAAGCTTTCCTCAGTGATCAATGCAAAGAAAAAGAGGAAAACAACAGAATGGGAAAGACTAGAGATCTCTTCAAGAAAATTAGATACCAAGGGAACATTTCATGCAAAGGTGGGTTCGATAAAGGACAGATATGGGATGGAACTAATAGAAGCAGAAGATATTAAGAGGAGGTGCCAAGAATTCATGGAAGAACTGTACAAAAAAGATCTTCATGACCCGGATAATCTCATCTAGAGCCAGACATCCTGGAATGTGAAGTCACGTGGGCCTTAGAAAGCATCGCTATGAACAAAGCTAGTGGAGGGGATGGAATTCCAGTGGAGCTATTTCAAATCCTAAGAGAATCCAAGAGACAACCTCAACTACTCAAAATAGGGATTGGCTCTACCACCCTTGACACCACGCTACCGTATAAGCCAGTGAAGAGCTACGCTTCAGATAAGGAGCCCTCTTTAAAGTCCCCAAAACATAGCGTCACCATGATTATGTGCCTTGAAAACATCAAGGTCACTGTATTACTTCCTTTGGCTCTCTTCACATCTGTTACCAGAAGAAACCCTAGACTTCCAGATCATACCCTAGTATAAGTGAAGTGAAAGTCACTCAGTCGTGTCCAACTGTTTGTGAAACCATGGTCTATACAGTCCATGGAATTTTCCAGGCCAGAATACTGGAGTGGGTAGCCTTTTTCTTCTCCAGGGGATTTGCCCAACCCAGGGATTGAATCCAGGTCTCCTGCATTGCAGGCAGATTCTTTACCAGCTGAGCGACAAGGGAAGCCCAAGAATACTGGAGTGGGTAGCCTATCCCTTCTCCAGCCAATCTTCCTCACCCAGGAATTGAACCAAGGTTTCCTGCATTGCAGGTGGAGTCTTTACCAGCTGAGCTATCAGGGAAGTCCTACCCTAACATAAGCCATTATCATTTCAAATATAAAACAGGGATACCCCTCTAACTGCTCTACCTGTTTCCACTTGATTCAAGGCAGTGGCTACACACTGCCTCCAGAGTGATCCTTTTAAATCCATGTAGCTGCTGCTGCTGCTAAGTTGCTTCAGTCGTGTCCAACTCTGTGCGACCCCAGACATGGCAGCCCACCAGGCTCCCCCATTCCTGGGTTTCTCCAGGCAGGAACACTGGAGTGGTTTGCCATTTCCTTCTCCAATGCATGAAAGTGAAAAGAGGAAGTGAAGTCACTCAGTTGTGTCCGACTCTTAGCGACCCCATGGACTGCAGCCTACCAGGCTCCTCCATCCATGGGATTTGCCAGGCAAGAGTACTGGAGTGGGTTGCCATTGCTTTCTCCAAAATCCATGTTAACTCTGTTCAAAACTATGGTTTTCTTCATAAGGCAAAGCTTTATTTTTTTTCCTTTGTAACATTCGCTGTTGTCTCTACAATGTCTAAAACAGCATATAGTGAGCACTTGAAAAAAAAAAAAAAACTTGCCAGATAGATAGAGAGAAAGATAAGTAGGGAATATCTCCTCCATGCTCTCTTCCATGGCCTTAGCTCAAGTGCTTATTACTTCATTTGGTTTGTTTTTATTTATCATCATACAGTAGTACGTACATACAGTTCTATTAAACTATCAAGATTGAAAAACATAAATAAAAATAAAGAGGAAAATAAAAGTTATACAATCCACCACCCAAAGTTAACATTTTGGTTTATATTCTTCTAGATATTGTCTGTAGTAGTCGTTTTCTTCCATTATATTCCAACTCAGAACCTACTCCTATACCAAACGCAGTCCTAATGTCAACAGTTGCGTTCATTTCCTTTGGCTGTCACAACAAATTATTACAAGCTGGTGGCTCAAAATAAGACAAATTCATCATTATTTAGTCACTAAGTCATATCCAACTCCTTTGTGACCCCATAGGCTCCCCATGGAGCCCACCAGGCTCCTCTGTCCATAAGATTTTCCAGGCAAGAATACTGGTGTGGGTTGCCATTTCCTTCTCCAGAGGATCTTCCCAACCCAGGGATTGAACCTACATCCCCTGAACTGGCAGGCAGATTCTTTAACACTTAGCCACTGAAGAAGCCAAGATAAATTTATTCCCTCACAGTTCTGGAGGCCAGAAGTCAGAAGCCTAGGTTGTCGGTGTTACGTTCCTCTGTGACTTTAGCAGAGAATCCTTTCTTTATCTCTTCTAGTTTTTTGTGCTTTCTGTCTCTTGGCTTACAGACACAACCTTCTTTGAAGTCTTCATGTTGACTTCTCTTGTATTTGTTTCTGTCTCTTATAAAGCACCTATCATTGGATATATTCCCCCACCCAGATAATCCATGATAAACTCATCCCAAGACCCTTAGTTATACCTGAAAGGACTTTCTTTGTTCCAAATAGGATCACATTCACAAATTCTTGGGATTTGGTATAAACGTCTTTGATGGAGTGGTCACCATTCAACCTACTACAGCAGTGCTAAATCCTTCAAAAAGCATAAATTTGCTGTTGCCACTTCACTTGTTCTCCATTATCTAAGTATGCCATACTCCTTTGAATGGCATGAAAAACATATATGATCCTTAATCTTCCAGGAAAACAGACTTCATAATCGCAGACAATCCATCATGGTCGCTCCATCCCAATAATGCGTAGAGAGAAAAACAAAGGAGGAGGTCTCCTTGGGAAAACTGGACTGTGTCCTAATGAAATAGCTAGAGGTACACAACAGGAAGCAACAGTTAGAACTGGCCATGGAACAACCGACTGGTTCCAAATAGGAAAAGGAGTGCGTCAAGGCTGTATATTGTCACCCTGCTTATTTAACTTATATGCAGAGTCATATCATGAGAAATGCTGGGCTGGAGGAAGCACAAACTGGACTCAAGATTGCCAGGAGAAATATCAGTAACCTCAGATATGCAGATAACACCACCCTTATGGCAGAAAGTGAGGAGGAACTGAGGAGCCTCTTGATGAAAGTGAAAGAGGAGAGTGAAAACGTTGGCTTAAAGCTCAACACTGAGAAAACTAAAATCATGGCATCCAGTCCCATCAGTTCATGGCAAATAGATGGGGAAACAGTGGCTGACTTTGTTTTTTGGGGCTCCAAAATCAGTGCAGATGGTGATTCAGCCATGAAATTAAAAGACGCTTACTCCTTGGACTTCCCTTGTGGCTCAGATGGTAAAGTGTCTACCTACAATGTGGGAGACCTGGGTTTGATCCCTGGGTCGGGAACATCCTCTGGAGAAGGAAATGGCAACCCACTCTAGTACTCTTGCCTGGAAAATCCCACGGATGGAGGAGCGCACTAGGCTACAGTCCATGGGGTCACAGAGTCAGACATGACTGAGCGACTTCACTTGGTCTTGGTCACTTTATTCCTTAGAAGGAAAGTTATGACCAAGCTAGACAGCATATGAAAAAGTAGAGACATGACTTTGTCCACAAAGGTCCATCTAGTCAAGGCTATGGTTTTTCCAGTAGTCATGTATAGATGTGAGAGTTGGACTATAAAGAAAGCTGAGCACCAAAGAATTGATGCTTTTGAACCGTGGTGTTGGAGAAGACTCTTGAGAGTCCCTTGGACTGCAAGGAGATCCAACCAGTCCATCCTAAAGCAGATCAGTCCTGGGTGTTCACTGGAAAGACTGATGTTGAAGCTGAAACTCCAATACTTTGGCCACCTGATGTGAAGAGCTGACTCATTTGAGAAGACCCTGATGTTGGGAAAGATTGAGGGAAGGAGGAGAAGGGGACAACAGAGGATGAGATGGTTAAATGGCATCACTGACTCATTGGACATGGGTTTGGGTGGACTCCGGCAGTTGGTGATAGACAGGGAGGCCTGGCGTGCTGCAGTTCACGGGGTTGCAAACAGTGGGGCACAACTGAGTGACTGAACTGAACTGAATCAATTATTAATCTGTTTTGATGAAAGGAGTGAATAGATGCATGTATTAAATTCATGGTCAAGGACTCAAATTCTCTTTTCCCTCATCCAGTGTTTGCTCTTTGTTGCCCCTTCTAGCTGTAAGTTTTTTTATCCCCCCCCCATGTGTTTGCTTTTGAATCTCTTTTAGAAGAATGCACTTATTTATGTCTCATTGAATTAACTACTCCCCCAAAAGAGCCCATCATTCCTGTCTCTCTCTATTGTTCAGATGTTGTATCAGTGCCAGGATGACAGGAGTAAGGCAGAAGCTATGCTAAGTGACAATGTGTGAAGTGTGAAATTCAAATGTATCACCTAGTCATTTTCCTTCTTCTGTCTCTTTCTGTTAATGTATTAAAGGTAATAGTCTGAATCAAGCCTCTGCTTGTTTATTCCTTTCTGAAAGCATTAGCTGGGGCAGTTCAGTCTCTGATTTGTTGTTGAGCCTCATCCACTTTCCATTGCTTCCAGGCATATTGCTTTCATTTTCTTAAAAAAAAAAAAACAAAAAACACTAAAATTGCCCATAGTCCTTCTTCATGGTTACTTGGTTTGACAAATTTATCAACAAATGTAGAGAATGGCTTAGAGTAGATCATATTAGTCCTGGTGCATTTGTGATACAAAATCTTTAAGTTTACAGGGAATTGTTCTGAGATGGTAGGAGGTGAAGCCCCAGAAGGAAGCAGAGCAGTGGCTGGGTACCAAGGGCAAATAGTGAGAGTGGTCCATCCCGGCAAGAGTGGAGGATGTTGTCTTTAGAGAATTTTAAAGCAGTTAAGAAAACCAAATAATATCAGTCTACATTTTTTTTTAAAATAAAACAACTTTTAGAATAGGTTTAGGTTTACAGCTAAATTGAGGGGAAGTTATAGATTTCCCATTATACTTCCTGCACCCCCCTCCCCCCGCAATTTCCACATTTATCAAAATCCTCTATGTCTCTTATAAGGGAATTTTTTTTAAACAAGAAGCTACTTGAAGATTTTTTAAATACTTTTTTTTTTTTTAATGTGTCTATAACACTAGTGGTAAAGAAACCACCTGCCAATGCAGGAGACGAAAGAGATGCGGGTTCAATTCCTGGATTGGAAAGATCCCTTCGAGGAGGGCACAGCAACCCACTCTAGTGTTCTTGCCTGAGGAATCCCATGGACAGAGGCGCCTGGCAGGCTGCAGTCCATGGGGCTGCACAGACTTGGAACGACTAAAGTGACTTAGCACACACATGTAAGTAGTTCATAGCAAGCAGCTTCAATTTAATGGAGAATTACTTTCTCTGTGCCAGCAAACTGGGGCTGGCTCATCTAACACATATACTGAGGACCTGCAGATGCTTTATAAAGGTTCTGTGTGATGTGGGTGAGGTGTTAAAGACATCCATTCCCTACCTCAGAGATTACCCGAGCTACTTCAAAATTAATCTTAATACTTGGCTGGTTTTTAAAAAAGCTAATGAATATAAACCAACAGACTTGTCAGCATCTGGAAGGAAGCAGAAGAAAGAATTTGCTAAACCCTTAAAACAAGTAAATCTTTGCTTAAGACTTGCACATGTCATTAATTAAACATTTTTATTGTGTGACTTCTTGGGGAAAAAAAAGGAAAAGAAAAAGAAACATCTTTCATTATGTGAACAGGTCTATAAATAATGAATGGATTATCCAATTTCAGCTCAATGCCAACAAATCTTAGCTGGGTCCAGCAGAAACACAGTGCCCTTTTCACTGCCTGTCATGAAAAATAAAGGGTTTTAACACTTTTCTAAAGGAAGAGACAAACAAGAGAGGGAGTATAGTTCTAGAGAAAAAATGGCTAAAAAGCAAGCCACTGAAACAACTTTCTGCATCTGAAAAAGGCACTAGTTTCCTTTTTCCTAGGTTTCAGGTACAGAGCTTGACTATGAACTTTTATCAAGGTGAGTTCAGAATCTGTTTTGAGCACTATAAAATATCTGAGAAAAGTTCCCTGAGGACAGAGGTAGTTAGGTAGTCCTCAATTACATGCTCTATTACTTATTTTCATTACTGCTACCATTGCTTGCCTAAATTGATTGCCTTGCCCTTGATAATTCTAATTTGTAATAATTTTAATAACCAATAAATATTTATATTCACCTTCTACTACTCATTGTGCTGAGCACTTTAAATATTTTATTTTATTTAGTTCGCACAACAAGACTATGACCTAGGCAGGATTACTATGTTCCTTAACAATTCATGAGAGGCAAACTTGTGCCAGTTAAGTCTTACACCTAAGACCTGACCCAGGAAAGACTTACTCCAGAACTATCTTTATTCTGCTTCTATTTGTTATACAATCATCAATATATATTTTCCTATTGCTCCTCTCAATGTCCACTGTGGTTGGCCATAACTCCTCAGACTCTTCTCCTCTTTGAATCGGTTCATCTATTTTCTCTAAACTTCTTCACTCCACCTAGAACCCAGAACAAACATCCTTACTTATAACCTCTGACCTAGGAATTGTCTATAAGATTGTAAAATTAAGCTAAGATATGTATCTATATTCTTCTCTAAATGCTGACCAACTAATATGGCAAGGTGGTAAAGTAAGAAGTTTCTTAAAGGAAACTTCTGGAGTTTCCATGGGCTAAAAAGAAGTAATAATCTGGCAGAGGGCACAAGTAAGTGGAATATGTAGGCCATTCAGACACCTGTCAATCACTACTCTTAAATGGATTTCTCTCCCTTAGCTCATTCTTCTGGCTATATATATGAAGAGAGTCACTTAAGATCTCTTGACAGAGAAGGAACAAACCCAAGCTGCAGCCACACCCACCAGTGACATTAAAAGGTAATAGTGTCATGAAATACTTCCAGTGGGCAAAGCTTTGGCCAGCGTACATTTTCCTCAGAGAGAGAAGAGGCCTGGCAGAGGATAAATACAGTGATTGATAGCTTGGATAGTTGCTTAGGACTTTGAATAAAAAGTATGGAAAAGTTGGTGACAATGAATTCATGTAAGAGTACTGTGAATGGCCTTGTGAGAGCAGACACAAATTGTAAAATTCCTGCTATTGGCACATGTTAATGCCAACACTAATCAGAGGGCATCTATCGCAAAAGAGACACCAGACAATGAAGCAGACAGAATAACTTGGCCAATTAACGTCTCTGTCACCGGCCACTCTTGGGCTGGCACAATGGATTTATAAAAAAAATAGTAGGCATGATAGTAGAAATACAGAATACGTTTGGTCCCACAATATAAGAAGACTCAGCTCCTACGAATACCAAAAGACTGCTGCTCCATCAGCAGAGACCTTTACTGAGTCCCCAGTATAGCACCAACTCTCAAGAAGACTAATCAGTCACTGGATGATACGTTGATTGCCCTCCTCCATGGTATCTTCCCTGTACAGAAATCAAACCCAGGGCTTCCACATTACTGGTGGATTCTTTACCATCTGAGCCACCAGGGAAGCCCTGATTACAACTGGACCTTTTTTTTTTATAAACCCAAGAAAGGACAGGGATTCACCCTGACTAGAATCAACACATAAGCTGGGTGTGGATTTACCTTTCCTGCTCTCAGGGTCCCAAGAAGCACTATGACCTCTGGGGATACAAAATCTTTCCTTTGCTGATACAAGACCCTGTGTACATCGCATCAAGCCAACAGTCCCACTTTATAGCAAAGAAGATATAGCAGTTGGCACATGATAGTGGGATCTCTTGGCCTTATCACATACCATACCACCCACAAGCACCTAGGATGTTTCTTAAAAGTGTGCACTTGGAGATGAAGTATCACTATCAAATATGCAGAATACACACAAAATCAACAACCATTTAATAGCTCTTTTCCCCAGTAGGCAAAGACATCCATCTAGTAATCAAGAAATTGCATTGCAGCAATGCTGCTCACCATCATTCTAGGTGACACTTTTGAAGAATTTATGTTTCTCAGCCTCATCACACTGGGATTTTGCAGATTTAGAGGTCCTACATCCCAGAGGGAAATACTTTCACGATGGGACAGAGAAAAAGGTTTTAATAAACTTCAAGTCATGAGGTTGCATGTCCCTTTGGTCTCCTTGTACCAAGAGATCCACAGGAAAGGGGGCAGGGAGGAGAACCTGATTCTGATCACTGGCATGAATTAGCATAGCTGTTACACACGATGGTCAGAGGAGAATATGTTTGCCCCCAGAGCATCCACTAGAGAGTCTGTTGTTAATTTTGATAATATATATATACAAGAGCAGTGATCATGGCCTAAGAAAGAAGGGTGACTAAGGACTCGTATCCCTCTGATCTGATCATGGTATTAGATACATCACCAAAGGATCTCCTAATACCAACAGAAGTACTCACTGAGGATGCAAAGAACTCAGAATAGACAGTGGGGGAGAGACAATGATGAATTTCAGTTATAACTTCACGTTCAGCCTCAGAAGCAAGTGCTATAGTTTATCCCACTGAACTTTCTAAGTTTCCCTGATAAAAGATAGTAAAAGAGTCCTAATGGTCTGTTCCCACACAGGGGTGAATAGGATCTGAGTGGTACAAGTGGTAGACAATAGAGGAGACTGTGTCCATCACCAAGATTCCCCATTCAGGACTGAGGTTCTCCTCCCCCAGCTGTTGGAAGGGTTGACAGCTGACAGTTTTCAGCTGAGACCTTCTTGGGAACTTTCGTCAGCAGAGAAGAGAACATCTAACCCCAGGGATGCTCCTCCCCAGGAACCGCTGTATCAAATGACTGTTCAGTATAGCAATGTAAAGACTTGCATCCCTGGCTCATGGAGTGATTCCCCTAGAGCATTCTGACTCCAGAGCAACCTATGGGACACTTTGCTATGCCTGCATCACATCTATTCACCACCTTCTTGTGCATCACTCCTGCACTCTCCTACAGATTCTGTTTCAACAGTGCAATCATCCCCTCTGTATCAGGGTCTGATTCCCCGGCAATTTATCTAAAGTGGTGGCAGAGGTGCAGTGTAGCCCAGGCAATCTGAACCCAGACCTGTGCTGACTGCATCCTGAGTAGCTACCTAAATCTCCGCTCTCTTCCTATTTCCCATTCAGTTTTGACCTTTTCTGTGAAATTCTTCTGATGTAGTGGCATACAAGATGCAGTTATCTTTCTCTGGTATTGCCCACAGTTTGCACTGGTTTCCAAAACCGACATTGAAAAACATTTAACTAGGGACAAGGGGGGATGTTTTAACGCCCAGCTGAGGCCCTGAACTCATCATAAAGCCCTTCTGTGTATCATGACCCCTTCTCTAGATGGCTGATCTGCAGCCAGGACCTATGAACACTCTAGAAACTGAACAAAAAATTACAGGCAGCTTTATGTAGCTATGTGACCACCATTAGACAAAACCTCAAGTGGCACTTCTACACGCCCATGATCAGTAAGGGGATCTTTGCATGTGAGGGGTGTAAGCCTAATAAGGACTCTTGGCATGCCAGCACATTTGAGAGTCAAGGTTCTTCTTCATTGTTGTTCAGTTGCTAAATAGTATCTGACTCTCTGTGACTCCATGAATGGCAACACATCAGGCTTCCCTGTCCTTCACTATTTCCTGGAGTTTGCTTAAACTCATGTCTACTGAGTGAGTTGGTGATGCCATCCAACCATCCTCTGTCACCCTCTTCTCCTGCCCTCAATCTTTCTCAGTATCAGGGTCTTTTACAATGAGTTGGCTCTTTGCATCAGGTGGTCAAAGTATTTAAGTAGATTAGGGACTCAGCCCACATCACTTATTTCTCTGTGGTTTGAAAATAACATAATGGAAAAACCAAAACAGGGTTTCAAGTCAAAAGGACTGAGTCTAGCTCTACCCTCTTGCTGTGTGGCCTTGAACAAGTGGCTTAATCTCACTGTGCTTCTCTTTCACTCCTACAGTGATGATGGGGATCAAGGCGTGCTGGATTTTCAGGTCACTTTTACCTACTCCAAAGTGCACGGTCTACTCCCCATCTCTCTGCAGAAAATAAAAAAGGACCCTCCCAGACAGGGGGAAGCATTTTCTCACATCCGCTCTAAAGGGAGTAAAATGAATGTTTCCATCTAGTATGCAAATAGGTTTCTCCAGAGTCAAAGGCTTTCCTAGGTGTATATGTCCTGCTTTTTCACTTTGAGTCTGTGACTGATTTAAAAATAGAAAAAAGCAAAGGTCTATGTACTATGCCTGGAAAATTAACTGGAAGAAATGGCCTTGAAATTTCAGCACAGAGTTTCGTTTCATTTCAGTTTAGTTCAGTTGCTAAGTCATGTCTGACTTCTTGCGACCCCATGGACTGTAGCCCGCCAGGCTTCCCTGCCCCTGTCCTTCATCATCTCCTGGAGTTTGCTCTTGTCCATTGAGTGTGTGATGCCATCCAACCACCTCATCCACTGTCATCCTCTTCTCCTCCTGCCTTCAATCTTTCTGAGCATCAGAGTCTTTTCCAATGAGTTGTTCTTTGCATCAGGTCCTTACTATGTTAAAAAGGTAGCAGGTACATGATGTGTGTGTGTGTGTGTGTGTGTGTGTGTGTGTGTGTGTGTGGTGGAGAAGAAGGTCAGAGGACAAGGCTAGAATCACCCATCAGCCATTCATCTGGACATACACTAATATTTAATTCCAAAACATTTATTTAATGTTCTACAGGGATTTCATACACATTGATATATCCTCAAGCTCTACTTTTCTAGGCTTTTTCAAAGTGCTTTTTAAAAAAGACAAAACAAAACTCACTGAATCAGTTATCAAAAATCTCCCAAGAAAGAAAAGCTCCAGACCAGATGTCTTCACTGGTGAATTCTACCAAACATTTAAAATGGAATTAATGTCAGTCTTTCTCAAAATCTTCCAAATAACTGAAGAGGATAGAACACATTCAAACTCAATTAATGAGGCCAACATTACCTTGATATGAATGCCAGACAACGACATCACAAGAAAAGAAAACTGCAAATCAATGTCCCTGATGAATACAGATTCAAAGATCCTCAACAAAATACTAGCAAACCATATCGCAACAGCACAGTAAAAGGATCATACACTATGATAAAGTGGGATTTCTCCATGGGGTGCAAAGGTGATTCACCATATGAAAATTAACTACTGTGATATACCAAACTATCAGAATAAAAGATTAAAAATCATGTGACCATCTCAAAGATGCAGAAAATTTTTGAGAAGATTCATTCTCATGATAGCACCTGTCATTAAACTAAGAATGCAAGTGTATTACCTTAATATATTAAAAAAAAAAAAAAGAAACCTGTTGGCTTGTGCAGGAAAAGCTCACAGTTAGGCTTTCCTGGTGACTCAGCTGATAAAGAATCTACCTGTAATGTGGGAGACCTGGGTTTGATCCCTGGGTTGGGAAGATCTCCTGGAGAAGGCAACAGGTACCTACTCCAGTATTGTGGCCTGGAGAATTTCATGGACAATACAGTCCATGAGGTTGCAGAGTTGGTCACGACTGAGAGGCATTGACTTTCACTTTCAGCATCATTAAAAACTAGTATCAATTTTAAAAATATAAAAGTGCTTCCTTTAAAATTAGGAACAAAGTTAGGATACCCATTCTCACAACTTTTGTTCAACATAGTACTGGAAGTCTTAAATAGAGAAATTAGGCAGAAAAATAAGTAAAAGACATTCAAATCAGAAAGTAAAAAGTGAAATGTCCCCTGTTTATAGACAATAAGATCAAATACAGAGAAAACACGAGACCACCACCAACAACAACAAATGTTAGAACTAATCAACAAATTTAATAAAGTTTCAAGATACAAAAGCAATGTACAAAATTATCTCTCTTTCTTCCTCTTCCCCCTCATCTCCCTCTGTCTCTCTCTCTGTTCCTCTCCCTCCCCTTCTCTCTCTCTTATTTTTCTCTTCCTCTCCCTGCCTCTGTCTCTCTAAGCCATAAATTTCTGTGTCAATATTTTACAGCATAAAATGTTTGCTTTTTCCCTCCTCTCTTCCTTTTGTCCACCTCTCCCTGTTCCTATTCACTTCTATTTTCTGAGCAGAGATCACTGCTGAGGGATGCACTAGAACACATGGTTTCTATTCTCATTTATTCTAACCCCTTCAATCATGAGTTCTTGAAATTCTGGGACCACTGTTTCCTGACACAGCTTACCACTAAAGCAATGATCAGTTCAGTTATTAAACCAGAAGACAGGGATAAAAGTGGCAATTATTTCAATAAAAATAGAATCATCTTGTTAATACATAATTAAAAGGAAAGTTTGTTCATTATGGACTCAATCCCATGTTCCTTCCTACATGCTCCTACCACTTGCTCACAAACAGTCCCTCCTCTTTCCCCTGTTTTTCCCTTGTTCTAATACTCATTATAAAATGTGCCCAAATTAATGATGACTCAATGTTAATTCCATAAACCAAAAATACATTTAACTTACTTATTCTGCTTAAAGTCATAATAAATTACCAATGTACTAGAACTAATGGGTGATTTTTCTCATGAGGAAGAGACTAGTTAGGAAAATTCCTCACTAGAAGGGTTACTTTGCCAGATACAAATGAACAAGTATCTTACTACAGCCACATATGCAGAATCTTATTCCTCCAAACAGACCAAATCACACCATGTAAACCATGCATGGTATCATGGTTTAAATACCAGTTAATAAGGGGCAGGCCTAGAATTCAGAGTCAGATCTATTTGGCCCCCAAACCCATTGTCTCTTTTAGAGTATGAATCAGCCCAGTGTCCTCTATCTAAAGTCAACTAAATTTGGTTCATAGGTGCTTTTGCTCACTGTTAAGTTCCATCTCTAACTTGGTGCCTGGTACTTAGGAGCCTTTCAATATCAGTAAATGGCTGTGCAAGGGGTGAACACTTGTGTGCACCTGCGTCTTCTCCTGGGGTGGGGAAGGGAGTTGGGTACAGTGCCTTTCCAACCTGATGGCCCTTCCACAAGCAGAAGTAGACTGCGATTCTGTATTTAGTAAATACGCGAGCAAAGAATCATTGCTTTAGACCTGGACTCAACTTTCAGCGTTATCTAATCTTACCTCTTACATTTCAGTTTAGGAAAGTAGACCACACAGAGAGAAGACGACTTGTCCCAAGGCACATAACTAATTCAAAACCAGAACAAACTTTGATTCTAGGTTGTTCAACCTCATTAGAAAAGGTTTCCTATGGGTATTGAAGATGAGAAAGTGATGGGCAATATTTCAACAAACCCATTGTATTACTAGTTAAGGTGACTGCTCAAATTATTTAACCAATATCAAATTTTTATAGCTATATTTTAATAGTATTTTTTTTTGCTTTTAAATTAGAGTTGTAAATGAATTACTCGGAACTATTACAGTATTAGAGAATATGACATTGACTATATTTCTAGCTTTACCAGTGAGTTTCACAAACACTGTCATATGTTTTCTACAATGCTAATTAAAATCTTTTGCTTTTCACTTACTTAAAGCACTTCTTGTAAGGCAGGTGTTGCTGCTGTTACTGCTGCTGCTAAGTTGCTTCAGTCGTGTCCGACTCTGTGTGACCCCACAGACAGCAGCCCACTGGTAGTGATGATGAAATCCCTCAGCTTTTGTTTGTTCAAGAAAGTCTTCATCTATCGGTTTGTTTTTGTTTTGTTTTTCCTGACGGACAATTCTGCCAGATATTCTGAGTTGATATTTCTTTTCATTTCAATATGGAGAAAATGAATCCTTGTGCACTGTTGGGTGGAATATAAATTGGTACAGCCAATATGGAAAATAGTAAGGAAGTTCTTCAAAAAATTAAAAATAGAACCACCACATGACCCAGCACTTCTACTTTTGGGGGGTATATCCTAAAGAAATAAAACCGGGACCTCAGACTGACTACCTATACCTCTGTTAGAGGAGATAATCAAGAAGAGGTGACCACTAGCAAACCTGCAAGCTGGAAACAGGCAATAAGAAGATTTTCACTCCATCATTGTCTTTGGAATGTATGTTCTGCCCACCATTCCTATGTCTGGAGCTGTTTCAGGCATGTAGCCTTGACAGAGTAATGTGTTGCTGAGGCCGCCTGGACTGAACACTTGTCTGAACTGAGTTAAGGACTCTATAAAAAATTTTAGATTCTGGTAGGCAGGTATAGAGGTTTTTCATCTTATGGTCACCCAAGATAAGTCTCATATATGTTTGCTTATTAAACCTGACGCTTGCCAACATGGAGTTCTCTGCATTTTCAGTCTTTCCTTGCCTTCTATGTACAGGGGCTTGTTTCGGATTTTACCCAGGAAATTCCCAAGTTTGTGAACAAACTATGCCCATGTTCCTTGCAGCTTTATTTACAAAAACAAAGACATGGAAACAACCTAAGCTTCCATAGACAGAGAGATGGATAAAGAAAATGCGGTGTGTATATAGCAGCCAAATATTATTCAGCCATAAAAATGGAAATTCTGCCACTTGCAACAACAGGGGTTAATCTTGAGGGCATTATAGTAAGTGAAATAAGTCAGACAAAAAAAGACAACTTACATAAGCTCTCATTTATGTGAGCAATCTAAAAAAACAAAACTCATAGAGACAGCAGAGTTTTGGTGACAGGTGGTTACCAGAGGGAGAGGGCAGCGGTGGGGGTGGCGGGGAATGAGGGAAGGTAGGGCAACAATACAGTTTATATATTTGAAAGTTGCTAGAAAAGTGTCTCAGCCATGTCTGACTCGTTGTGATCCCATGCTGCAGTGGGCAGCTGTTCTCTTCTCTAGGGAATCTTCCCAACCCAGGGATTGAGCCCAGGCCTCCTGCATTGCAGGCAGATTCTTTACCAACTGAGCTAAAAGTAGATCTTAAAATTCTCATCACAAGGAAACATATCACTGTTGACATGATGGATGTTAACTAAACTTACTGTGATAATTGTTTCACTCTGTATATACATATATATGTATACCAAATCATATTGTACACCTTAAACATGCACAATGTTATATATGTCAATTATATCTCAGTAAAACTGGAAAAATAAATAAAGGAGTCAAAAATTAGAAAAAAGTAGAAGAAAATTCACCAATCCTATGGCAAAGGCACCAACCAGTCAGAATAAATACTGGCCAGTGTATGATCCTGTGATGTTCAGAACAAGAGCACCAGCTTCACAATATGTTCATCAATAGTCTGGCCACTTTACATTCTCCTAGATCTTTTTTTTTTTTTTGCTCAGGCTGATTAGTTCATCTGTAAATTTTACAGAATTTATTATCCACAACTTACTCTTCTTCTGTCCTCTTATTTAACCCAACAGAAATGCTGTAACTAAATGTATAAGAAGAAAGGCAGTTTCATGTGGCTAATGAGATCCTGGGCCTGTGGTTGAATCTTGAGGGATTTGCTGTGTAAGGAGAAGCCAGAATTTTCTTGAACCAGGCTGAGAGTGACAGTTAAGCTCCTGGAGGACCATGGAAAACCTAGCAGGCAACGTGAGGTCCACTGGTAAGCTCCATCTGTTGCTAAGTGTCTCAGCACTCAAGTATCCAAAAAAATGAGCTCATACTGGCTTACAATGTGGAGATGCAGAAAAAAATGGATTTAAATATCTTCCCTTCTAGGAACGTGCTTTCTAATAGGCCAGCAAGCTGTCTGCCCTTACTGGAGACCGCAAGGGTTTTTAAGATTATGTGACATTAAATACATACTGTTCTCCAAACATATGATACACAAAATAGCACAAATTCTCCATATGAAATAAAAGAACAGAGTTAGCAAGTTAAACAGATTGTTAATGAAATAAAGTCAGACCAATCTGTTTCTGTCTAATTCATTCTGGCTCACTTCTCACAGTTAGGGTCACAGGTGAGTATAAGAAGCCATTCTCCTGACCCTGACCACCAGTGGACTTCAGGAATGAGTCTGGCCGTGTACATGAACAGACCACACCACAGGCACAGTGCACAGATGGTGATATACTTAAAACAGTAAACCTTTCAAACACCCCACAGGGAAGTTGCTCCAAGGCCTTTACATCATTAAAGCAGGAAATCTCATCAATGAGGAAAATTAAATAAAACAGCCAATGCTGGTTCCTTTTTTTGTGGCATCATTTTTTTTTATATTTTTTCAATCCAAAGAAAGCTGATTATAGGTTGTAAACTAGGTTGCCTATAATACATTATGGCAAAAGAGAACAAAAGAAAGCTGAGGATTAAAGTGTGGTGAGGAAAAAGAAGTGTTCTCCTAGCTGGATACAGAGAAATATTCAAAATATTTTGAACACCTTAATGAAGATTATTTCAGCAGCAATGAGTTAACTTCTGATATGGTTGTCAGGACTGTTTGGGGCCCATTATAACAACTCCCAACAAAGTTAGGAGCCAGCTTTCAACAAAAACACCTGAAGTCTTCACTAAATAAGTAAGTGAAAATTGCTAGCTGCTCAGTGTGTCTGACTCTGCGACCCCAGGGACTGTAGCCCACCAGGCTCCTTCATTCAGGGGGATTCTCCAGGCAAGAATACTTGAGTGGGTAGCCATTTCCTCCTTCAGCAGATTTCTTCCCAACCCAGGGATCTAACCCAGGCCTCACACATTGCAGGCAGATTCTTTACTGTCTGAGCCACCAGGGAAGCCACACTGAATAAATGCCTTACTGCTAACGGGTTCTGTTTTTTGTTTTGTTTTTACTTAAACACTTACATGGAATACATTCTCAGTCCCAGAGGATTGTGATCTCTTTGAGAACCAAGTCCATGTGTTAATTTTTTGATAAAAATTGTTGAAGTCGAATGAAAAGAAATTGTCTCTCAGGAGAAATGCAATCTAAACCAAGATGCTGATTAGCTAGAATATCAGAAACACAAAACTGAAGCTTTGGAAGGGACTATGAGGTATCATTTTGACAACTCTTCTCCACAATAAGACTCCTCCTTACGGAGACTGAAATTTTCCCTGGTGGCTCAGATGGTAAAGTCTGCCTGTAACGAAGAAGACCTGGGTTTGATCCCTGGGTCAGGAAGATCCGCTGGAGAAGGAAATGGCAAATGACTACAGTATTCTTGCCTGCAGAATTCCATGGAGAGAGAAGCCTGGCAGACTACAGTCCATGGGGTAGCAAAGAGTCTAACACAACTGAACGACTAACATTTTCACTTTACAGAGGCCCCCTGGACATCTGTACGCTTCCCTCTCTTTGGTGGTTTCTGTACTCAAAATGAAAATAACCCTGTATTTTTACCATTTTTTAAAAATTGTGTCAAGATGCACATAACATAAAATTTACAGTTTTAGACTTAACAATGCAGGCCTGTTAAATGCATTCACAATGTTTTCAACCATCACCACTGTCTAGTCCCAGAACTCTTCCATTCCCTGATTTGTTTTTAGAGCCAGACTTCTGTTTGGCTGTACAGCTCACCTTAGCGGGATTCTCAGATTCAAACCCTGACCATTGGCAGTGAAAGCATGGAGTCTTAACCACTGCACCACCAGGGAATTCCTAGAAAAGCAGATTCTTAAGACTCATCTCAAACTGCTCAATCAGAGGCTCTGGAGGTGGCACCCAGGCCAATTCTTTTTTTAAAAAATGTCTTCACTAGATTTGCTACAACCTTGCTTCTGGTTTATGTTTTGGATTTTTGGCTGTGAGGCATGTAGCATCTTAGCTCCCTGATCAGGGATCTAAACCATACCTCCTTCGTTGGAAGGCAAAGTCCTAGCCACTGGGCCACCAGGCAATCCCCTAAAACCAGATTCTTTATGACTCTCTCTGTGTTTAACTGACAATCAGCAAGTATCACAGTCTATCACTAACACAGAGTGAGGCAAAGCATGTAATCAGCAAATGTTTACTAAATACTTACTTTGGATAGTTCTATCACGAATATTAAATGGGGCTGGAAATCAGGACCCTTAATTCCAGTTCCACTTTATTTCATAACGACCTGTCCTTAACCTCCATTTACTTGATGGATAACAGATGACTCATGTGTAGAAAAAGTTAACAATAATGACTCTTTGGGCCTCTTAGGTCCACTGCATGGAGAAAATCTGTTTATCTGATTATCTGTGTCAATTCTTTTTGAGAAGCATAAAACATTAGGTAAATTCAAGGGGAAAAGGGTGAAAACTGTTTTGAAAAGTTGCAAATCTCATTTTGTGGTCCTTCAGAGGGAGACGTATCCAGAAGGTGATTAACAGACATGCATAATATAGATGAGCTAATGAATTATCCCTAATGAGAAATCGTATCATTAAATGGCTTGTTAGCACCATATTGGAACTGGCTTTAGACTGCCATCCAAAAGATATATCCAAACCTCTCTAATTTCAGTTATTTTTCATTATTTGACTTAATCTTCCTTTTCCCCCTCCAAACATGATTCACATTTTCAGCTATAGAGTTGGGGTCTCCTAAGTCTTAGCTAAACGTCTATCTGTGTGAACACATGGGTGAATGAGTGAATAACTTATCTGCAAGCTGAAGGAGTTTGCTACTGAAGCAAAACCATTCACAGGAAACCCAATTTGTCAATCATTTCTATGGAGAGGGGGCATGAGCCCATAATATTGGAAAACAAAAAGACATGGTGTTGTTTTCATTCCACAGTGGAACTGGAAAGAACTAGTTCTCTGGGAAGCTAGTTTGTGTGATGCTGACCTATTCCAAGGATGAACACTTTACCTCCCATTTTTCAGTTTGAGACAGAAAGGAAGCTTACCCTTATAAAGAACTATGGAAAACAGTATGGAGGTTCCTTAAAGAAACTAAAAATAGAGCTACCGTATGATCCAGCAATCCCACTCCTGAACATATACCCAGAGAAAATCATAACTCAAAAAGAACATATACCTCAGTGTTCATTGCTGCACAATTCACAATAGCCAGAACATGGAAGCAATCTAAATGTCCATCAACAGGGGAAGGAATAAAGAAGACGTGTGTGTGTGTGTGTGTGTGTGTGTGTGTGTGTGTGAGAGAGAGAGAGTGTGTGTGTGTGTGTAATGGAATATTACTCAGCCATATAAAAGGAAAGAAATTGGGTCATTTTCAGAGACATGGATGGACTTAGAGTTGGCCATACCGACTGAAGTAAGTCAGAAAGAGAGAAGCCAATATCATATATTAGCATGTATAGGTATAAACTTAAAAAAATGGTATAGATGATCTTATTTGCACAGCAGAAATAGACATGGATGTAGAGAACAAACATATGGATACTAGGAGGGAATGGTGGGTGGGGGATGAACTGGGAGATTGGGATTGACACATACACAATACTATGTATTATATAATTAATGAGAACCCCCTGTATAGGAACTCGGTACTCTGCGGTGATCTAAATGGGAAGGAGATCTAAGAAAAGAGGGGATATACATCTATGTATGGCTGATTTAGTTTGCTGTAGAAACTGCAGTAGAAACTGACATAGCAGTGTAAGGCAACTATGACTACAATTTTTAAAAAAGAAAAATGAAACAAAATAGAACTTCTTGTGACCTCCACTAGCCCTATGGAGTACAACATACACACTGGAAGCCTCCACATTATTCTTAGAGATCTAAATATGGAAATCAAATGGGGACTTTGGGATGCAGAATTTGTTCGGTTGAGATTAAGTGAAAAGTCTGCACGCTAAGTCATTTCAGTCATGTCTGACTCTTTGTGACTCTATGGACCATAGCCTTCCAGGCTCCTCTGTCCATGGAATCTTCCAGGCAAGAATGCTGGAGTGGCTTGCCATGCCTTCCTCTGGGGTATCTTCCTGATGCAGGGATCAAACCTGTGTCTCTTACATCTCTTGCCTTGGCAGGCAGTTTCTTTACCACTAGCCCCACCTGGAAAGCTGAAAAGTCTCTGAGCAGCTCCAACAAAATACTGGTATAAGACAATACTTAACATGAAAATAGTAAGAGCTAATAATGAGAGCTAAAACTCTGTTCCAAGCATGATTTTAAAGCACTTTACATGTACTTTCCCAATAAGGAGATTTCTCTTTGGCTGATAATTAACTATAATAATCTGAGGTGAGAGCTGGG